>CM050165.1:56933465-57400965 GCA_027410445.1 Discoglossus pictus | reverse complement strand
AAACGTTAATAAAAAAAATAAAAAAAAAGTAAACTCCAAAATAGTTAATCACATTAAAGGGGCACTGAAGTTAATAATCTTGTTTGTTAAGTATATAATAAAATTAGTAGTTTTTAGAAAAAAAATCATATTTTTTTAGGACACTTTAAAAATAAAGGATTGCATTTTGTCTTTGTTGCATCATTTCCTGAGAGCTTGATCTGTATTGGACTGTTTTTATAATCGTTGGAGTGACTGGTGGGGAGAGGTCATTACTATTTGATCATCGGATCTGATTGAAATTGACTCCCATTTCCTATCAATAGATCCAAACACTTCTCTTATAAAATTGAAAAAACCCTCAAACCCCTCAAACTTCCATACAGTATCATGGATGCCTCCAGTGTCCAGTATCATTTTTGTACAGTGACCCTTTAAGTAACCTATTTCCAGTGTTCACTTCAATGCAGCTTTCTAAAATTTCTGGGCAAAGTTTTTTTTACAGAAACAAGAATAATTCCTTACCCACTTTACACTTTCTAACCCATTCATTCTATCTACCCACACACACACACACCTTCTCAATTACTATGTAACTATGTAATAAATAATGTTTTAAAAACCTGCAAATAAAATGTGGGGAAATACTGGCTATAAGTTTCCCCTGTGTGCCCCTCTTTGTTTGCATGTATTATGAGACCCAAATCTACTGCTCTCATTAACTAAATAGAGACATTTCAATTTCTACCCTGTTGTTTTAAAAATAATGAATTTGGACATGCTATTGTATCTCATCAATCAAGTAACACTTGTCCACTGTCATTAATTTTAATTTACAGGCCCAAAATTAAAATGTCATCTTTGACCCTATCATTTTATAATTGCTGCAATTAGATTCAATTTTCCTTCCACCAATGTGAGTTTACGACCTTGTTTTCTGTTTACATTGATGGAGAGTAATTGTTCAGTACTTTACATTTACTTTGTTATTGAATAGATGATGCCCAATGTTTCTATATTCGTTCTGTACTACTATATATACTTTTATTTATCAAGTATTTACTGTATGTAGTAGTTTAACTTTCAGTAATATGTTGGTACTTCATAAATAAACATACTAGTAACCCATTGATAGGGTTCCAGAGTGGTCCAGTGGTTATGATTCGTTGATTTCAACACTACTGTGACCTGGGTTTGATTTCAGTCAGGGAACCAAGAGGTCCCACCACCCTCAAACCATGTAGGGTTATGCCTGGTCAATACTTGAATGGGAGACCACCTAGGAATACAAGGGGCTGTATGCTGTGGTCCACTGGAGAAGAAACTGGCAACCCACTCCAATATATCTGCCATGAAAACCAAGTGGCTGCGCATGGTGTGTTACAACGATATTTATTTACCAGTTGTGCTGTACACCGTGAAATAGAGAGTTAAAAGGCATGCAGGAAAAAAATTTACTTTTTGAAATCACTGTTGCATTGATTGAGATACAAGCATTTTTAGTTAGGGGGTGCAGAGTGTTTGATTTAACCCCTCAAACTGCTGAATATACAATGAGGCTGCACCAGCTGAGGCTTTGGGACCTGCTGTTCGGTGCTGAGTGAGAAAATTGTACTATCCGGGTTGTATTTTAAGGACTCTAATGACATTTTAACTGTATATGCAAATATGGACTTGGGAATTTGCTGTTAGTGTCAGAGATCCATGTTTAACATTAGGGGTCCACTCTCTTTTTTAAATACCTTCTATTACAGGACCAATGTAGTGCCTTAACAACAACGACTATGTGTTTGTATTAGTCATTGTTCATCAGTAAAATGTATATACAGTTATTTAAAAAAAAAAGCAAAATTAGTCATTAAACTGGATTTCAAAGATCAAATTCAGTTGTTGCTGGCCTTGACCATCTAAAAGGACAAATTGGGAAGATGGCTTTGTTAAGTAAGTAGTTGCAAAATTTTCATGCTCAAAGTTATATAATTTCAATACCCTTCATAGGTTGTAGACCTACTTTGTTTAATTCGTTTTCCCTGGTATCATTTGGTTGCTTTTGGGCAGTTTGTGGATGATTGCTTGCTTAGCCTCATATCTAATCAGATTGTTCTTAAAAGACTTTAGACCTGTCTTTCAGTTCTGATCATGGTTGAGACAAATAGATGAACTGGAGGCTGACACTCTAATTTCTGAAAGTAATGTTAATATTATATATTGCTATAATACATCATTACATAGGAACATTATTAAAGATTAATACATAATTACAATTTTACTACGACCCTTAAACATTACAGTATACAACAAACAGAGGACAGGTGTAAAAAGAAAGAACAACTATGGTCTTTTATAGTGTATTTACAGTCCCAGTCACTATTTTCTATTCTACAATCATTCTGATTTGCCACTTTCAGAGCATAGCAGAATATGCATTTTCCCATATGATTTTCAAGCTTTCATCCAATGGTGCACAACAGTTGTGAGTTCAATCCCATTACAAGCTTTAAGACATTTATGAACACTGAGATTTGTTGTGATCTTCAGATGCTTAGCTATCATCTTAGACTTTAGGTGTTGCACTTCTTTTATTGCACCATGTCTGCGTCTTCCTTTTCTGTATTAAAAATGTATTTTAGTGTGAACTTAGGTCAAGCTTTATGTCTGTCTGTTGTTTATTCTTAGTCTAACAAGATTTTGTGACATCTGTGTAGATACTGACATTTATTGTATATGTCTAAGCATTAATACAAGTACATTAGTATTAAAAGCTTTGGTATCCTGGGACTAAAGATCAAATGTAAGTAGAAGGAGATTGCTTTTTTAACTATGTTAAAACCATTTTCATTAATAGTAATATTTGCATGGAACTCAAAACATTTTCTATCATGTATTTAAACATTTTTAAGTAAATCATGTTTAAGCTTTCTTGAAACATAAAAAAATACACGGGTCATATCTCATTGTGTGAAGCCCAACATACAACAATAATACTGCTCACTGGTTAATACGGACAATAATACATCTAAAGAAAAATATGTTTTCATGTATTTTAAGGAGCATATTTTGCCAAAAAAGTTAAGCAAGACCTGTTTCTTCTTCATTGAAACTAATAGTAAATATACAAAGCATACTGCAGAATGTATGTGTCATAGTCAGACAAGTATGCATCATACAGATAAATTACTGGTCATTGGCTGGAAAGGGCAAGCCCCCAGGGAATGTATACACTTGAATCAGTGTTTTGTGCTATTATAGCACCATATGGGGGGGAAAAAGAGCACTGTGACGCATTTACAAATACCCTCTTTCAGATACAACGAAGAAAAACAATTTTACAAAGTCCATCAAAGTTCAGCATTGGGGTATATATATATATATATATATATTTATATATGTATCTACAATAAAATCCCGGTTATCCGGCACTAAACCAACCAGCACTCTCAAGCAGGCATCAATTCCCCATTTGAACAAAACTCCTAGTAACCCGGGATAACCCGCACTATCCGGCAGTTCGAGACTGCAAAAAAAAATTTAAAATAACTTTTGTTCTAATTATTTTTCTGGGCCTAAATTGCCTTTTTAAATGCATTTTGAAGGTTTTTGGGGGGGTTTGAGGGTTGTTGTTCTGGGACTCCCTATTAACCGTAAACTACACTGATCCGGCAATAGGGAGTGCCCGTGGGTGCAAGAGAACGGGGAGTTTACTGTATATTCAATCATTCATTCATCTATATATGTATATATATATATATATATATATATATATATATATATATATATATATATATTATCTGTGGGGCCTATGCATAGGACACCAAAGGGTAGGGGTTTCAAATTAGACATAAGCAGATACCAAACATGCACATTTTCCTGGACATGTTTAAATTATATGAAAACTGTAGACGAATCAATAAATAGGTTATTAAGAAGTAGCTGAAGAGACTGCAAATTAGAATTGCTTTAATTCAGAACAAAATACCATATAGCATGAGACAATGATAACATGCCAATCATGTCTGTTCTGGTTCTTTTAATATACTACATGTTACCAGTAGCTGCATCATTAGTCTTTAAATGCTTATTTTTTGTTCTGGGAAATGCTAACCTAACAAGTTGCCATTGTATTTGTGTCATAAAAATGATGGATACAGTTGCAATACCAGACTAGGTGGCCATTACCAGGAGACAGCCGACCTTGTTAGAATGAAGTGCCCTTGGCATTCTCAGAGGACACTTTGCTGTTCCACATCATCCATTATAAGGTTGCTTCCTTAGAACTGATGTTTTTAAGCAACAATATTTTAATTGTGAAGGATTATAAAGATATACTACACAGCATATTTATTATAGGATTCTGCGCTAATATACTCATGTTTTAAAGTAGCACTTGAGTGCAAATGCATTTATTGTAAAGATCATATCGAAATGTTATAAATGTGTATGAAAAAATAGTAGTCAGTATTGCATAAAAAAATAGCATAAAAGTGAGAAAGGGTCAGGATTTTTACTTCTCTTCTGTGCTGTTCTCTTACGTGATACAAAAGAGCGAGAAACCTTGGAAACCTGTTTTGTGCACAGAAGCTTGTATTTCCTGTGTTAAATTACCATGCTTTTGAATGCATAACTAGCTAACAAAGATAGCTGAAGAACACATTCTCCCAAATTATTTCAATTCGCTGGATAGTTTAAGCTTAATACCAAAAACTGCTTTCACTTTATTGTGATGCTTTACTGTTAAGACTCTTAACAATCTATTTCAAGATTCTTAAAAAAAAAACTTATAGTGAATAAAATATGTTCTATTAAATGTATGATAGAAATGCTGGGCTACACTGGCCCTTTTGCTTTTCCAACAGGGTTGATGGGTAGCCTGATTAGATTTCAGGGGCATATTTCGTTTTTATGCTGCCTTAGGCCCATTCATATTTGTGCACCCCCTCATGACCAAGATACTACTCCTTTCCTCTTTGATGTTGTTGGCTAGTCGTGTCTAACTCTCCGTAACCATATGGACCAAAACTCGCCAGGCATATTGTTTTGTCTATGGTTGTGCTTATCCATAAGGTTATTTTGGCAAAAGATACTAGAGTGGGTTGCCAAATCCTTGTCCATTGGACCCTGATTTGTCTGCCCTCTCTGCTATGATCTGCCCATCTTGGGTGACACTACATGGTACAGCTCACAGTTTCATTGAAGTACACAAGTCCCTTCACCACGACAAAGTAGTGACCCAGAAGGGGCCTTTCCTCTTGGTATATCCCAATCATAAATTTAATACACACCTGTATAGAAAATCAAGGTGTATATGTGTCTATATTATTATTATTGTTTATTTGTAAAGCGCCAACATATTCCGTAGCGCTATACATGGGTAAGTTCAAGGCAAAGGCAATAGCAATATTAGAATCCAGTGTCCATAGTGCTTTCCACAAAGCTCCATGCAAAATTGAAACTCGCAAATTTACAATCTAATCTACAATCTATATAAGAATACAGTAAGTCAGAAAGCTCCAGGTACAATTACAGAGAGCATTTTAGAGCATTGTGCTATAATGCATGTGCATAAGAACGTGGTTAAGTAGTATTTTAGAGGTTTGAATATTACAACAAGATGTTACTGAAAAATTGTTCCAGAAACCAGATCCACAATATATTGCAATATGATGTGTCACAGTGTACAAATCTAAAATCCAAGTGAAAACAAGTATGAAAACATATTATTGTAATCCCAAAACAATGAAGTGACTTCCTAAATCTATTTTCAGTGTTTTAGCCTGAAAAAAATAATGGTATATATAAGTTTCATGGGTTATATAGAAAAGTTCAGTGTACTTACAAAGTTAAAGCTAAGTAAACTCCAGCATTGCACACCCACAGGGATATTACACAACCAAGTGTACTGAGGAGAGGCAGCCAGATACAGAGTTTGACCTTTCTGGTAGAGACCAAAGAAAGTACTTCTCCAGGATGGAATCACATCACAGCTGAATCAGAGCACAAGGAGAGAGAGAGACTACATATCCCAGGCTGCTTTGCAGCACAAGAACTCCAGTGTTTGATACAAATGTTTCAGCTAACCTCTGCTTTCTCCTGATTGGCCAAAATAAATTATGTTTTTTATGATAATTATGAATTATGATAATTTTATGCTAATCTTAGCAGGGATTTTCAGGGGTGTCAACTAACAAAAGCTGCTGCTTGCAAACTGAAAAGATTTAGCAGACACCAGGGTGAGTTTGTAAATGTTTATTTTGGTGTTTTTTCATATAAAAAAAGGTTTGCATACACTACAGATTCTCCGCTATCAGATGCAGTCATAATCCAGGAAATTTAGACATGCCTTTAAATTCTAGACGTAGAAACATGACAACTTGAAAAAGCTTGGAAAATGATTACTGAAAAGCTGGAACTAACATGTCAGTGATATTTGCCAAAGCTATCCTCTTCCCATGTTCAAGGCTACATAGAACAAGGTAATATATTCACCGGAAATGACTGATGCTTTTTACAATATTGCAATTACATTGTTAGTACTTGAAGACAATGATTGTTTCATTATTTTCTTGCATATTTATGATCGGTTCTTGGAACACTGTAATCAAATGTTTGCTACAGGCTGATATTAAGTGCTGTAAATGAAGTATGAGCTTTTCATTTTATTTTAATGAGTCCTTTTTTTATTGTAGGTCTTCCTGTCTGCAGCCTTTTCATTGACCCTGAGCTGTCAGTCATGTTTAGTCCTCATTCCCACTACAAGTCGTTTCTTGTATTTTCAGCATCAATATGAAGCTTTCATGGCCACTGTAATCCTATATTTCAATGATACAGATTACTACTCCACTGGAAATATATAGAAAAATGGCCATAAAAGTATGTGAGCTGAAACATAGGGGATCTTAACGTATAACTTATGGTCAATGGAAAGGTTTATTAAGGAAATGAAATGCACAATCTTAATTTACACCCTTTTTTTTATTAAAGGACCACTTAATTCAGCACAGTTCAGACCACATCAAAGAAAATATCTCTTAAAAGCATGTTGAAATACTTTTTGAATTTTTGAAATACGTTCTTTTTTCACAGAGAGATTTATAAGTAAAATTTCTGTTTACATGCGTGACTGGCAGTGCCCCCAGACAGACCCAAAGCAACAGCTCCATGCAGAGAGCATAAGCAGAAAGAGGGTTAACCCTTCACAAAATCATCTGAGCAGAGAAAGGACTGCTGGAATCAATTAACAGTTGGGGGTTAACATGTTCTGCTACATTCCTAAAGTTCAGAGAAAACTATACATCTTTGTACTCCCAGAGCCTTCACCGCTCGGTGTCTGCAGATGTTGTTAATCATGGAACAGTCAGTAATGTGTTTGTAAAAAGACCTAAGACTTTTTTAGGTGTTAATAGTGCAATTAAAACAAAAATAGATAATTTTAAGATACAATCTTGTGCTCTTTCCATGAAGAGCAGTTATAGTGAGGTAAATGGCTGTTTAATATACACCCTATATGATAACAATCTCATCTAGATCACTACCTTGTTGTAGTGAAGGTCAGATAAATCATGGTCCACTGGAGAAGGAAGACACAAGACATGCTTGGTGTTCAGTGATCCATATGGTTATTGAGACTCAATGACTAAATAACAAATATGATACCAAAGCAATATCCCTATAAACAGAATGTAGCTGTAAAGAGCACTTTTCACAATCATTTAAATATATTGTGTATTTGTGTCATGTAGCAGTTGACCTTGGTGCTCTGCTGTTCACGTTCCTCTAATAATTTTCCTACAGGCGCTACTCTATCCATTAACATTTTTATTGGTTTGAATGTATTGGTTTGACAGTTACTTTGGAATTGGTTACTTAAACAACAAGAGGTTTTTTTCTAAAAATCACAAGTGGCTGTAATGGGTGGCTCCTTGTAGTACTTGTCCCCTTTATAACGGTATACATAAACTAAATGTAAAAGTAAATGTCCTCAGCTTTAAACAGGCAAAAAAAGTGTGGAAAGCATATTCTTATTTGTTGTACTGTAGAAGTTTTTAAAATGTTTCAAAGGTTTTTTTTTTTTTTTTAAATAAATGTTTCTCACAAATATTTCTCAGCTAATGAGCAGAAATAGATCTGCATGAGTCATGAGTTTCACCCATGGAGATGACTAGCATGGCTATGTGAACTGTGCAGAGACAAACTTTCAAGTTAGTATAACCATGTTTTAATATTTGCTTTGAAAACAGTGACAGCATTCATCCTTAAAGGTATATTTAAATTTCCCTGTCCCTATCAGAAACACATATTACATTAATTCATTCTATACACATACACATTTCATTTAAAAATAACATTTATTTTCCACACCACCAGAGCTGCTTACATAGGCACGGTGTACCTACCAATAGAAACACTGCATTTGAGTACGGATTTTAACCCTTTACTAGCCTTCATACCTTCATGCCAATGTAAAGATCCACACAGCAGTGGCTCCTCCTGCTTCCTTGGGCAGAGGACCCCTGATTCCTTGCTACAAAAACTGCTATCATAGATGTATACAATATATTAGCTGCTTGTGATTGGCCAAAATAAATTATGAATTGTATGCTAATTTAGCAGGGATTTCCAGGGGTGTTAACGCTGAAAATCAACTGTTTGCAAACTCAAGAGATTTAGCAAACTTTATTTGTGAGTGTAATGATGTTTATTTTGGTATTTTTTCATGCAAAAAAATGTTTTCATACACTACTTATTTAAATATGCCTTTAAGTAATTAGCAAGTTCTGAAATAAAGATGTCTCTACTTGGTATGTTTAACACATGAGGAAATAGTTCTTTAATCTGTTTCCTAGGTTTCCATATAGCTATTTTATTTATGATAGCTCAAAGAAAAATCACAAGTATTCAGACAAATGTATCTTTTATTCAAAGATTAGGGGGTATATCAATAAAAGATTTGTATTTATCTAACATGAGATAGATAAGAACGCTTCATGTGGAGCTTATATTCATTAATAAAATATGATATTTTATAGACTTTGAGGAATAAGCTCTATAGTATAACATAGAAAGATGTCTTATTTATCTGGAGATAATTTATCATCTTTGATGAATGCACTTAAAGGATTCTAAAGAATAAAATAAGCTATTTCTTGGTATAAGTATACTATACCAGAAATGTAATATATTGAAATATATATTTTTGAAACAATAGATTCGTTATATTTGGTAAAATGTCAGATCTATTCAGCTTTCTGTTTCATAAGAGTTTTCCTTTTCAAGTTCTAAAAATAAGAGTTTATATATAGAAGCATCCAGCCCGAGGAATATATGTTTGTCATATATAAATATACCTTGTTATAAAGTGTGTCTGTTACTGTAATGTATTCATATAATTTATTGAAAAGTTGAACACCTTATGAGAAACAGGCCATGTGAAGTTGTCAAGGATCCTTCATTTCTTAATAGTAATGATTATATACAGTGAATTCATTTAAATCATTGCCAAGATCAAGAGTGAATGCAGAGAAAAGTTATACAGAGTTATAAATACACGATAAAATGTTTTTATAGATGGTATTGTGAGTTATTTATTTTTTTTTGGCATTGAGTTGATGACAGAATCAGGTTTGTGTGAAAAAAGTAAGTATGGGGGAGGAAGAAGAGCATGATAGGGAGTGTAAAATAAAGTGATTCTTAAAAGTAAATATGAAAAGGAATGGTTAAATAGATCAGGGGAGTAAGGTAAGGTGTAAGATATTAAATAGAGAGGAGAAAGAATAAGACAATAAGTTACCGTATTTATCGGCGTATAACACGCACCTCATTTTAAAAAGGAAATTTCAGGAAAAAAAACTTAAATTTCAAATAAAGAACTTTGAAGCAAAATAAGGGTAGCTCATAACTTTTTTTAATTAATATTATTAACACTTATAAGGTAAATAACGTAAAATGACAGTAAAAGCAACTGTTTTAACAAAGAAACTTGGATACTATATGTTTTTACAAAAGTTTACTCAGAAATCGCTGCTCCTCCTCAACCCCCCCATCCTCAACCCCCTCCTCAACCTCAACCCCCCTCCTCAACCTCCCTCCTCATCCTCCCTCCTCATCCTCAACCCCCCCCATCCTCAACCCCCTCCCCAACCTCAACCTTAACCCCTCTCCTCAACCTTCCTCCTCATCCTCAACCCCCTCCTCAACCTCCCTCCTCAACCTCCCTCCTCAACCCCCCTCCTCAACCTAAACCCCCCTCATCAACCTAAACCCCCCTACTCAACCTAAACCCCCCTAAATACCTCCCCGTCTCCCTTTCCCCTTCACTTACCTTATTCTGCTCTGGCCTCCGCTCCTTCCGTCTTGTCCAGGCACGCATGTAACATCACATGCGCGCTGCGTCATTAGCATATGCTAAGAAGGAGCGGAGGCCGGAGCAGAAGCAGGTAAGTGAGGGGAAAGGGAGAGGGGGAGGTATTTAGGGGGGTTTAGGTTGAGGAGGGGGGGTTTAGGTTGAGGAGGGGGGGTTAGGTTGAGGGGGCGGTTTAGAATGAGGAGGGGGGGTTGAGGATGAGGAGGGGGGAGGGAAAGAGACACGGTCCCTAACATTATATCGGCGTATAACACGCACACATCATTTGCCCCCTATTTTCAGGGAGAAAAATTGCGTGATATACGCCCATAAATACGGTAATTAAAACAGATGGATACATGGAATTGGTCAAAGTAATTATATTATCTGTGAGAATTGTATGTACTGTATATCTTAACGAACGAATAGGCTTTTCTACATAAAAATGTAAGGAGGTAATCTGTGAAGCTTGCATGAATTTGTATGCTTGAGCATTGTCTAGATAGAGAAAAGCCTAGATTTATTAAACTTTAATGCTGTTTATCTCAGGGACATTGCATGACAACTACTATTAAGAGGGGTTGTTATAGTAACACATAAGTCCGCATTATGCCGGTAATACAAATTATGGTAGTGACAGTATATGATGCCACACCTAAATGAATTTAGATGAAAATCTCAGAGAGCTTTGACATAACAACAGTAGACAATCATAAAACCAAAACACTTCAAGTACAAATTTGCTCTGTAAAATGTTCATGAGCTCGGAACAATGTTTTTAATTCAGTGCTTGTACATGATGTGGGAAACACAATGGAGAAAGTATGTGTGACAAGGATATAGTCTTTTATTTGTCATAAACGTAACTGGGTTCTGACGTTACACTGAACTGAATCATTGGCATTATGGGAAGTATTTAATATTTTGCAAATTGCATTATATATTTTGGGGAAAAATACCATTGAACTAATTTCAGTAGTAGCTTAAGGTTAATTATTTCTATTTCATAAGTAGGAAGCTACAGTACTCCTGACCTAACCAAAAATACTCAGCTTGATTGTAAATTAAAGGATTTTGGGGTGTTATTCAGCATTCCAAGTGCTAATCCCTCATGGGAATCTATGGCCCTCATTCAATTGCGATTTGGCCAATTGAATAGGGCTCTAAATAAGCACATAACATATATTTTTTACGAAGTTTTTAGTTAGTAAGAATCTATCCAAAAGCAAGGTTCCCACTAACTGAAAACTTTTTTTTTAAAAAAATGCTTTGTGCTTATTTAGAGCCCTATTCAATTGGCCAAATCACAATTGAATGAGGGCCTATGACACACAAAAAAAGGCAGCTCAAGTAAATCACAAACCAATTGGTGGAAGACACATCAGTGTCTGTCACAGCATTGGATGGATTTTACTAAGCATCTCAAGTGCATCTCGTGCTATCTCCTAATTTACTATGTATTATTACCTATGGGGAAAAACAGCCCTTCTCACATTATCTCAGGTGAGAAAGTGCTTAGTAAATCCCCCCAGAGTATTTTCTATGTATTTGGAATACATCAACCTTAAAATAGAGAAACACAATGCAACTGAATATAGGTATACATCAAAATCTTAAGCAGGTCTTGATTTCCAAACTTGCTAAATCAATTTTAAAATTGTGAGTTTTAAATTGGCCTCGTTAACCTCTTTATTTAGTGAGGGCCTCATTCAATTGCAATTTGGCCAATTGAATAGGGCTCTATATAAGCACAGAGCATATTTTTTTGTACAGTAGTTTTTAGTTAGTGATCTTCTATCCAAAAGGAAGGTCTTCACTAACTAAAAACTTCTGTAAAAAAATATGCTCTGTGCTTATATAGGGCCCTATTCAATTGGCCAAATCACAATTGAATGAGGTCCTCACTAAATAAAGAGGTTAACGAGACCTCCATGGGAAAAAATAAAAGTTAGTGAAACTCAATTTCACATTAGTATTTAGCTGAATTTTTACCCTTGCGTTATACATGTTCAAACTTCAGAACTCTTCTAAACCCATTAACATCTATATTCATTCATTAAAGGATACATTGTTGCAGTCAGAGATTTTATTCTTATTGACGCCGTATTGCGATGGAGATAATATAAACAATTTGCTTTTTCTTATTGCACTTAAACTTGGTAAATATATTACCTTTACCACTTGCTTACCTTGTCACTGTAAATCTTAATATAACAAAGTCATTTTATGAGTTAATATGAATGTGACTTTTTTTCCAAGACTTTTGAAGCCAATAGAAAAGAACCACATTCATGTTAATTGTCCCGATTAAAAATTTAGGTTTTTACTAACTTATTTATTGCAAGTAACGATTATAGCGTGCAATACAATTACATTTTGTAGGACATTTTATCCCATTTTGCACACACTAATTTATTAACCTACATATTGTGTTGAAAGTATACCTATATCAGTTAATCATTATTTTAGTCATTAAAAAAATAATACTGTTACTTTTAATTGCAATGATTCACTTGCCAAGGTCTCTTGCCAAACCTGTTATATTAATATTAGAGGAGATTTCCTCTTTACTGAGCCATTTGGTCCTGTAATTGTAAAATAGGCATCCCAACACTAAAGGCTTGTCATTTTACAAGAGCTACATTATATATTACATTTGTATGTGTGACAAGAATTATTTATTGAAGCAGGTTAATTTGAAATGGCTGTAACCGGCATTTAATTTCGTGATAGCTTATCACTTGTTACTATGTTATGTCTCAGAATTTTTAATGTGAAGTATCCAATTCTACAACTCATCCCTTCACTTCAACTTGTTTTATAATTAGGCCATAATGATATTTGATGTTGAGTATATGAGGAGATAAATGGCTTCTGAATCAAACAACTAGACTGCAGGCCGAGTTTTTAATTGATCCATGCACCGCTTATCTCTAAATTTACTTTGCATCAAATAGAATTATTTGTATTATATCACATTGAATTTGAAACCTGAAATGATAATAGCTACAAAGGCATGATACATGGTTCTTTCTTTGGATTTGTGTTATTTCATTTGTAAGAGATGAATCCAAACCAGCACAGATTTGTTTTTATGCAGCAACAATCATTGGATGTAAATGTAATTTGTTTATCTTTTGTTTTCTTTCCAATTTTCACTTCACAGTTATTTTTTATGTGACTTGCTAAGCAACATGTACATATATTTGTTAGAATAAATAACCTTTGCGGTAAGAATGGTTTGAATGCATGCTCTCCGCCCAATTCAACAATCATGAAAACCAAATAAGCAAAAAAAAGAAGTTGACACAAAAAAATATATTTATTTGAAGGGATAGCACAACTTTTGGGCGCACGAGACGTGCGCAACATATCGTGCGGGCCCATAAAGGCTGACAAATGCCCGCACCCACACCCACTCTGCTCTCCCCCCAGCTCTCCCTCCTTCCCTCAGTACTCTCCCTCTCTCCCCAGCTCTCTCCCCACTACTCACTCTGTCTCTCCCCTTAGTACCCACCCTCTAACCCCAGGTCTCTCTCCCCCAGTACTCACCCTCTCTCCGCACTGGTATACTCAAATCCGTAAAATATTTTATTTTTAATATCCGTAAAATATCCATGTAAAAAGTCCAGAGTGCTTGGAGCACCTCAGACCCGCCCACGCCGCAGCCGGAAAATAAACAGTTAATTTGAACTTGGGTTTGGGCTGATGTGCAAGCTTGAGAGTGGGTTCCTTTTAATCCTCATGTCCCCCAATATGATCCCTAGCATTTACAGAGCTGTACAGTGCAGGCTTGAATTTATTTTTGAGTTTTTATATTTCACAGCTTACGGCTGGTTCCAAGATATGCGGCCGGCCGTAAAAGGAGATCCTTGCGGGGCCGTATAATAGAATCGCGAGTTAACTGAACCCCCGCAAGGAATCGCAGCCTTACGGCCGATTTACGGCCGCTAATAGAATGAGGCCCATAGTATATATAATTTTTTACTAGGTAAAATAGCGTCAGGAAATTTTTGAGCAAACAGAATCTGCCCTTTCAGCGGGTCTAAACTCAAATAAGATGTCACTGTGGCTTTGTTCATTTTTAGATTTTAATACAAAAATATATTTAAATATAATGTAATATTGTTGTTTGGCCGTTCAGTCATGTCAGACCCTATAGAATGCATCACGCCAGGCACATCTTTTGTCTTCTTGTGCTCATCCATAAAATTTTCATGGCAAAGGTACTGGAGTGGGTAGCCAGTTTCTTCTCCAGTGGTCAGCAATTTGTCTGACCTCTCTGCTATGACATGCCCATTTTGGGTGACCCTTCATAGTACAGCTCACAGCGTCATTGAAGTACAAAAGCCCCTTCACCACAAAAAAGTGGCGATCTCATTTGTCTTGTCATATTAGAGAAGCAGGACATGTCATATTCAGATATGTTTATGGTGTGACCTGCCCATCTTGACTGAGCCTACATGATATACCTCACAGCTTCTTTGATGTACACAAGCCCCTTCACCATGACAAGGTAACGACCCAGAAGGAGAATTTAATATAAAATATTTAAATTAAAAGTATTTATAGACATAGATTAACAGAAAAATATATCCGTACTTTTGAATACATTTATCAGTAACCCAACTAGCCAATAGCTCTGAACACTTTTTTTTTACATATTTGTTTCTGTATTATTATATTCTGAGTATTAGCCTCCTTAATTTGGATTAAAAAAGCTTTTTTGAGTGGTGGAAATGCTGTGTGTATAAGAAACAGTCATTACCTTTAATATACTTGCTAAAGTGAAATTTAGTTATTGCATTTACCAGCTACTAAAAGATAAGGAATGCACCCGCTGACAATTCAATACATACATAATATATACATGTTGATGAAATAGACTGAATGCAAAAATTAAGAAAATAAGTTGTAGCTTTTGTAATAATACGTTTCAGCTCTTCTGATGATGTCTGTTCCATTTCTGTAACATATATGGAATATTCTTATTCCTTCCAGTTTGCTGTTACATCAGGAAAAACCTTTAGTAAATCACACAATAAGCCGAGATGCTGGATCATGGAATACTTTGGGCTATCGCACCCATGTACACACCTACAATCCTTGAGTAAATTTCCCCACTAGTTATCGATGATTTATCAATAGGTTTTGCAATTTATAAAGCTAAGATTTTGCTATATTCAATGAACATGAAAATATACACATTTTTAATTATTTTATTTTTTTATAGTAATTGTCACGCCCGGCAAGTTTGGGGCAACTTTTTGTTCAAATCTCGACACCAGCAGGCACTTCAGATGACAGCATCATTTCTGAAGAGACAGACACCATCAGACCCCTTTTCTTAGGATCTCAGAATCACACACCATGGCCCTCATTCAATTGTGATTTGGCCAATTGAATAGGGGTCTAAATAAGCACATAGCATTTTTTTTTCAAATAAGTTTTTAGTTAGTAAAAACCTTGCTTTTGGATAGATGCTTGCTAACTAAAAACTTTAAAAAAAAAAATATGTTATGTGCTTATTTAGACCCCTATTCAATTGGCCAAATTGCAATTGAATGAGGGCCCATGTACCTTTGATTAGTACAAGCTGACTCCGACACCACCTTTGTTTAGTGTGTCCAAAGTCAGACTGTCACTTCTTTATTGTTACAGAGATATCTAAAAACATGCAAAGATCTCACTCCCCCCACATGCCTAACCCCTCCTCTTGTGGGCAATAGCTTGTTACACTCTCACCACCTGGGAGATGTCTATCCCATGATACATTCCCCATATCTTACTTGCCAGATCTCAACTTACAGGGTTATAAAACTAAACTTCCCCCTTCACAACTAAAGCCAGAGGATTCGTGCATGGCTGCCTCTCAAAGCCAAATAGATTCTTTAGAATTCCTTAACCCTTTATATATCCCAGATATGACTGCCTACTATCCTACTTCTAATACATAATTTTAATGTTAATCAATGACAGTACTATATGCACTCATTACATCCATCATATAACTACACGTATGCATTACACCCATGATATAACTGTTAAGCAAGTTGTTAGTACCTTCTAACCACACATATAATAACTGATGAAACCCCAAACAGTCCAGTGGGCCCTTCTGTTCACAACAGCTATGCTAAACATAGATTTTAGATAATTTATCATGTTTATTCACATTAAAAATCCCATTAACAGATTAATTGTTGGATGCAACCAAACTTGTAACTATCTCTAATATAATCTTTGCCTGACAATTGCTTTATTTTTTTCCTTTTCCTCATTTCATTTAGAAGTTTCACTAATATTAGATTTAATTTACTGCACCAGACACCTTTCCAGACTTTTTTTTGTATGTGTTTCACAGGGTTCTTAATCCTTTTCGGTGGTGTCTCAGAGTATTAATCTATTTTAAAATGCCTATTTTGCGTTCACAAAACATCAATAACAATAATTTACGGTAATATATATGAACACTTTTATAATTCTATTGAGTATATTAATTTTTTAGAATATTCGCCCCTGGCAAGTGGGTTTAAATTGCATATGAGACATTCACATATGCTTCATTTTTAGTCACTTCTTTTTTTAATAGTCTGGGTTCAAAATTACATTGATGACTTTTATGGCTAAATTAGATTTTTTAGTAAAGCTTTTTTTTATTGTAAATGTTAAAGATGATAAAGAAAAACTTTTTTTTTTTACCATTTGATATTTCAAGGACTACTTTTATTTTAGAAATGGAGTGATGTGTACCAAGGTGGGAAGGATGAGAACTTCTTTAGTTCCATGATATCCTTTCAGGTAGGGGTACAGCTAACCTTATATATATATATATATATATATATATATATATATATATATATATATATATACAATGTATATATATATTTTTTTTGTTTTTCAGTCAGGTCCGAATATTGGTGATCATAAGGACAAAGCATGCCAGGCACATCTGTCTGTGTCTCTGGTTGTGCCTATCCATATGGTTTTCTTGGCAAAGATACTGGAGTGGGTTGCCAGTTCCGTACGCTTTATTTTATCTTTTTTTTTTTAAGGAATCTTCTAAATTCCACCAAAACATATTGTCAACACATTGTAAATAAACAATTGGATTCAAGACCCTATTGCATGCTCTGTAACTAAATATTGTGATAATGGAGGTTGGTTGTCTGACAAATGGCATGCAGTTACTGCTATAAGATGATGAAATGTGTTCATAAAGTATTTTCTATCTTCTGAGATAAATATTACTTATAAATAGCTATTCTTTCTTTGAATGATGGATAATCTGAAATACCCAGTCCATGGCATGAACAAAATATATTTTGAATTAATATATTCTTACAAACAGCCCGACCTCTGTCCTTTGCTATATTTCATACAGAACTATCTCTGTTCATAATCTTATGTGGGATCAAGTACAATAACAAAGGAATGGCTATTTTACATAAAGGGCTGGTTAAAAATAGGAAAGGTGTTAGTTAAGCTAAAAGGGAAATAGTATTATCAAGTTATCTGATGTATGACAATATTTTGCTTTTCATTTTAATTTCCATGTGTACCAAAAAGGCAAAATGAGAAGATATGTTTGATACAATAAGAGCAAATTAAATGATTATGTATGTTTGTTTGGA
This sequence comes from Discoglossus pictus, assembly GCA_027410445.1. Lineage (NCBI taxonomy): Eukaryota > Metazoa > Chordata > Amphibia > Anura > Alytidae > Discoglossus > Discoglossus pictus. Next base: position 57,383,016 of record CM050165.1, on the reverse strand, counting down.
ACGTTTTTTAATGATGAAGAAAGAACAACGTGTTTTTTGTTGAATTATATATAGCACAAGGCATGAACCAATTACATAAATACCATAAAATACCTGAATAGAGCCAAATACAGATTTTGCCATTTTTATTTCTGTTGGGGAATAAGTAGCAATTTTTTGTCTATTTGATATTACAATGACAGACCAATAAAATAAGTGCAATATTTTCAAATTCAAATATATAAGACAGGTGATTTATTAGCACTTTCTCTATAATTTTAGGTAACTGTACATATTTTTATGGATTACATTTATATATATATATATATATATATATATATATATTAATTAAACATAATAATGTATATATTAAATAACTACGGCTATCGTTTATTTCCATATCTAAATTTAAGGGAGTTTTTATTCATAATTTAATTATGAATAAATGAGTCATCCTTGGGAATGAAAATATTTTTTTTTATTTTCCAATATATTATTATTATTATTATTATTATTATTATTATTATTATTATTAACAAGTCCTGTAATTTTCTTATTAGTTAGGCATTTGAGCAATAAAATTAAGGAAGTCATTGTAGAACTCTATAAAGTGAAGAATGTTACTGTTTCTTTTTGTTTTGTGTTGTTCAGTCATGTCTGACTCTCTGTGAACCGTAACACACCATGCCTATCCACTTGGTATTCCTGGCAGAGATACTGGGTTAATGGGATAGTGGGTTGCCAGTTCTTTCGCCAGTGCGCCACAGCATACAGCTCCTGGTATTCCTAAATGGTCTCCTATCCAAGTACTGGCCAGGCCCAACACTGCATGGCTTCAGAGTGGTGTGACCTCTTGGTTCCCTGACTGGAATCAAACCCAGGTCGCAGATGTGAAAGCACTGAATCCTAACCACTGAGCCACCAGGGAACACTAAGTAACAGTAAGGCCATTCGAATACTAGAACCTTAATCAGAACATATTAATTCCTTAATAACCTTATTTTATTTTTTTCCTAAAGAACATTGGACAGTCAAGAGTACTTTTACCATAGGTCTCTGTTGAAATCCACAGTCTATTCCTCTCCCCTAACCCTAAATTTCCATATGAGGACAGAACAATAGATAATTAGTTAATAATCTCTAGCCATCCAAGCAATAGTACGATTAGTTAATTGACCCCAGCCTTATGTATAATGGCCATCTGTTTTTAAATGAAGACATAGAATGGACCAATGTCATAAGTGTATCCTAGTTGAATGAGAAGCACCAGGTACATGAATTTATATGGAAATTAGAATATAAATCACCAACAAAAATAAAACTAGAAATGCTGTTTGCTATAAATCATCCCAATAAACCCCCAAAAGAACTGAAGGAAATCTTGTATAAAGCAAAGAAGCAAAATCAATAAATCATTGGAGCATGTCAAATATAGTACCGTAGTATGATGTACTGATATAAGGTCATATAGATTGTAAGAAAAAAGAAAAATCAAGTGCAACATACATGCAATCACTAGTAAATATCAAAACATTGGCAGACTCATTTCCTAAAACAGATACCATGTTTACAGCATTTTAGAGACGTATAATAGATTTATAAGATGTTGTCAAGGTCAAGAATGCTAAGATGTATCACTGGGCAAATCAATAATTCCATTCTGTGATTGTGGGGAAATCACGTATAGCACTTTCTCTATGATTTTAGGTAACTGCATATTTTTATGGATTCAATTTTGCTAATTGTTATATATAATTTAATTAAACAGAATAATTTATATATGAAATAACTATGGCTCTCATTTATTTCCATATATAAATTTAAGGGAATTTTTATTCATGATTTAATTATTGCCTTTAAAAAGGTCCAATATAATTTAGTGAAGTATGTTTAAAGCTGGAACTTCTGACAAATTGTCATTTTTTCTAGCATATTTCATACATTTGGAATTCATCTATATTTAGCAGAGCCTGATGTGTCTGAGTGGGGTGCCAGAAGCAGTGAAATTGCTAACGGCATTCTTTTTTTTATCCCAATCTTTCAGCTGCTTCTCAGTTTGGTTATACAAAATATTGTATATAGGTTTGTTTTCGTTAAATGAGTCATCCTTGGGAATGAAAATATTTTTTTAAGTTTTCCAATATATTATTATTATTTTTCTAACAAATCCTGTAATTTTCTTGAAATTTAAAAGGGTTAAAAGAACAGAAGTCCCTAAAAAGTATATTTAACAGAAAAAAAAAACAGGAAAATGGATGTCTGTTTTTGAAAATGTTGGTGTGAACACATTTAGCAATACTTGTATCACCTAGAAATAAACTTCAACAGCAGTTCCATGTGGTTATTGTATCCTTACCAGTATAACCTAGGCCTTAGTTCTCTGTATTATATTTCTGTATTATGTCCTGTGATAAAGGCAGAGGCAATTGGAGTTGAAACATGTTTTTGATTGGTCAGGTTTATAGTTAAAATAGCTCAATTGCCCAAATCAATTTTTAATAGTTTCATACTCCACTGATTCTTAACACTAAGGCCTCCATTTAATTGAGCAAATTCTAGTTACTAGCCCGTAATGTAACCTGTAAAATAATTTGCTATTCAGTTGGCGTCTTTTAGCTTCCCGCAAACTATTTCGGGTTACAGGCTGAAAATCCCTGCAGTTGTAAAAATTGTAAGCCGTTGATCTTTCAAGCCCGTAAATGTTACAATCACAAATCACTATTCAATTGCTACAAATCCTCAAGTCCGTAAATGGCAAATGTAGAAGAAAATCCTACGAGTACCAGATAGGACTCGCAAGGGGTTAAACACCCGATCGTAGCACTGTAAATGCAAATAAAAAATACTGCACTTTAAAAGATGTAGAAAGAGGTGAAAGACATTAGAGTTAATTGCACAACAGTCTCAAGCTCGCAAATCTGCAAATCAAAAATTATTTTTGTTACGTTTCATTTCCGTGTTATATCAGTCTCGGTAATCAAGGAGTTAATACATTATCAGGCCACACACATGGACTAGAACATAATTTTTATTATTTCGTACATTACAGGATTGCGAGTCTGATCGCATATCGGACTTCTAAATGCTAATTGATTGACGTTTAACCTCCGTGTTTTACTGACGTAAGGATGATGGGGATACAGTAATAAACTTAATAGAGAAGTCATATTGTACTCCATATGTTCAACCGAGACCCAGTGCAGGCGCAGTTCAGTAGGGGAGATCAAAATATAGAGCATTAAAGGCATATCTAAGTTTCCTGGATTATGAATGTATCTGATAAAGGAGAATCAGTAGTGTATGCAAACATTTTTTTTGCATGAAAAAATACCAAAATAAACATTTACAAACTCACCCCGGTGTTTGCTAACTCCCTTCAGTTTGCAAACTGCAGCTTTTCTTAGTTGACATCCCTGAAAATCCCTGCTAAAATTAGCATGAAATTCATAATTTGTTTTGGCCAGTCAGACGAAAACAGGGGTTAGCTGATAGATTTGTATTAAACTCTGGGGTTTCTGTGCTGCAAAGCAGCTTTTGATATGTAGTCTCTCTATCTATATCCTTGTTCTCTGATTCAGCTGTGAGCTCAGAACCATGTGATTCCATCCTGCAGCAAGTACTTCCTTTGAAAGGTCAAACTCTGTAGCTAGCTACTTTCCTCAGTGTACTTGGTTATGTAAGCTCCTTGTGGGTGTGCAAAGCTGGATTTTACTTTCCTGCCTATAACTTTGTAAGTCCACTGAACTTTCTATATAATACATATCTTTCTAAAAATCACTGCCTGTTTCTTACCAAACATTTAAAACCCAGGAAACTTATTTATAACTTTAACCAAAGATTGAAAAGGAGATTTGAGATTAAACAATTTTTAAGCAGGGTTTGTAAGAAATATGTTATATATACAACAATATTACAAATCTTCAGCCTTATTAAATTGTGATTCGGTAAATTTAAAAGGGCTCTCTTTAAGCACATAGAATACTTTTTTTACAGAAGTTTTTAGTTAGTGAACCTTGCTTTTGGATAGCTAAAAACTCCGGTAAAAAAAAAAAATGCTGTGTGCTTAAGTAGAGCCTGTTTAAATTTACCAAATCGCAATTTAATAAGGCTGCTTATGTATAACTAAAAATGAGTAGGTTGTAAATTCATACTTAACAGTTTATTCGTGAAGCACTGGTCCAACAAGTCAACTTAAATTAGAATAACTTGTTGGAGAACATGCCATAAAGTATATAGTTTTTCAACAGCAATTCAAGTGGTCACAGTAAGCAGTCTTAACCTATCTGAATTATGCTATTAAAAAAACTCTAATGGCTATGAGAACTGGATATAGAATCGTATTGGTAGAATAAACTAATTTAATGAGACAAGGCCATTATTGGCTTCAAGAGCAGACACTTACATTTCAAGAACATTACATTTACTGTACATTTCATTCACAATTTCATTCACTTATCACAACTATTCCACTAGAGTATGAATCATTGACCCATAATTGGTTATTTCCTTGTTTTAATCATAAGACTCTGAATCATAATATTATTTTGACGTAGGTTTCATTAGGGCTTGACATTTAACTGAAATCTTCTCAAGTAACTTTTATTAAGTTTTGTTAAATGTCACGTGCATTCACAAATATGAAAAACTAGTGCACAAGCAATGATAATCAAAAATCCAGAAATGTCAGACTGTAGACCTAAATATACACAGCTCATTTGATTTAATGCAAAAAAAAAAAATACTTTTATGGACGCGGGGCAGGTAGACAGCAATTAGTGTTGTTTCAGTATTAGTTCATCAAAAAATAGATGCATAAGGGCAGAGTTAGAGCTTAAAATATTCAGAATTCATGTAACAATGGAACTCTGTCATTTCTTGACACACACTGATGTATGGAGATAAATTGCCTGCCATTTAAACTAGAAGATTCTGCATATTAAGTTGTGGAGAATCACAATTCCTGTCTTCTTTTTTTTCCCCTCTAAGTAATTCAGCACTTTTACTTTAATATCTTCAAGGATTTGCACAAAATCGGGGAGTCAGTAATTAGTCATGTATATTCTGTACCTTTTTCTACGTGGTTAGATTGTGTACACATAAATCACATCACACTTCTTATAAATGTGCAGTTGTTTCACGTCAACATGATTTAATGGCTTTATTATTTATTTTATAGGATATACAGTATATCTAGCCATTTAGGTGCCATATGCATACTGCAGTGGTTTATGATCATAAATTAAATATGTAATAAAGTATAAGTTAAACCGTTTGATACCGATAATAGGGTTACAATCTTAAATACGGTAGAAAGAAAACATAGGACATTTCTCCAAGAATACCTTGAGACTCCGGTTACACATTTACATTTACATATATATATATATATATATATATATATATATATATATATAAGCTGGAAGCAGATTTTTTAACTTGTTTTAAACATTCAAATGTGAACGCAGATGTACTATTTATTTAATATATATATATATATATATATATATATACACAGTATATACGGTGTATATATATTTTGGGGGGTTTTCAGTCCTTCAGTCATGTCCGATTATTGGTGATAATAATCATAAGGATAATAATCATATTGGTCATAAGGACGCAGCACGCCAGGCACATCTGTCTGTGTTTCTGGTTGTGCTTATCCATATGGTTTTCTTGGCAAAGATACTGGACTGGGTTGCCAATTCCTTACGCAATTTGTCTGCCCTCTCTGCTTTGACCTGCCCATTTTGGGTGACTCTAATCGATATAGCTCATAGCTTCATTGAGGTACACAACCCCATTCACCATGACAAGGTAGTGATAAGGTAGTATCTATCTATCTATCTATCTATCTATCTATCTATCTATCTATCTATCAATATATATATTATATACAGGGATGGACAAAAATATTTAATACAAGAGAGATGCACATCAGTTGAGGACGGTTGTTTGTAGCCAGTGAATCCCCTCACTAAGATACATTATACCTGAATATATTTAGGAGCCAGAAGTAGGCTCCCTAGATTTTTTCCTTGTCTGTATATATGTATGTTTCATAATATTATTATACATATTTACTACTAAGTGTGTTGTTCTGGAAACCAGATATAGCAATAATCTGCATAATATTCAGTGTTTGATAAATATATCCCACTAGCGACTTGCCCGTCAAAAATGACGGGGCAATACAATTTTAAGCCATGGGAATGCTGTTTGAGACATAATTGAAAGCGTTTTATATTGTGAAGACCTTCTGCGCTCATTGCAAGGCTTGCGCTGGGAGCCTTCGGAGCTCATCACATGCCTCGCAACAAGCGCCTTTGGCCATTTTTGTTTGTGGATTTTTTTCTGGTGTATTTAGTGTGTTTTTCGGGTTTTTGGTTTGGGCACTAATCTCGTAAATTTTTGCGTCTCAAAATGTTTTCTTCCTAGTCCCTCGTCTTGTATTTTAACGGCTCGCTTTGTGAGGCTTGCAGCGGCTACTAAGTGCTACGATTTAATGGCTCATTGCCTAAGTCGTACACACCTCTCAAAGCGTGACGACATCTCGCAGTTTGACAACTATTATATGTGATAGTGTCATAAAAACAAAAAACTAAAAATCATATTCTTATATTTCTCTGATTCTCCAAAATGTCACAATTGTTACAGTTATTTTGTGAGATTACAGATTTTTATACAGTATAATTTCTAAAAGATTTAGACCCTGCATCACTGCATTGCAGCTGACTAACCTTTAATATCAATGTCTTTGACAAAAGAGTAAAAAAAAAAGAAGACTTCTTCAAGGATGCATATCAAACTGGCACCCTGACCTTTACAAATTCTCTCCTTCACCTTTCTGCTCTCCTCAATAAACATACAGGATGTTGAAAGAGAAGCAGTCTGGGTGCCGAGCTAATACCAAGCAAATTGGATACAGCATGTCCTGAACCTTCCATGGCTTTAGTATGAGTCCATGGCGCCGCACTCTCCTCTCTCATATTGTATCGCTGTGTATGTTGGATTTATTAAATACATTAGTTGTATGTGTCTGCCTTTCTTTCTTCTTATACCTTTGTACATTATGCGTAACAATAAAACGCGACCTATGAAGAGTTGCAACACAGCATGACACAAAGTGCTAAAGAGACACCGTCATTTTTTTTTTCTGTCTGACTTGAATCCAGGACTGTGTTTAATACACCTATTTGTAACTAAATCCATATCTCATGAGAAATGTGAATGAGAATATCTCCCTGCTGAACTTGGCTTTTTCTTTCAGTTCTCAGTGCTTAAAGGGATATCTAAGTGAGCTGGATTAATACATCTCCGCACTCTATAGGCAAAAAGCAGCCTATGTGTATGCAGCACATCTCATAAAACATTTTATTTTTATTAATGTCTAAAAATCCCTCTAATGATTATGTTGAGATGATTATGTCTACACAGGCATCTGATCCCCCCCCCCCCCCAATCAATCTGCGGCATTATGGGAGCAATATTAACCCAATATTTACCTGCTCTTGCTTGCTCAGTCAATCTCCTTGCAGCTTCCTGCCACGTATCACTGATACACTACATTCCCCAGGCTGCTTTGCACCACAAACAGGAACTCAAATTCAAGAGTTTCAGCTAACCTGAATCATTTTAAATTTGAGGTGAATTTAGCCTGGGTTTTGGAGGGTATGAACTGTAATTTGCAACTGTCAGAAATTACAACAGATTTTGCTGACTTCAATGTAAGTGTTTAAATGTTTATTGTGGGATTTTTTCATGCAAAAACATATTTGCAAACACTACCAATTCAGATGCATTAATATTTCAGCTCACTTGGGTATGCCTTTAAAGGGACAATTCATTTTAAGACATTTAAAAGAGCCTGTTTTAAACGTTACAAAAGCTGTTTTTTTGCATTATGCATTAGACTGTCTTGAAACAGAGCATACAGCAATCTGTAGATCTCATTGACAGACAAGTATAATTCATAAAGTTAATATACCTGTGTATCTATTTACTTTTATGTACTTTATTTTATTAAGAAGTGCTTAAAACTCTTTTTTCTGCCTAAAACCATAAATGTTTACCTGTTTGGTTCTGCCTTTTGTAACTCATGCAGCTTTTGAATACACTCCTGAAATTCAGTGTTTTAAATTAGCCTGTCAGTGACCTCTCTCATGTTGCATTCTTCCCGGAATCGGAGAAACATCAAACCCCAGACATATGTTTCAGCCTCTCTTGGGCCTCGTCAGTTGTGTATGCAAATGACCCTTAAGGGGTTTTTTTCACCCTAAGGGTGATAGGGGCTTACAGACTCCTTGCTCACTGTGCCTTAGGGAGTGCAGCTACATGAGGCCCAAATATTACGTCTGGGGTTGCTGTGTCTCCTGCTCAGGGAGAATTGCCTGGTATTTCGGGACTGGATCACTCTTTTGACCAGACTGATATACTACAGGATATTTCTCCCTGTGAAGGCCACAAGTTGCTAAACGAGGCTGCTCTCTGAGTAGGTAACCAGACCTATAGAACAAACCTACTTAGGTATTGTTTGTTCTTAGACTGAGCACCTCAGATATTGTTGTTGTGTATATAAATTCAGAACCCACTTATCACACCACAGTTTTATTGAAGACATAAGAATATTTACTAATATAATTTTGTGTGTCTTCATTTTCTATCTCAAAAATTGAGCAAACATTACCTACTACTTTAAAGCAACATTATAGTGGAAAACCGGTTATGACCCTTTAAAAGTACAATCTGCATGCAGCCTAATTAATACTTAATTTGCCCAATTAAAACGTTTTTTTTTACTTCCATTTGCTTACTTCTAGGATATTGCCATGTTTATCTCTCTCTCTCCCTATGAAGCTGTGAATCTCATTATTGCTCTTTCTGGACTGTGGCTGCCTCCTGGTACATGTGTTTTCACACACGAAAAATAATAAATACCACCTAACTTACAAATGAAAGGGCTGTGATTTATTTTTTTATTTTTTTATTTACCGTTAAAGTGCCCCTTTAAGATCTGATTTTCTAAATAAAAGTTTGTATTAGACATAGGGATTTTCGATGCTGTTTGTGCAAAGAGAATTAGACTTTTCCGTGCTCTACTATTTTATATGCCTGGTTTTATCCATCTCTTTAGGTTGAACTTTCAAATAATGGCTTGCTTTATCTTAGATTGATTGACTGTTGATTGGACACAACAGGTTCCTCGTGCTTGTTTCAGTCTTGGTCCTTAGACATCGCAGCTGCTTAGCAACCAGAAAACTAGCCAAGATCTGTTTTTCTACATAGATATATTACTTCCCAATGCAGCTCTCTGAAAGTGAACCTGTAATATTATTGTAATGGCTTCACTTCAAGTACCATTGAATTTGGCTATACGATTTTCCTTGTCCTTAATATATGCTACGCAAAGTATCAGCTCTTATTGTATTGCAAGGTAATGCTTGGAATAAAGATTTGGATGTTCATTGTGAAACCACAAAGCTATTTAAGCTAAATTCAATTCAGTGTTTTGAAAATTTCAATAGGAAATGCAAATTGTTGGAAAATCGTGAAATTTATTATATGTTGTAGAATTTTTATAGCAATCTAAGATAAATAAAGCAAAACTGATGTGTGTCAGCGCAGTACCCTTTATATAGTAAGTGTATGAGTTTTCAATCTGGCATGGAGCTTGGGGGAAAGCACTTTGGACACTGGATTGTAAACTCAAAGACAGGGCCCTCCATTCTTTGCAATGTGTTAATATTGCTATTGTTTTTGCCTTGATCGTAACCCATCTGTAGCAATACGGAATATGTTGCTGTGTTACAAATAAACAATAATAATAATAATAATAATTGTAATCAATTCTGCTAACAGTATTGTTGTTTAGTCATTCATTCGTTTCCAACTCTCCGTGACTCTATGGACTGCAGCATGCCAGGCACAACAATCATTATGTCTCTGGTTGTGCTTATCCATAAGGTTATCTTGGCAAATATACGGGAGTGGGTTGCCAGTTCCTTCTATTTGTCTGACCTCTCTGCTATGATTTCCCAAACTTGGTTGACCTTACATAGTATATCTCACAACTTCATTGGGGGAACACAGGACCCTTCACCATGACAAGGTAGCTAACCAGAAGGGGCTAACAGTATTACTTAGGCTTTATTATTAAATGTAGCAACCTACATGGCTAATTACCTGACTTGAGGACCTATTTGTAAAAGGCATTCTGGGTAGTGCTTAGCATACACTTGTAAATACTCCGGTCTACAATGAATGTCTATTGAAAGCTATCAACATTCATTTAAACAAACCAGTTAATAATTATTTGGGCGCCAGATATGTGTGACCACTGTAGTCCATGTAGCCCTCTTCATATAGTGACTAGGCACATTCATACATGTCTACCTAGATGAAACCAACAAAGTTGGGGATGAACAGAATTAGCCTTAATGACATCATCCAGGAATCACATATAACTGTTGGTAATGTGTAGCCCAATAGTATTTTTGACTGTTGGTTAGGGTCCTTGATGCAGAAAAGTAGCCCATCTCTGATCTATGTAGCAATATTTGTAAGCTAAACACCAACCACCATATAATCTTGTTGGAAATATCCCTTAGTCTTACATAACGTAATAAATTAATTATATTTAAATTAAATATTTAAATATATATACTGAGAAACTCATTGCCTACTGTAAAATTCACTGAATTTAGAACAGTTGCTGACTTGTAAGACAAGGATGGCTTATTCCACCTCATCTCTAATATTTTTTTTCACTGAAGGGTATAATGTAAACTATATAACAAACTTACTAGGGATAAATTAAGATAATTGATACAATTTAACCACCCTGAGTATTTATCTTTTATAAAGTCTCTATCTTTACACAATATCATATATTAAACAGTACATTGAGTGCAGTTATGTGCATGCAATACTTTTATATAATGTGTTTCTTTATTAGTTATACATTGAATACTCACAAATTAAAAAGTACTGCCATACTTATAGGAACATACACATGGCCAGAGTGTTTACTAGTGATGCATACTTAAGTATTCCAGCAGTGAGTCACATCTGTGTATATTAACTGGGACACTGCCCCAAGCTTAATAGCAGATGAAAATTTGTATTAATAGTGTGATAATCTAGTTCTAATTAGCATAGTAATTGGAGCACAACTGTATTTACAATGCATATGTAGGTAAGCAAACTCTAATTACAATCATCTCTTGAACCATTGTTGATTTTATAAGTGTTTTTTAATTAGTTTGTATTTTAAATCATTTTGCTGAGAGGATTGAATGAGCAAGGGGGCTCCTGGCAAACAAAGAAGGGATTTTGCCTGAATATAGTTTACAACAATATAAAGTTTTCGCTTTATATTAATGTCAGCCTCACATATAGGAAGGAGATTAGTTTTAGTTAAAGGACCACTGAAGTCTGGAACAAAATGTCAAAATGTATATTAATGTATTTTTTGAATAAATGTATAAGAATACTTACCCATGATTTACGCTTTCTGTTTTTCATAACGGAAGCCATTTTGCTATTAACTCCCCTCAATCTTCCTAATGATGTCCATGCACATTAATATGCAACACAAGCCCATGCGTGCACAGTCCAGTGTGTTTCACCACCATTGACTTGAAATCAGTGCTTGACTTATCAAGAATAAAGCATGTGTGATTCTGTGGTGCACATAATAGCAGCATTGGATGGAGGCTGTGCTAATAAGGGAGGACTGCTAAAAATAAAATGGCTGCACCCATATTGGAAAATAGTAAGCTTACAGAATGACACAATAGTGTTATTCCTTGATTTTAACAATGCATTAATACACTAAAATATGTTATAAAGTAGAATATTGATTAAGCTGACTATTTTTTTCAGATGTGGGTGTTCCCTTAAATCTGTTTCAGATGAGATTGAGTTAAACTTTTGTCTTACTAGTTTCCTCTATGGTCACCATTTTATTTTTCATGTTTGACTTTGCCTTTATAGTGTAAAGTCAAATTATATATGTATTTTTTCAATTTTTCTGTCAGAAAGTTGTCAGAGCCTGAAAATAATAAATATTTGTATAAAGCAGCAAGTTCTAGAAGACATAAGTGATTCTGTAGACGTTTCATATACAATAATGGTAGTTTATAACAATAATTTTATTGACATATAATTTTGATCAAGAAAACGTTATATGATGAGTGAACCCCCATTCATAACAAGTGACAGCTTATTAGATGGACATTGTATGACCATGTACACATAATGTATTAATAGTGATATTGATAAAACTTAACAGAGTTGTTTTTTCCTTAAGGTGTGTTTTCTGTCTTTTAGAAAATATGATAATTGATTTGAATACTACCCAGCCTTTATTATCCACCCATTGTGTATTTATTTCTGGAATAGAGCATGGTGAAAGCTAAACATTGCTAATTACTCTTTGCATGCTCAGATTGTTTCTAGCAAATACCTTTATGGCAATATCAATACCCAGGATTTAATATGCCATTTTATTAATTACATTTGAGCATGTGCAAACCCTGAAGTGATTAGCAATGATTAACCGTTTTAGCTCAAGATAAAAGGACTTGGTGGATGGCTCATAAAGTGTGATTTTCATTAAATAATATTCAAATGATAAAATACTTGTTACTGCCTTTAGTTTTTGTTTATACCATATTAGGAACATTTTTTTTCCTCTTAATAAAATATTAAATGTAAAGAGAAAATGCAAAAGTTGTTTTAGTTGTTTTATATGTTGCCTTTCTCAATGTAAAATAATTGTAGTTTTCTAGCTACTGATGCCAACTTAAAATAATTAACCATTCTTAATCAAACAAAATTTCCAAAGGGCTGTGTTATATTACTACATCTTGTATTCTCCAGCTGGTGTCATATACATGGAGCTTAGAAATGTAGGGCTCTGGCGTAAAATTACTTTGGGACAGAATGAGGAAAATTCATCTGTATTACTATTGTATAAGTGCATTAATTTACTAGTCCCTTTAATTCTCGATATCATCCAAGTTCTGATCTGTTGCTGGTGGAAATGATATCAAAGCGATGGAAAATTGCACAAGACAGGCTTCAGAATGTGATGCATGAGTCCTTTAATGTAGAAGAACTGGATCCAACCTTGATGTATTTTGTTCATTATTGGAGTTGCTGTGTTTATCGTATGATACCGTGCATGGAACTGTATAGAGAACATGGCACAATACAGTCTTAGAAGTTACGTTGGGCGGGATAGTGTCTTCAATAAAAGTTCGGACATAAATTCAAAAACATGTCTGCACAAATCAGTATGTTCAACTTAAATTAGAATCAATAATTCTCACTGAGTGTCATTTAGGTTTAAATATAAAGGAGAAAGTTATCTCTTCAGCACTATTTTACTTTGCTTTGGTGTTAAACCTACTATAATTATATATGCCTAGTAATATTTAGCATTCTTATTATGCACTATACCTTGTTTTAGTAGCTTAAACTCAAATCATGCTTTATTGCCCATTCTGAATATCATGATTGCTATTAATTGCTCTTTTTAGAAATAACAGAGTGACTAGATAAATAGATATATTTATTATCTGGCAAATTACATAGTTATTTTCTGTTGCGGACCCACCGTATCATCACAATAACGTTATAGTCATTTAGTTATCTGGGCTACATGATTTGCTACAGAGACCACTGTAAGCCAGGGATCCCCAATATTAATAAGATAAAGAGCTTTACTTACACTTAACAAAAATATGTTTATGAGGACTTTAATTGGATATTTAGGATCATCATCACATTTTCAGAAGTCATGGATATATTTTGTTTTTCTTATTTTCATACAGAAAAGGGTAGACATTTCAAGTTAATTTAGAATGATTTTATATTTACAGTAAATAATACATTTAAACCCCAATTCTTTAAAAAGATCTCACATTATCTCACAATTCTCCTATAATGGAAATCATTATGCCATTTTATAGTAGTATGTAACTCCATTGTTGGCAATTGTAAGAAGGTAATACATTCTTAACTTAACATAGAGTAAGATTTAATATATTTTTGTTTTAGTGACCATAGGAAATACACAGTTGACACATGCAACTTTGAAATAAACATGTTTAAATATTTATTTGGTAGAATAAAAACCCTAGGATAGCATTAATAAAACCTATTTCTGAATGGGTAGTTTAACTTACTTTTTACGACATAACCTAGCTGATTTATAACATAATGCTGCAGATTGATTATGAATCTCTTAGACATATTATACTCTTCATTTACAACAAAAGTATAATCCCACTATATCTTAATTTTCCAGATATGTGGCACACCAATGGCCCATTTATATAATATTTGACCATGTAAAATTTAGGGATAAATCAAATATTATGTTACCATTATTTAATTATTTTATCATTATTTTATTATTTAATCATTAAATAACAATGAATGAAGAAATATCACCCTCAGGTATATTGACCTTCAATTTTTGCATTTTTTTAGTTATTTGCAGAGCAAACCGTAATACAATAAAATATTTAGTTGAAACTGTAATTCTGTTATTTCATAATGAAAGCTTTATTTTTTATGTAGTAAAAAAAGTGTTCATCAGTTTGTCATGTTCATTATGAACATTGGCCATCAAAGCTATCTCACCCTTTACTGTATCTAGTCCAGAGAGTAATTTATAATTCATAATCAAATTATTTTAAAAGGAATGTACATGATTTCCATTCTTTGAACACTGTGAATTTATTTGAGTGCATTTTATGGTTCTGTTCTTAACTATATTGCAATTGTTCACAGAAATGCAGTTAATATCTAGTGCCTGTTTTCAATTATTTTATGCTGTTTCCTAAAATAAAAATTGTAGCTGAAAAACACATAAAGCATAAACCATACTAAAGTACAAAATACAAACAGAAATATCCTCTCCTTCAATGTAGGAATCACATTATTGAATTACATTAGACTTATCAAGATTACCTGTCAGTTACAGCTCTTCACACATGAGTGGGTTATTATTGTACAAAGGCAAGTAACTTTATATATCCCGTCATAATACTTTGATTAAGTACTTAAAGCACCACTGAAAATATATATATATATTAACATAAACATAAGTGCTTCTAGGCAGCAGGATACATCAGTCTATTTTTTAGGCAGGATCATTTTTAAAATGTATATAAAACCGAGAGGACTATACATTTTAAAACTTTTCACCCAAAACTGCCAGCTTACTGGATCAAAGTAGTTTGGTTAATGACGTCTTTATGTAAATGGTAGCATTCCAAACCTCATTTATTGTTTACACGATGGGGCCATTAGCCAATTTTACTTGATCAATGGAATCAACAGTTGTTGGAACTATCCATGCAATTATTGTGAGAACTTAATACACAGGGTGACTGACGGTGGGTGCTACAGCTATCCTGACAATTAATGCTTTCAGTAATACTTCAAAAGAATTTTTTTAAATCTGCTAAGAGTTCCTAAGAATCCACTATTAACCATAAATAGTTCACGAGTAGTCAATAGGAAGACCAGAATAAGAACCTCCAGACCCTTGTTTCCAGACCTCCATTGCATTACTCCATTTATCATATATCTCAACTGAAGCTTCCAATTGTTTAAATGTTATCATGTTATTGATGTTATCAGTTGCAAGATTTTTCTTTTTGATAAACCCCATGCACTTTGAAAAATTCTGCCCTGTTGCCTTCTGAATGCAGTTATATTAAAATATTTGTATCTATCAAATATGTGGATTCATTTTAGTGAAGACATTCAGACTTAGATGAATTTTGGAGAAGTTAATTAACTACCAATAGTTTGGTTAATTGCCCTCACTCTCCATCTTTTTGCATACTTACCCCCCATTTTGCTTTCTTCTATACACTTTACTGAGTTTTATACTATGATGATCTGATAGGACACTGTTACATCATGTTGCCCCATCAGATCTTTCCCCAATCACTATCTCCTCTTCAATTAAAGCTCTAACAACTACAGGATCCTCTATGTGAATAAACGTTTTGCCTTTTCTTCGTATTGAGCCCCATTTTATCCAGTTCTGCACAATATGTTAAGTGAGCTAAATCATATGAACTAAATAATAACAATATTGTAATATCAGTATCTATAGATAGAGTACAGATAGATATTCACATTTTGTTCATTTCATATATGCAATACACATAAAATGGAAGTATGTTATGGTCATAAAAAAATAGAATATGTGTAGGAACCAATATGTCAGACAATAACCACTGCTATATATTTTCAGTTGCGTACTTACAGATTTATAAAATATATTATACCATTTTATTTTCATAAGAAAGTATTATTCAAAAAGGAAATGCTTTGTATGCTAATGCAATTGGGAAATGACTTTTTATATAAAGGGTCAGCAATTCATATTCTTCAGATGAGATTTTAGTCACACAGCAGGTTTTTAAGCTTAGAACTAAGCTTGCAATAGAATTCAGCATTTTTATTGATGCTGTCAGTAGATCTGTAAGCAGCTACCTTTGTTTGTACAAATGGCTGCTGCATTGTTCAATATCCTTTATTGCTTGTGTCTTAATGCTCTGGTAAGCCCCAGGAAGTTGAGCGTGCTCCATGTCAACATATAAGGCAACCTTCAGTGTAAAATAAGTTATATTGCAAAATGACAATGTAATCTGTGGAGCTGGTAACCTTGATATTAACTAAAGAAGGCTATCCATTTTAATAATAGTCCAACACCAGTAACTGGCATACCATTTTCTTAGGACGTGATGTCCTAAGCCATTACAGTAGGGGTAAACATTCTAGTCTCCAGGACTATGTATATCTGGATAATACATTCAACATCACTGAACAACTTCTGAAAATATGCAGTGAACATGTTCTTCTCCAAAAATAGTACAACTAATAAAAGGTTAGTCCCATTAACAGAGCTAATAATTATTTGCTTAGAACTTCCAATTTGCTAAATGCCTATATTTCGATATCAGTATATCTAGCACAGTGGTGGGAACCAAACAGCTTTGGGGCTTCATTTGATGTTCAGATGTTGCAGATGGAGTCTCCAGTCCATTCTCTAGAATAGGAGACCATCCCATCTTCAATAGCACTTAGGACATTTTATCTTTCCATAGATAAGCAAATCATTCTCTCTTGCACATTATAAACTCAAGGTTTTATATGCAGCCCGCAAAGAAATTACGATGCCCATCACTTTTGTAATGATAATGTCCTCTTATCATTATCATTACTAAACATGTCAGCAGGTTTACCTTTCAATATTCATTTGAGGAAAACCTGAACAAACTGATCTGGCTCTTAGATGTGGACCCATAGGACATTCCAGCTAGTGCCAACAGTTGGTAATACAATCAAGTTCATATATAAGCCACAAGCACTTATTTTAATTTAATAATATTCAACATATGTTTTTTTAATATCATTTAAGACATTACAATATTATATGCAAATTTATTGTGTCATGGCAAAGAAATGATAATCCATGGCTTGGCAGGACTATCATAAGGAAAAGTTATAATATATAATGAGATTGCATGTGGTCAAAAATACTTTATACTGCAATTTTTTTGTAAAGAAGCATAAGTAAAAAACCACAAACAAAAAATTTAAACACATGTGCTTTTTACTAAATATATCCAATAATCTCTTCTCTGAGATGAAGTACAGAAAAATAATTAATATTAATAATCTCCTGTAACAGTTAATAGATGTGAGTAATGCCTACACGATTCATTCTGCGCAGATGTATCTCACGTGCTGATTTCCGGGCACTGCGGAGAATCGTCCAACCACGTTGTTTGAGCGCATGCAGCGCACCACCGATTTGCATGCACTACGTTGCTCGAGGAGAGAAAGAGGGAGAGAGGCAGAGAGTGAGGGAGGGAGGCCGAGAAGGAGGGAGAGAGAGAGGAGGGAGGCAGAGAGGGAGGGAAGAAGAAAGAGAGGGAAAGAGAGGGAAGGGGCGAGGAAGGGAGTGGAGAGGGAAGGAGGGAGACAGAGAGAGAGGAGGGAGGGAGAGAGAGAGGGAGCACACAGAGCACAGAGAGAGCACACATGCAAAGAGAGGGGGCACAGAGAGAGAGAGGGAGCATTGAGAGAAAGACAGCGCACAGAGAGACAGGGCTCAGAGAGAGAGAGAAGGTGTATGGAGCAGGCAAACACAGAGAGGAAGAGGGTACACAGAGAAAGACAAAGAGCACAGAGAGAGAGAGAGGGTCTATGGAGAGGGCGCACACAAAGGGAGAGGGCGCACACAGAGAAACAGAGAGCACAGAGAGAGAGAGAGAGGGTGTACAGAGAGGGCACACACAAAGGGAGAGGGCACACAGAGACAGCACAGACAATTGAACATAACATATAACACCGTCATTTATGATAGTAATAATAATAATACAATTAATTGACTGTATACAGAATACATTTTCCAGTTTTTTGTTGATTGCATTACATAATTCAAAAGTATGTTTCCTCTTTTTTTCTGGACATTCTTATTGATTAAAAAAACTAGATTCAGCAGAATTTTAAGCTTGGATTTGCAAATCTAATTCTCAATGTTTCACCTATCTCTGTCCTTTCTGAGCACCTCAGGCAGGAACATGCCAGCAAGCAAAAATGTAAATATGGATACTGAGAAAAAAAAAAACTATTTCAGTGTCTTAAACTATTAGTGTCACTCCCAGTGTTTTGAAGTAAAACAATAGACTGTTTTACACCGCAGTGTTGTTCCTTGAATCGAGATGTTAGTGTCGCCCGCATTGTCAATACAAATGACATGTCATTACTGTTGAAAAAAACAATAACAGAATTTGGAAAATAGTCATTGTTTTTTAGACCATGATATTACTTATGTGTCATTATTGTGTGTCAACATATCATTAAACAGCATGACTACTGTTATAATGACAGCTGAAATTCAATGAATGACAAGGGAATATGTTTAGTGAAGGGTTCTTATTATATCACCCACGCAAAAACAATATACACAGATATTTTCATGATATCTTACTAAGTCAATTTTATTTTTACATTTCAGGTATGTATATATTTTTTTTAAATATTGGACATTTGCAATTTCCATAGTTTCCTCTTGGTTAGTTAGCCTTTTATTCTCTGGATAGAACTCGCTGTACCCATGACAAGAATTCACAATGAAATCTCCCTTGACAGATGATATGGTAGACATTCTACAGAACAGGCTGAGTTTTCTGGGATTAGTGATGACCGAAGACACAGCAAATGTCTATAACTATTATATCTCTTTAAACCGGCTGTCTTCATTCAGTTAATCGCAGTGCAGCCATTAAAAATAAATGTCTTAAATAATTAAATACATTCTAAATACAGTATTTATTTAAGATATATGTATTGGAAGGGATTTAATTGGTAGAAATACAATATGGTATCCACGCCATAGTATTTTAAGAAAAGAAAAAGGCATATAACAGCAAGCCATGTTCTTGGGCATCTACTTTCTAATCTCTCTCTCTATTATTATTATTATTGTTTAATTGTAACACTCCAACATATTCCGTAGCGCTATACATGCATATGATAACGGCAAAACAATAGCTGTATTAACACGTGACAAAGGATGGAGGGTCTTATATTTGGGCCTAGAATCCAGTGTCCAAAGTGCTTTCCCAAAGCACCACACAAGATTGAAAACTCGCAAACTTACAATCCAATTTACAATCTCTACTCTCTTTCTCTCAGCATAAATTTTAAGGGGGGTCTCTGCACTGGGGCATTCCACTCACTTTCTCTTTCACTTTGTATATAATTAAAGGTACATGGAGTCCACTAAATCCCCAGAGCACCTTTAGATGTAGCTCCACATAACAATATAAGTGTAACAGCCTTGTAGAGCCAGGTTCAATGGCGCAGCCTCATTATTTATGTATAAAGCAGTTCAACTAGGGATTCAAACACTCATCATCCTCTAACTAAAATATCTCAAACTAAATCAGTCCAGAAGCAGTTTCATGTGACTTTAAAACCTATGATGATGCAAATCATACTTTGACATATCTGCAACAGCTTGTTCTACTAGTGGTAGTAAGGTTTACGTGCCGCACTTTAACATAGAATAATAGTGCATGGCTTTAATTGCATTTGGAAGGTAATATACAGTACATAGAATTATTTTATTTTATTTTAGACGTTTATATATTTTTCTTAAAATGAAAAATTACCACCATGAAACGCAAACCCTTATACATATAATTGAAATATACATAGTCAGGTATGACGGGATGTGGCCATAATTCATGTTTGTAATTTAACCTGTCAAAAGCACAGGCTTTCAATCAAGTGGTCACTGTTACAAAGCCTTTGTCTCAAGGTTAAACTCATGTCACTGAAACTACATGTTCCATTTATATGTAATTCACCATTTCCAATCAGCTAGGTTTCAAATGGATGGGGGAATGGGCCACTGCTTTGGTAAAAATTAGGTTAACTGGTTAGGTATTGAGCAGCAAATTGAAAAAGGGAGCTGGACAGAAAAATAAAGGTTTTGTCACAAGAAATGCAACTAGATCTGTTGCCTTGTAGAATAATCTTAAAGTTACAATGGAATAGTCACACTAAACTATTGGATGGGCATCAAAGGGCTGCAGTGGCAGTATTGTCCATTGGGAACAGACATTGCAGACAACAGAGGAATGAATCTAGACATTATCATAATGGTTTAGCTTTATATTTTAGTGTATTTACAATAAAAATGCCATATATCCTTTGATCTTAGCCTGGCTTCACAATCACGTTACTCTTGGTTTCCCTACTACACACTCATTGTAGGGGCTCCTTCTGTTGTTAGATAAGTTAATGTGGATTCTGTTAACATGGATTAAAGAAAGAAGCAAGTTGACAGTGTTAATAGGCTAATGCTTAAATATACAATATGGGAGCGTATTTATAGCAAGACAAATTTACTTGCAAGAATAAATGAAAAGACATGTTAATAATCGAATGAGGCAATAGATACATCAATGTTGACAACTGGTCCACCTATTCCGGATACCTAAATAAGGTATCTAAAGATGAATAAACTTCTGTGCATGTATAACTGCCATGGGGAGGGGGGGTTTGTTCTTGATAGCCAATGAGTCATGCTTGAATCATAAATTCCATGTTCCTATAAGCTTAGTTAGTCTTTAATATAGCCTTATGCCCACTCCAAGCATTATTTAATTGTTACTGTAGCTGATGATCATTTTCCTGAATTTATAAATTGAAGGCATGTGTCACAATGCTAAGCATTCTTATTGAAACATATATTAAACTTAATTAATCTTACATCATATTGGCTCTAAAAAGATAAATACTGTACATTTTTGGGTATATGTATAAATACTTGGCATAACTCTCTGCAAAAAAAACAATATAAGGACAGAAGTCAACTTCATTTTGAATTATATGCAGCAAATTCCCCTTAGGAATTTTTAATTTCAGTTTTCTATCATCAAATTCAATCTACAGGTTTGTCGCTTATGATAATTATTAGGAACATTTACATTTTCATTTCTCGCAACAGGCTTACATTAAGCTCTTTGAATTTCATTTGTAGGGCAGATAAAATCTGCTTATGAAATATTATTGACTTACCATAAAATATTAAGAATATCAGACTAAAATGGCACATTCTATTACTTTTTTTCTGTTATATGAGTGCAAAAGAAATGAAACAGTCTGTGAAATTAAATGTAAAGGTCAAAGGGAATTATAATTGAAGTGCATACATTTTTCATGCTCAAGAGACATTGACTATACTACAATTACTTGAATTGCTTTTTTCATTCTAACCTAGTTTTCCAGTATCAAAGGTTGATGAGTATGCTGCAACTGATTTCTACTGTTTGCCTTAATATTTCATTGTAATAATGCATTTCTGTAGATAATTCAAAGATTATCTGCCTTCAACCTAAAGTCACTTCATTATAGAAACTATTTTCCTTTATGTCCAATGTAAATTGGAGAGTTTATCAGACAGGTACATGAACAGTCCTCGAAGTTTTAGCAAATTGGTTAAGATGTTGTCTGGTACGTACTGTAAGACCTACAATTGGAATGGACATAGGAGGGCATTTGGTACGCTTTACAGAAGCTGCAATGGCAATTTCCCAATAGGCAATAAGCACTGTATCCTTCTTCGACTCACATTCATCCACTTGAGTGTTTAGCAAATCTAACCCATAAGCATTAATACCTAGTTTACAGAACAAAATTCCAAGCATGCTTGATATATTGGAAATATGTACCGTATTTATCGGCGTATAACACGCACCGCAACCTCCCTCCTCAACCACCCTTCTCATCCTCAACCTCCCTCCTCATCCTCCCTCCTCATTCTCCCTCCTCAACCTAAACCACTCACTTACCTGCTTTTTAAACTCACTTACCTGCTTCTGCTCCGGCCTCTGCTCCTTCTTGACCCAGCGCGCATGTGACGTCACCTGCGCTCCACGGCATTAGCATATACCGGGTGCCTGGAGCAGAAGCAGGTAAGTGAGGGGAAAGGAAGAGGGGGAGGTATTTAGGGGTTTAGAATGAGGAGGGGGGTTTAGTTTGAGGAGTGGGGTTTAGGTTGAGGAGGGTTGTTTAGGTTGAGGAGGGGGGTTGTGGAGGGAGGTTGAGGAGGGCGTATAACACGCACATCGGCGTATAACACGCACACATCATTTGCCCCCTATTTTTAGGGAGAAAAAGTGCGTGTTATACACCGATAAATACGGTATTTATTTATAAACTAATCCAATATATTAATTCGGTTAACTTCTCCTGCTGATACTATAGAAATTACACTGTACATGATATTAGCATAATAGTGTTAGTATTTACATATTTTGAGTGAATATTATTTATATATTTTTGATACCGGTAGGAGACTGATTATCCGGCATCAGATAATCTGGCACCTCCTGTAATCCGGCAGTCTCCTCCCCACGTTGAACTGAACAAGGATCACCACTTCCGCTATCAGTCATTGCCCGGATCGCCACCCTGCGCAGCCATGTGCAAGGGAGGTGTGAGGGAGGTAGTGAGTTAAAGGAGGTAGTGAGGGGATTGGGTGCCTCTAGCATATTAACCCAGTTTGCTGGACCACCGCTCATCTGGCAAAATCGTTAATTTGGATTATTGATGTCCTACCTGTGTATGTAGTATGTTCAAGAACAGATTAAATATATTTAGTTTATTTAGTTTTAGTTCATTTGTAGCATCAGTATATTGGCTGGCATAATACCACTCAAAGAAAAAAAAACAATACTAACAACTTGTGGAAATATTATTTAAACAGTAAGCCACTCCACCGTTTTGCTAATATTTACACATAAAAAAAAAACGAAGAGAGCATGCATACTGATAATTCAATTAGGATTCTTTTTGCTAACACGACTACTAATATCCAGCTTATAAAAAAAACTTTTAAACAAATTCAGATAAAAAAAAAAAAAGATAAAGTAAAAACATTACTTATTTTTTATTGAGAATAATTTCTCAAGGTAGAAAGCATCACTGATGTAAGCGGGAATCCATATTCATTCATCATTTAATTGGCTCCATAGAACATACAGTAGGTCTATCTTCATTGGAATAGCCATTCTTCTGATCGCTCTTCTTAATTCCAAGCTCTGTGTGAATAATTCCTACCAAGATCTGATTTGTTTTTTTTTTGTAAGAAGTTAACACACAACACCATGATGGTGTTTTATCTGGTTTTTTTTTTTTTAGAATTTTGAATCAATAAACTATTAATTCTGGTCTCTTACTTTGCTCCATGTTTGACTGAAGTTTCTTAATATGTCAGCAGCTAGTTTCAAATCCTTGGTATAATATTGCTTCTTCGTATTGTTTTGTTTTCCTGAATCCATGTTTTATTATGTGAATTTGTCTTTGGCCTGTCACCGTAACCCTTCGGTTTATGAATTCATTTTCTGTTTACTTTATAAGCTTTCAGCTTAAAGAGCTTTTATGTGTCACTGGACACTTCAAAAACAGCTATAGTTAATATTTCAGTAAATCTGCAAATTTACAATGCCTGTAATTTTCACGTCAGGAGAAATCATGCCTAAGACCTCTTAACATCTCTCACTGCTGGTTGTGTACTTATGTAGAATAACAGACGTCAAATCCACCTAATAAATGCCATAAAACACTATACTATTTAGCAGGGTCAGAAATTGTTATCCTTTAATAAGTTGCTATTTTATATGTACGTTGTTGAGGGTGATATCTTTTAGAAGAAAAATGTTATTTTCTTCTTGAACTGAATGAACACTTGAAAATAGAAAACTGCAGGGTTTTAAAGCTTAGTACTGATTCTATTATAAGCTTGTATTCTTCACCACTAAACTAGTATTTACTGTAATCAACATACTTTTCTCCAAAATAAATATAAAAACAAGATATTTGCACTAAATTGTGCATGCGAGTGTATGAGAATTAAGAAGCAAATAGAAATGTTGGGCAAACACTAGCAAATATGGTCTATTTAGATTTTTTTTATTGTTCAGGGTTAATTAGAGAGGGATTATTGATTCATGGAGGAGTCCGATCGCCAGTATCTGGGGTCAGGAAGGGATTTCTTTTTTTGTTGTTGAGACAAGTGGAACTGTTACAATGTTTTATTTTTTTACCTTCCTCTGGATCAATTAACAACTAATCCGCATATTAAAGATCAGAGGAGATCTAAAAAAGTTGAACTTGATGGGCTAAAGTTTTTTTTCAACCATGTACACAATGCAGGATCTTGAGATTGTTAATGGAAAGCATTGACAGATAAATATCAGACTTCTTGTTAATGACAACCAGGGTCGTTAGAATTTTTAGAGCCAAAATTTAAGTGAAATTAAATAAAGATAAAGTGAATATGGGCACCCCATAGCCTCTGTGTAGGTGACACCCAGCTACCGACTTGTTTGGTCTGCCCAATGTTCATCTCCCAGTGATAACATAAAGATCAGCTCACTCCACATTTTCTCACTCCTCCAACTCTCAACTCCACACTTACCAATCACCATGAAAGAAAGCTGCTAGCTCCAGAAAGTGCATGCTCTTGAGGTTAACCTCCATATATAAGTAGCATTCACTATATAAGATGTTGCATTTTTCTTATTAAGTTTATATAATCCAATAAATATCATGTATGCATTAAGAAACTCATATTAGCATGGTATCTATAATCTAAATGGTGTCAACAAAGGAAAAATAGGATGAATACGCATTAAGAATGCATGCTTCCAAGAGCAGAGACCTATATCATTATGCTTAAACTGTATTGTTTTATGTCCCTTACTTATATTATTTTACACATTTTCCTATATTTTCCAAAATGTTGGCACTTCATATATACAAGTTTAATAATAATAATAAAAATAATATTATTTTGGGTCACATTTATACAAAACTGTTAACCAAATGGCCATTTTTCATGCAGCCAGTGTAAAAAAAACAGGAAAAAGTAAATATGTAAAGGAATTTGACACTTATAAATAAATTTGCTTTAATGAGAATCATATGTGACACGAGTTTTCTACTTGTTCCTCCTCCCTCATTGTCTGATTCCCTTTAATTTACATTTAAATTGGAAGTTGAAGGCACATTTTACAATGTAGGTGGTCACAGCTTGTCACTGCAAACTGATAGGGAAGTGCTTTATGTCATACAAATTTCATGGTGGTCCAAAATAAGCATTTAAAACATTTAATCGTCAATTACAAAACCAATGAAATATACAGCTGTAGCCTCTGTAACAACACATTTAATACACAATTATCCTTTGCCAGATCACTATGTTAGGCAATGGGTTTTGCATATTGCAGAATTTAAAACACAATACCACACTTTGAAATCAAAATACTGAAAATAGTTTTAATTTATATAATTTTCAGAAATCTGTTCTAATCCATAATGGCTTATTCAAGTACTTGTTTTTCACTGGCCTGTATATATCATTGTGGCAGCATAAAAAAACACCCAAAAGTTCAAATCATGATATCTCCATGGCTACATATTTTTTCCTTGCATTGCCTATAATAGTTTGTGAGTCATGTTGACACCAAAGCTGTAACCTTATTATCAACTCAGAAAGCTGAACTTTTGTGATATACTTCATAAAATAGAACAAATCATTCATGTTCTTGTTGGAAAATATGCAGTGTTCACTGTTGTTACTTGTATATTTGGGAAACCTGTGTTTGGGAGCTACTGGTGCTTAAGGGCTTCTGGTGTTTTGGACCTACAGGTGTTTGGGGACTACAGGTGCTTGGGGACTACAGGTGCTTGGGAGCTCCTGGTAGCTCTTTGATTCCCATTCAGTAGGACTCTCCTAAGTGGTGGTCAGGCAGCTACAACATATATGCTAAATGCCCACAATCTCTTTAGAGGTGATCAGGCAGTTACAATATATACACTGAATGCCCACAATCTCTTCAGTGGTGGTCAGGCAGCTACTACATATACACTGAATGCCCACAATCTATTTAGAGGTGATCAGGCAGTTACAACATATACACTGAATGCCCACAATCTATTTAGTGGTGGTCAGGCAGCTACAACATATACACTGAATGTCCACAATCACCTCAGTGGTGGTCAGGCAGCTACAACATATACACTGAATGTCCACAATCACCTCAGTGGTGGTCAGGCAGCTACAACATATACACTGAATGTCCACAATCTATTTAGAGGTGATCAGGCAGTTACAACATATACACTGAATGCCCACAATCTATTTAGTGGTGGTCAGGCAGCTACAACATATACACTGAATGTCCACAATCACCTCAGTGGTGGTCAGGCAGCTACAACATATACACTGAATGTCCACAATCACCTCAGTGGTGGTCAGGCAGCTACAACATATACACTGAATGTCCACAATCGCCTCAGTGGTGGTCAGGCAGCTACAACATATATAATGAATGCCCACAATCGCCTCAGTGGTGGTCAGGCAGCTACAACATATACACTGAATGCCTACAATCGCCTCAGTGGTGGTCAGGCAGCTACAACATATACACTGAATGCCCACAATCTATTTAGTGGTGGTCAGGCAGCTACAACATATAAACTGAATGCCTACAATTGCCTCAGTGGTGGTCAGGCAGCTACTACATATACACTTAATCCCCACAATCGCATATTGTGGTCAGACCATCTTGCTATAAAGCTATTAGCCCCCATTCTTATCAAATAAATTAAGATTCCTCCTTTATTGGCAGTAGCAGAGTGCCCCTTTTTGTGAGCCTTTCTGCTTGCTTTCCAGAAACTGAAACACCAAATCTTCCACTGTAGAATATTTCCACCAACATTATCTTCACCTTTAATTCTATACTTTTGAAAGTTACATTTTTAATCAATTTAAAGATGGAGTTAGTTTTAAATAATCAGAACTGCATGCATTTTGTTTGTTTATTAAAAATACAATAGATACAAAGCGGAAATTAACAGTATGTTCACGCCCTACAAATATATGTATTTTTCACTAGTCTCTAATAATTAATTTAGAATTTTATTTGCAAACTATTGCACATTTTTTTCGAATAATGTTATAATTTACAACGAGTAATGGTTACATTATGGAAATATGAATATTCTTATGAAAGCTTAAAATTTGATGTTTAAGGACAAATGCACATATTGAAAACTACATTTTGATGACTCCGGTGCAAAGGAGAAAATCAATCAGTTTTATCCTCACTACACAATTAAAAATATAAAATCCAAATTCAATCCTCTCTTGTCTCTAGTGTGTATTATTAATTAGTTTCTCAGCAACAGAAAGCAATTAACGTTCTCTGCTGCTGAGATATTTTTATAGGATCATGTCACAATACACCAAGAACTCTACAGGCCTATATGTAATCCTTTGTTTGTAGTGAATGTTCTTGACACCAGACTACCAAACCAACAATTCTAGAAAAGTCAAGCTGTTGTATGGAGGGTTAGCATAAGTAAGTAATATATTCCAGCCATGCTTTTCTATTTTACTCCGTCAGTCATTTGCAAAGTTTTCACAATGTTCTTTGAATTCTCATCTACAGACAGAAGCGTATAACATACAAACTAAGATTCACTATAAATGGAGACTAATTATTTTGATTGACTCATATTTTGCAATCTGTTCCTTTCCTCGAGATAATTCTGTCCAGCAACCAGACCATTATATGTAACCTCCCCTCATCTCGTGTTTCTACTTCCTGTAGTTTGTAGGCTTTCAGATTTTTTTGAAATATAGAAAATGAAACTAATGGGCATATTCAGTCTGCCCATTTTAGAATTAATTACAATGGCACTTATTTAATTGTAATTTTGCCAATTGAATAAGGCTCTAAATAAGCACATAACATATTATTTTTAAAGATGTTTTTGGTTAGTAAACATCTATCCAAAAGCAAGGTCTTCACTAACTAAAAACTTCTTTAAAAAAAATATGCTATGTGCTTATTTAGAGCCCTATTCAATTGGCCAAATCGCAATTGAATGAGGCCCAATGTATGCACGTCCAATGTCCTAAAGGAACCAATTTAATATTTTTCCCCTTCTTGCATAGCTCTGTGGAAAGTCCATAAACACTATAAATAAATATTACTCCTAAACATACAAATATTAAATAAACAGTACAATTTTAACTATAGCAATATCATTTTCAACATTATTTAATTATCTTTTTGATTTCTATTGATCACTTAAGCAAGTATTGGGTAACCCAGTTCTAAAAGTGCCTCCAAAAGTCCAGAATTTTAATATCTCTCTGAATAACCTCAGAATGAATAAAACCTAATAATATGCCAAAGAAGAGAGAACCTGAACACACAAACAGAAGGATACTGAAATCTTGGATTATTGGTGCCCATCACTGGACAATTGGGTTAAACAGATCGTTTAGGTTCCTGAATCAAGTATATATAAAATCTTTTCTAGTGCTCAGATAATATGCAATGGGCTTTACCATTATTATTATTAACTTTTATTTGTAACGCAGCAACATAGTCCATAGCACTATACAGGGGAAGAGAACAGGGAAAAAAACAATATTAACAACTGAAGAAAATGGAGGGTCCTGGTTTCAGTTTATAATCTTTGTAGAAAGTGCTTTTTCCTGAAGCACCCTACAAGATTGGAAACTCCCTACTTACAATATAAAGGTAAATTTATATAAATATATAGCTAAAGAAGAGAGAACCTGAACACACAAACATAAAGATACTTACATCTTGGAATGTTGGTGGCCATCATAGGACCGAGTTACCCACAATTAGGTCAAACAGAACGTTTAGGTTCCCGAATGACGTATATATAAAACCTTTTCTAGTACTCAAATAATATGCAATTTGCTTTGCAATCAATTTTATATAAATATAAAGCTAAAGAAGAGAGAACTTGAACACACAAACAGAAAGATACTGAAATCTTGGAATATTGGTGCCCATCACAGGACTGGGGTGCCCACAATTGGGTTAAACAGATCGTTTAGGTTCCTGAATCAAGTATATATAAAATCTTTTCTAGTGCTCAGATAATATGCAATGTGCTTTACCATTATTATAATTATTATTAACTTTTATTTGTAATTCGGCAACATAATCCATAGCACTATACAGGGGAAGAGAACAGGGAAAAATACAATATTAACAACTGAAGAAAATGGAGGGTCCAGGTTTGAGCTTATAATCTTTGTAGAGAGTGCTTTTTCCTGAAGCACCCTACAAGATTGGAAACTCGCTACTTACAATATAAAGGTCAATTTATATAAATATATAGCTAAAGAAGAGAGAACCTGAACACACAAACATAAAGATACTTAAATCTTGGAATGTTGGTGGCCATCATAGGACCGAGTTACCCACAATTAGGTCAAATAGAATGTTTAAGTTCCCGAATCATGTATATATAAAACCTTTTCTAGTACTCAAATAATATGCAATGTGCTTTGCAATCAATTTATATAACTATATAGCTAAATAAGAGAGAACTTGAACACACAAACAGAAATATACTGAAATCTTGGAATGTTGGTGGCCATCATAGGACCGAGTTACCCACAATTGGGTTGAACCGAACGTTTAAGTTCCCAAATCAAGTATATATAAAACCTTTTCTTGTACTCAAATAATATGCAATGTGCTTTGCAATCAATTTTATATAAATATATAGCTAAAGAAGAGAGAACTTGAACACACAAACAGAAATATACTGAAATCTTGTAATATTGGTGGCCATCATAGGACCAAGTTGCCCACAATTAGGTTAAAAAGAGCGTTTAGGTTCCTGAATCAAGTATATATAAAACCTTTTCTAGTACTCAAATAATATACATAAATATACAGTTAACAAATATAATGCATAATTGAAATGTGATTTAATCAATGACAATAGTCTTTTTTGGCTGAAGTTCATAGAGTGACCACAACTTTTATGCTTAGCATTAGAGGCATTAAAGCTTTTTGGACTCTACAAGATTTAGCAAAACGTTTGTAAGGATCCACTTAAAATATTATTGAAATTGTTGCCTCAGGAGTTCTCCGTTATGGGATACATTATGGTCTGGCTCTGTTCTTAACATATATTTGGTTTTACGTTCACTCAGGAAAATTGTTTTGAGAGAAAATACTGTCTCTATCTTAACATTGCAGCATGGAATGTTTCACGGTAAATTGACTTTTTACGAATGCTGCTGTAAGATGATTTTAAATTTACTCTGTGAAGACGATGCAGATTTATGCCATACTGTCAGAGAATATCAGTACATTTTATCAAGGAATTTTAAACTGGGAACAGTTTTTATTTTGCTTGTTCTCTGATCTAAAGTAGTGATCTAAAATATCTGCAAAACCCTGCTGTCAGATTAAAATTAGTTAGCAAACAGCAAATAATAAATATGTTTTCTGCATCCTGCTAATAAAATATAACTCATTGTAAACTGAATTATGAGGACACGTAACATCACATCAACAATGATGTATCTTTGAGAGCACTGTTACCAGCTGATCCATCTAAAATTAATCAAGCAAATTATAAAGAATAAACACAGATGTTATATTGTAAAGCATTTCTCTCCCAGCTTTGCTTACTATTTGCTTGAGTCCCCATACGTTGCTACAATGTTGTATCTGCCTCTGATTGGCCACAACAAATTATACATTTATTCTAATTTAGCTTGGATTTTCAGGTATTCCTGAAAACTGAAGAAAAGTTACAAATTTAGGGTAAGTTTATTAATGTTAATTTGAGTATCTTTTCATGCCAAAAAAATGTTTGCATACCCCACTAATTCTCCTCTATCAGACACATTCATAATCCATGAAACTTCCATATACCAATAAATGTTAAATTTAAAAGTAATCATTGTCAGAAAGTCTTTATTTTCCATTACATGCACAGTATATGCTTTTCAGATCTCCTCGATTTTAATTTCTTGAAGAGTACCTGATGGTATATTAACATTAATGAAAAGCTGCTGGTACAATTTGCATGCTGTCGTCATGACAACTGCATTCTAGACGACCCAAATTAATTTTCCACTAGTCAAACTTAGCTCCTGGATAATTTATATTGTATTTTACCTCTACAACAAATAATAACATGCTTTAATGCTTAATTCATTTTCCTGTTTTTCCTCATAATATCAACAAAAACTTAATCACAAAACACAATAATATAATTAGATTTGTGTAATGTTTCTTTGGCAACTTTTGTATCATTGATGCTCTTCAACGGAATACAGTTTTATGAAATGCATTATTTTTATTCAAATAGCCTGAATTAAATGTGTTTGTCTACCTACCTCTTAAATTGGTCAGAAAAACATCTTTGCTGACGACCATACTATTATTTTGTGTATGCACAGTAATAAAAGTATTGTTAATAAATGTACATAGTCATTATATAAGTGTTTTGATTTTTAAAATTGCTGCAGAATTCATGGAGTTATGATCAATAGAAGTCAGGTTATTTCATTGTGTTGACTCTACCTGAATGAGTAATGAGCTCTGTACCGCGCGGTGCATTAGAATCTGGTAATCCTGCAATCTGTGGTTTGAGGTGTGTGTATATATATATATAAATATGTGTGTGTGTGTACAATAGTAAAAATTAGTTAAACAAAAATCAAGTGGAAGGCAGTGGTATCGTACCTATGACTTATCACTTAAAAAAAACTTGCACACTGCTCTCAAATGTACTGTAAATCTATAATACAACAGTTACAGACTCCATCCTTATTATTTATACAGATTCTTGTAGGAGTGCTGCAAGAGCTAAACTAAAATGATAAAATCTAAGTGAATGCTTAATCAATTTTAAAGATGAAAACACATTTTCCACATGATATTCCACTCTCTATTTGATGATGCAGAACACATATGACAGCTTTTGTGGTCCTTTAATGTAACATAAATACACAGCATCTGCTTCAACAAGTGACCCAACATGATATAAACCAGACCAGAAATGTTTAAAGTGGCATCTAGACAATTTTTCTCCACTTACATTTCTTTTAAATACAATCTTAAACAGAGAATTAGATAAGGAAGGCAATTTTGATTTTAATATAGCTGTTAAAGTATGTGAGATGCATTGCCTATATATGTATATACCTGTATGGTGCATGTAGTAGAAGTGGCTGAGGAGGATAGAGGGAATTTAATTAGGGGTATCTAACACTTCTAAGTAGGACGGGGGCAGCAAAACACCTCGATACATCTTTGCATTAGCTCCTCCGTTCTTTATTGTGTTCAGTAATTTAAAGAAAATTTGCAATTCTCACAGCTGTTATCTAACACTTGGAAGAAATGTTTCCTCTTCAATTGATAGCTTTGAAATGCTGACCTTGTCACTTCTCGTGACAAAGTGTGAAATTTCACTGTAGGGCTCTGAAATTAATCTTTTACTAACAAGTTCTAAAATAGAGAGAAAATCTTTTGTAAACTTTGGTTTAAAGACTTTTGTACTCTATGACTCACATATTTTTAATATATTCTCAGCTGTTTATCTTTCTTGGAAATAAATGAAAGTATGGCATCCTGGGAATATAAAATATACTGTATATAATTATAAACCAGACTATCTATCTATCTATCTGTCTGTCTGTTTAATCTATCTATCCATCTATGTGCCTGTCTATGTGTCTGTCTTTCTGTCTGTCAGTTTAAAATGTAATATTATATTATTAATAATAATATAGCATTGGAATAAATTAGGAATACACTTTCCATTAGTAACTTCCAAAAACATACTATAGCTAGCAAATGAAGAAAACCATATATTGTATAAAAAATCTGACACTATATAAATACTTTATGGTTGAATCTGTTCAAAATGGCAACTATTAGATCTTGTGTGTATTATTTAGGTTATTCTTAGATCATTTGCAAGTCTGGGCTGGCATGCTTCTCATGAGACTTCTTGTGTTCTCTGGAATGGGAAAAATAAGTTCCTCACTCAGTCAGTCCTAACACAGACCATATACAACTCATTTGTTGTTGTTTAGTCCTTCAGTCGTGCCCGACTCTCTGTGACCGTATGAACACAGCACACCAGGCACATCTGTCTGTGTTTCTGGTTGTGCTTATCCATATGGTTTTCATGGCAAAGATACTGGAGTGGATTGTCAGTTTCTTTTTCAGTGAACCACAATTATTGAGATATACAAGACCCTTCACCACAACAAAGTAGAGATCCAGAAGGGGATACAACTCATTATTGCACCCCAAATCATTTTATTCCCTACACAATAATCTACGTCCTTAAGGAGCCATTTACCTCACTATAAGTGCTTTCATGTTGCTTCATATTGTGACAGAGCACAATATTCTATCTTAAAATGATCTATTGTTTGCTTATTTTTTAATTACACTAATAACAGCTTAAAATCTAAGGTCTTATGTCTGTTTAGAAACACACGCCTGACTGTTCCATGATTAACAACATCTAACAACACCAAGTGGTGAAGGCTCAGTGAAGACAAACATTTATAGTTTTTACTGAACTTCAAGAATGCAGCAAGATATGTTAACCCCCAACTGCTGATTCCAACAGTCCTTTATTTATGTTTTTTTCTGTGAAAAAAGCACTTATTTCAACAATGCAAAAAGTATTTCAACATGTTTTTAGGAGAACTTTATCGTGTGCCCCAAGTTGTGCTGAATTAACTGTCCCTTTAATAATTGTATTTGTCACCCATAGTGACATTTATAGTAAATGTAATGTATCAAACAAAAGGGTTAAACATACTATTCAGCCTTCTTCAGGATTTGTGGGTGCATATACAACCCGGGTAAAAGTGAAAAAAAATGGCTATTAGTAGGTGCCCTTAGATTAACACATTTTATTTTTATCAGTAGTCTTTCAATTAATAGTTTATGTGTCTAAAAATGTGTACATATGGCATTTGCAATTAAAAATGCTCTTATTCTTTCAAAAACAAGCCCCCGGTTTGACATTGATAATTGCTTTATTTGTCTCACATACGTTGGCTACTAGCCTGGACTTGAATCCTTTCATTGGGGACACTGCCCCTATAATTGAGCCAGGGTGTCGTACATTATATTTTACTGATTAACATTTTTGATACTATTAATTGGGTTCAAACGCAGTGCTTTGATAAGCTGATTGGGACATGGGCATCTTTGCAATGAAATAGAAAAATACTCAGAGTGAACAGAGGTCTATTTTAAACACAATTGGCATTAGTAAAAGATAAAAACACATTTGCATGTTTCAAAAAAAAAAAAAATGAGATCCAAAGGATTAACTGATTCCATTTTGAACAAAAGGACAGCTTTTCATGCCACTGATTATTACTGCTCCACATCTGCAAAGAAGATTTATTCAGTAATCACTATCAAATATAAAATACATGTCAGGGTTTGAAAGCAAGTTAGATTTGTCAGTTTCGTAATACGTTTGTATCAACCAGAAACACATTGAGTATTTTTTTGTTAAAATGTATATTGAAATTGTATATTTTTAAATAAACCTCATTTATGTTTAAGCTACACCAGATGGAACAATATCATGGCCGCTTTGTCCTACTTTACAAGGGACTTGTAAGGTTTATTTTATTCATAGAAAATAATATATAGATCTTTTCAACAAGCTAATGCCAGATTTGCTACCATGTTATATATATATATATATATATATATATATATATATATATATATATATATATATATATATATATATATATATATATATATATATATATATATATATATATATATATATATATATATATACAGTAAAATCCCAGCTATCCGGCACCTAACCAAATGGCACTCTCAAGCAACCTGCACCGGCATAATTTCCCCATTCTACAGAAACTCCTGCTAAACCGGCATAACCGGCATATCCGGAAGTTCGAGACTACCAAAAAAAAATACTAACTTTTTTTCTAAATATTTTTTCTGGACCTAAATGGCACAGTTTAGGTGCTAAATGCCTTTTTTTGGGGGGTTTAAGTGTCGTTTAGACACTTTTTTTCGGGGACTCCCGATTAAACAGCAACTACACTTATCCGGCAATAGGGAGCCAAATAATGGGGAGTTTACTGTAAATATAAATATAAATATATATATATATATATATATATATATATTTATATATATAAAAATAATTTAAATGAGTCAGTAACAAAATCAAAGGGGATCTGGCATTTTTTAAATAGTTATTTTTGAAGCCAATGTGTCTCAAATCATTCTTTCTCCACTGAAAAAAATTCAATTTGGAACAAACAATACAAAAAATGTATTTACAAGGAAGGTCAGTTGGCTATTCCCTAATCTCTGGCTGCCAAAATGTTGTATTGTGTGTGCCAGTTTAATGATAAAAAGCTAGTGTAGTGTGGCATTGTTCAACATAATCCTATTTGTATTATTATTATTAATAATAATAATTGAATAATAATTAATATTATTATTTTAAACTTATTTATAATAATAATAATTATTATTATTATTATTATTTATTAGCACAAACATTTTAAACAGTGCTATGTACAAGGGGCAAATAAAAAAAAATTGGTAAGTACATAAGATATAATGGCATAATGGGAATAGAGGTCCCTGTTCTTGAGAGCTTACGTTCTAAAGGAGATGGTTGGGCAAGTGAGACAGAAGGAGTGGGGAGATGCATAGTCAATAGAAGGTTGGAGAAGGTGACCATTGAGTTCTGTAAGTTGGCTCTAGGTGATAGGCGTCTTTTGCAAAAGTGGGAAATAAGCATCACTGTATAGGATTCCAAAGGGGAGGAGCGGAACAAGAAAATTCTTGTAAGAAGGTAATTAGAGAGTAGAAAGAAATTTGGTTCTGACCAGAGCAAAAGGTATAGGGTATATTTACATACCGGGCATTTACTTCTATGTGCTCAAATTATGTAAAATTTTAACAAATAGGGTCAGTTGTACTCCTAGGTAATTTCATAATTTTTATACATTTTAGATACATTTGCATGGTACTGCCCATGTTCCCACAATGCAGTGTAATAACTGTATTTTCTCAGAATTCTGAGCAGGAAACAAGTTTTTTTACTTGTTTTAGATGTTCACATGTGAACACGTATGTACTATTTATTTACTGAACTACTGTACGGTGGAGGGCTTCTATCACTCTTCTGCCCACCATAAATTAAATGATTGTTGTGGAAAACCTCCTCATAAAATCTACTACACAAGCTAGGAACCCGCCCCACGCTTATGAAAGCTGTAAGTGGGTAGGATTCCTGGCTTGTGTATAATCCAGTCTTCGCTTTGCTCAAAGCTGTGTAATACAGCAGGCCTATGCTTAAAGGAAGCCATGTTTAAAATGGCAATGGACTGCAAGAGCAAAGCATTTGTGGGCATATTTGCATGTCCCTGCCCAGGTTCCCAGAATGCAGTGTGATAACTGTATTTCTTGGAATTCTGAGTTTTTTTTTAACCTGTTTTAGACATTCAAATGTGATATGTACAATGTATATGTACAATTTTACATTATATATATATATATATATATATATATATATACAATATTAGTGCAAGGTCAAACAGTTTTTTGTTGTTTAGCTAATGGTGGTTTTCTTTAAAAGGAGATAATTAATTTCCCTTACTACCAGAATAAAATACACCTAACCCCACCTTCAGTAGGCGTCTTGCATCTGTCAGAGAAAGACCGGGAATCACAAGGTCAGTCATGAGCAAAGTCTTGGCGCCAGCAGGGGAGACTCACTTGTGTTTTACTTGAAGTAACATTGTCCATTCCGGTGTTCTATTTGCTTATAATTTTATGATATTGTTCTGGGAAAAATAAATTATACTATGTTAAAGAAATAAGTAATTGCTTCTGGTGTATAATTGATTTCTTGAAACTGCAATGCTGATGTGATTGAGGAAGGCTTGTGTACTACCTGTGGTTGTTTCATGAGACTTATAATTGCATAAAATGTTGCCATAGAGCAAATAAATTATGCTATCTGAATACATTTAGAGCTGAATATTCTGGATTCTTTATAGCTTCTAAGCACTGCAGGATATGACTTCTTTCGCATAGCAGTCTGACAATGACATCTATTTCAACAAAGTGCATGACCTGACTACTAAATGACTCGATACCTTGAATATGGATATAATATACACTTTGATAGTGGAGTACATGTATTGAATCCTGAACAGATACAACAGCTTCAGCTTCTGCTAGACAACTTGAATGGCCCATGGTTAGTTTTCCCTCCTTTGATTCTTTACATAAGCAGCTACTCCGCTGGTCACCAATAACATGAGTAACTAAGATGACAAGTACCCGGCAAAGGCCTCATATTACTGAGTATATTATATAGTTGAACAACTATCATCTTCCTATAACGTTCATAAAAAAAACACAAACCTGAAAAAATACACCAAAAGGGAATAATGGAATATTATGTATATATATAGCTAATAAATAGTACATTTGTACTCACATTTGAACGTCTAAAATAAGTTAAAAGACCTATTTCCTGCTCAGGATTTTTAAGAAATACAGGTATAGCACTGCATTCTGGTAACCTGAGCAGGGACATGCAGATGGGCCCACAAAGGCTTCACTCTTTTATCCAATACCATTTTAAACATGGCTCCTATTACACAGCTTTTAGCAATGGCCATGATGGATTATGTACAAGCATTGAAACCTACCTACCAGACAGCTTTATTAAGGTTACTGCCTCTCATTAGTGTGGGGCCGGTTCCTAGCTTGTGTAGTAGATTTTTGGGGGGAGGTAGTTTACCACAACAATAATTTAATTTCCAGTGGGCAAAATAGCGATAGAAGCCCTCCACCGCACAATAGTACAGTAAATAAATAGTACATTTGTGCTACAATAAGTTAAAAGGCTTATTTCCTGCTCAGAATCCCCTTCTGGATTGCTACCTTGTCGCGTTGAGCTATACCATTTAGGGTCACTGAAGATGGGCAGGTCACAGTAAAGAGGTCAGACAAATGGTGGTATACTGGAGAAGAAACTGGCAACCCACTCCAGTATCTTTGCCAAGAAAACCTTATGGATGAGCGCAATCAGGGACACAAAGATAGATGTGCCTGGTGTGGTGTGGTCCATGTGGTCTCAGAGAGTCGGAGGCGACTGATTAAACAATATATATATATATATATATATATATATATATATATATATACTGACAGATGAGCAAAAAACTGACAGATAAACACTTATAAATACAAACATCAGTAGTGAAGATGCAGGGATTTTTTGTGGCCAGTTAATTCTTGCGGTCACTTACCTGGGAAGGTGGGGCCTTTGTTTTAGCCTGGTATAAAAGATGATTGCAGATCTGACCATACACTCCTCATCTTGCTGAAAGTACTTTAATAATTATTTTCACATTCAGATTTTCTACATCAGCCTGATGTTATTATTCATATTTATAAAGTACCAACATGTTATAAAAGGGGCACAGTGATTTGTGGGAGATTTCTTTTTGCCACGTCTTCGGATCACTGCAATGGTTTCCTTGATAACTGTACTTGAACTTTCCCTCAATATTCCCTGTGTCACATAACAGGGGCCATGTCACTTTGGCTATATGGGTTAGTACATGTTCCATTGAACTGATTTTTTAATAAATATAATGTTCTGCCAGGAAAGACAAGAAAATCTCTCATACTTAGGCCCTAATCAGACCCAGATGCAGAAGGATACAAAGCCTAATCACAGTTATGGGTCCAGGACAGTGACATTTTAATTAGCATATTTTCATGATATTGGTTATGTCAGCATTGCAACACTTACCAGCAGAGTTTCCTAACTGGCGCAGCGCACACATATTTCCCCACAGAGCTTGCACTGTAGCCAGGGATTTTCATTAGTGATGACCAAATTGGCAAATCTCATGATGTTGCACAATTCTTGCTCTAGAACATATACAAATATAGGTGATAACAACACACTAAATTCTCTCAGCGAACTATGTTAATCTATGTTGGGACTATCAATATTTTATGATTTTATATTCATTGTGGTTTGTTATAATTAAATAAATATTATCATATCCAATTATATGTGTTTTTGTGAGAGTCTCTAGCCAGACTGGACCTTATAGTCCAATAATGTTATATCCCTGAGGAGGATACCTTATTGAAGAATAAGTATCTGTTCTCCTTTCAAAATTATGTTACAATTTTGATTGTTCCAACTCTCACATTAATCCATTTGGTTTGTGACTTGTATACAAGATCTTTAAAGAATAACAAAAAATCCATATTGTGTTTTAACTATTATGAATCCGCATTGTGATAAACTGATGCTTATATGTCATGATACAGAGACATTAATGCAGTGCAAAGAGGGTTGATCAGCCTAGTAATATCAGACAAGTGGAGCTCTCAGCAAGAGTGGAGGAGGATTTACGTCTGTAGCTTTACTCATTAACAATGAACGCAAAAGAGTCTTTTAGTTGCCATAATAATATAAGTTTACGTGTGACTAGATATATGTCATTTCTGGATTATTGATTGTAATATATCTCTGGACATTCGGTTTCGTTTGCATTATTTATTTGTTCATTATTATTATTATCGTTTATTTGTAATGCACCAACATATTCCGTTGTGCTATACATAGGTTATGATCAAGGCAAAAAATAATAGCATTATTAACACATTGCAAAGGATACAAGGCCTTGTCTTAGAACAGTATTGGCATTCATTTTAATTATTCTTTATTTTGCGGGTTTGCGAGTCTGATCGCATATCGGACCCCCGAACCTAATTGATTGACATGTAACCTCCATGTTTTACTGCTGTAATAATGACCGTTTCATTTTCTATTGGCTGATTTGGAATGGGAGGTTATGGGCTTGCTTAAATGATCATGTTCCTGCCCTGAACTGCTACGATCCAGTGCATGGTTTACAGTTTCTGCTTTGGGCCAGTAACTTGTGGGCTTGAGAAATTGAATATCATCGTAATCGGAAACGAACCACACATCCGCAGACATACGAGCTACTATGATCAAGTTGTGGGCTTGCAATTGAATCGAGCCCATAGACTACAGTATAAGATCACATATAGAGAGAATGTTCCTGTTCTTTACAAATATTCTCACTTTCTATTATGTTACTATGTGGGTTGAACCTTGAAACAGCTCACTTTTAGATCTGAAATATATCCATAACCATAGCAAAAATGATTTGCTTGGCTTGGTTCTAACATAATGTGTTATCTCTGCCTATGCTCCTATGGTATGGTCAGCAGAAGGCTATGTTCTGATGCCTGCCTGAGGGCAGGGCACATATGCCTAAATGGAGTCCTATATTAAGTGAGCTAGAGGCAAAAAAGTTCTTAAAATTTGAGTCTCATTTTCATGTCGTCATTACTCCTCAGACTCCTTAGTGGCAGTGAAATCACTGCTCCCTGAGAAGTTATGTTGGAAATACAAGTCTCCTGGACTTCTTGAGACATGTAAGTGTACTGTAATGGTCCTTATATATCTATGTTAATAATTACCAACAGGAAGCTCCTTAGTACACTTGGGACATTTTTAATGAATATTATAAGCTATATAGTCTTCATAAAGCTTTCAGCTAATATAAAAAAATCTAATTATTAATATTCATTACATTTACATTTTGATAAAGAAAATGTTTATTTTTCCACCTCTCTAATTTTAGTAAACATTGAATTAAACCTAGTGTTTCCTTATCAAAAGTCCCAGATTGTCCAAATGTCTCAATGTTTTCATCACAACACTGTTGTGCAGCATATTTCCTTGTAAAACCAATGCTCTGGATATGCCACTACCATTATAAACAAAATTTTTCATTAAAAAATACTCACTTTCATTACTCTAATATCTAGATTTCAGTATTTTCTTAGAATTCAAAGGCATAAGACAAGACAGAAAAAATGAGCAGCAATTCTTTTTTAATATACAGTCTTACATTAAGCCCTGCAGAGCACATGGTGATGATGTCCCTTTAATGTAACATGTCAACATTTGGGATAAATAATTTAGGCCAACCAGCAACATAGATCACATTGCAAGACCCCATCCATATCAATCAATACCCTACAGAAATCTAAAGCAGAAACATCTTTCTCTTTCTTCCTAATCTCCCAAGATTATCTTCTCCTTTTCTCAATCAACCTCTTAGGCCACACTGTCAGATCCTTTTCACTATAAATGCCACCTTTGCTTCAGTATATCTCCCTCATTTTTCAGTTGTGTCTCTTTCGCAGTAATTATCTATATCCATTCACCTGACTGACTTGTGTAGCCTTGCAACTTTACCTTTTTCTTTTTTCAGGTTTTAAAAAACTTGTTAACAATCTATCCATAAAGCGCTGCTGTTGTTTCTTCTTTTTACCATTTCAATTTTCTTTACATTTTATTTAAAAAAAAAAAAATTTCAGCAAGTCCTTTTTTTTCTAATGTAATTTGACTACAAATAATGCTAAAGATGCCAAGACTAGACTTATATATTAATGAATGTACAAAGTTACATTCTTAAGATCTCAAGAATTTTAAATAGTGCAAATATGTATAGACATATAGGAAAATGAATAAATAGATGCACAATACTAGACATTATTAGTCAAACAAATAGGTGACAATTTTCACCAATATCCTGTACAAGAGCTATGTAGGGTTTTCCCTTTTCTCAGAAGTGAATTGTGATATTCTCAGCTTTATTACAACAAAAATAGGTAATAACTCCACAAGGCAGGGCAAAATGAGACAGGTGCCCAAAGTAGTGCGTCATTTTTATTAAACACTAAAAATGCAGCTTATACAAATAACTGAACCACAGTATGTATCTGAACCAAACAGAGATGTTCTCAACAGGCTGGAGATGTACATGCCCTGGTACTTCTCATATGGTTGGTACTTTTAGTTTTACGTTAGATGTGGACTGGTATCTACTAGGCTTCTGTTGCACCAGGATGTCCACTACTGCACATTGGGTGGAAAAGTTTGAGTGGGTGTGTACCAGATATATAAATCCAAACCTATCTACAAATAACAATAGTGTATAAAGGATTTAAAAAAATCCCTAAGCATTTCCAATATATATATATATATATATATATATATATATATATATATATAAATGTTAAAGGATATAAAAAGCATATAACCAAAATGACCCTCACTAGCTCTGAATGTTGCCAAGGTAATGTTCCCCACACAGTGAATCCACAATTCTCAAGTGTGAATAAGAGTCTTTTGTAATCTTTACATAGACACAATATCTTTGAAGGATAGTAAGATTGCTACTCTCAGCTACAAAATATAGGAAGATATATCTAAGGAGAAAAGGTCAAGTGGAAGAGGAGATGGGATGGCCTTGGTTTTTATATTTTAAGAAATTACATATATCTGGTCACACATAAACTTATATTATTATGTCAGCTAAAAGACTCTTTTGCGTTCATTGTT
The DNA here is from genome assembly GCA_027410445.1 of Discoglossus pictus. NCBI lineage: Eukaryota > Metazoa > Chordata > Amphibia > Anura > Alytidae > Discoglossus > Discoglossus pictus. Next base: position 57,340,101 of record CM050165.1, on the reverse strand, counting down.
AATGAGTAAAGCTACAGACGTAAATCCTCCTCCACTCTTGCTGAGAGCTCCACTTGTCTGATATTACTAGGCTGATCAACCCTCTTTGCACTGCATTAATGTCTCTGTATCATGACATATAAGCATTAGTTTATCACAATGCGGATTCATAATAGTTAAAACACAATATGGATTTTTTGTTATTCTTTAAAGTTGATCTTGTATACAAGTCACAAACCAAATGGATTAATGTGAGAGTTGGAACAATCAAAATTGTAACATCATTTTGAAAGGAGAACAGACACTTATTTTTCAAAGGTATCCTCCTCAGGGATATAACAATATTGGACTACAAGGTCCAGTCTGGCTAGAGATTCTCACACAAACACATATAATTGGATATGATAATATTTATTCAATTATAACAAACCACAGTGAATATAAAATCATAAAATATTGATAGTCCCAACATTGATTAACATAGTTCGCTGAGAGAATTTAGTGTGTTTTTATAACCTATATTTGTATATGTTCTAGAGCGAGAATTGTGCAACATCATGAGTTTTGCCAATTTGGTCATCACTAATGAAAATCCCTGGCTACAGTGCAAGCTCTGTGGGGAAATATGTGTGCGCTGCGCCAGTTAGGAAACTCTGCTGGTAAGTGTTGCAATGCTGACATAACCAATATCATGAAAATATGCTAATTAAAATATCACTGTCCTGGACCCATGACTGCGATAAGGCTTTGTATCCTTCCGCATCTGGGTCTGATTAGGGCCTAAGTATGAGAGTTTTTATTTTCTTTCCTGGCAGAACATTATATTTATTAAAAAATCAGTTCAATGGAACATGTACTAACCCATATAGCCAAAGTGACATGACCCCTGTTATGTGACACAGGGAATATTGAGTGAAAGTTCAAGTACAGTTATCAAGGAAACCATTGCAGTGATCCGAAGTTGTGGCAAAAAGAAATCTCCCACAAAGCTAAGTAAAACTGCTTGAAGACTGTTAGGTTTTGAACTAATGTTGGTGTGATATTATGTTATCACTGTGCCCCTATTATATCATGTTGGTACTTTATAAATATGAATAATAACATCAGGCTGATGTAGAAAATCTGAATGTGAAAATAATTATTAAAGTACTTTCAGCAAGTTGAGGAGTGTATGGTCAGATCTGCAATCATCTTTTATACCAGGCTAAAACAAAGGCCCCACCTTCCCAGGTAAGTGACCGCAAGAATTAACTGGCCACAAAAAATCCCTTTATCTCCACTACTGATGTTTGTGTTTATAAGTGTTTATCTGTCAGTTTTTTGCTCATCTGTCAGTAAATATATATACATTGCACAATTTCCACAATGCTAGCAGTAATTTAATGGCAAGCAAGAACACGGCTACATATGTAATACTAGGGATGGCTATATATTTGTATACTTTACCACATCTCCATCTTTTAGTCCACAGGTTTTGTAGTAAGCTGTGTGTTAAGAAATACAATGCATTTGTACGCTATTTATGGAAGGTAATGCTAATAATACACAGATTTAATCTCTATCAAGCATAGTTCTTAATAGAGTGGTTTTAACTGATACTTGTTAGCTTTATTAAGCAAGTGGGATTAAATAAAGTATATAAAAGATTATTGTTTTCAGGTGGTTGGAAATAACTCATTGAAAAACTGTAGGAATTCATGAATGTTGCATTATTGAGTATAATGGGCCCTTAAGAAAAGTCTTCTGGTAGTAATAGTAGAATTAAAACAGCCATCTGGATATTTTGAACAAAAAAGAAGATAAAATATGAATTGTGATCAGGGCCATGTACAGTAGGGTAGATTGGACAAGCCACTTGGTTTATATATTTGCCAGTTTTTACACTTTTGCATGTTTGATGTTATTGTTATATTATGACACATGCTATTCATGTACTGTTTTATCTTCTTAAAGTGATATAACATAGCAGATTTCCATCTGCAGTGTTGACATTATCCCCAGTGGTTAATCAGCATGCCTGAGTCTGAATAAGGACCTCTGAACCCTTTATACTGAATCTCCAAGTGCATTATTGTCTATTAGTTGTCTCAACTGAAACCTCTGAATGCTTAGATAAACATTTCAAATATCATTATGTTATAAAATGTGTATCTGTACCTTAAAAAATATGGATTACAGACCTTCTTATTTCATATTGAATTTGGACTTTGGTGAAATTTGTCAAATATAATCGCCTACACCTACCACAGACAGATGTAATTGCCTTGTACTAAAGTTGGTGATACATCTGACAGCAAGGAAAAGCACTATAAATTCATTGTAGAAAATTTGGGAATACTTTGTACCAAAAAATAATTGTAACCCCAATTTCTAGTTAGAATATCAGTATAGTAGGAAATGTGAGAGTCATTTCTTCGAGCAAAGGCTTTGAAACTGATATTTTATCTCAAGATCTCACAGGGCTTAATAATTACCCAGTCGTTTAAGAATCATATACAGTGTTATATTAGGATACAGAGCTTTCTAGTACCAAAGTACTATGTATTGCAAAAAATATAGGGCCCTATTAAATTCTCCCTCGTAGTTCTCTCGGTGCTCGCAAAAGGCAGTTTTCCTGCTGTTTGCGAGAACCGAATCTCTCGCAGCCTGCTTTACGATATGACTGCGAGAAAATGGCCGAGAATAGGCTCCGAGAGAGCTACGTAGCCTTAAATCTATGCACGAGTCTCGCATATCGTAAGAATCCCTACGTGGACAAAAAGTCCACGCAAGGGATCCGAAAGCCTCTACGTGCTGCCTCGGAACAGCCCGAGACAGCAGTGTGAGGCTCCCCCCTGCACCCTATACACATCCCCATGCTGCAGGGGTCTCTATCGGGACCCCTGCAGCACCCCCACATTAACCCCTTGCAGCGGGGGTCCCCGATCTGCATAGATCAGGCCCCCCGCTGCATTTAAAACTTTTAAATTCCCCGCCGCGGCTCCATAAAGGGACCGCGGCACACTATTACCCAATCCCGGCCGCGGCACTTAAAATTAACCCCCCTCTATGCTGGGGGTCCCCATCGGGACCCCCGAAGTGTCCCCACATAAACCCATTGCAGGGGGGGTCCCCGATCTGCATAGATCAGGCCCCCCGCTGCATTTAAAACTTTTAAATTCCCCGCCGCGGCTCCTTAAAGGGACCGCGGCACACTATTACCCAATCCCGGCCGCGGCACTTAAAATTAACCCCCCTCTATGCTGGGGGTCCCCATCGGGACCCCCGAAGTGTCCCCACATAAACCCATTGCAGGGGGGGTCCCCGATCTGCATAGATCAGGCCCCCCGCTGCATTTAAAACTTTTAAATTCCCCGCCGCGGCTCCTTAAAGGGACCGCGGCACACTATTACCCAATCCCGGCCGCGGCACTTAAAATTAACCCCCCTCTATGCTGGGGGTCCCCATCGGGACCCCCGAAGTGTCCCCACATAAACCCCCTGCAGCGGGGGGCCCCGATCGGCACCGATCGTGACCCTGCTGCAATTCAATTTTAAATTTCCCGCCTCGCGGGTCCTCAAAGGACCGTAAAGGTCCTGAAAGGACTCGCACTAAAAATATTAACCCCAGGCAACTATAATTACCCCATTAACTCATGGTGGTCAATCCAGACCACCATAAGGCCTAAATTAACCCATTAACTCATGGTGGTCAATCCAGACCACCATAAGGCTCTATTTAACCCATTAACTCATGGTGGTCAATCCAGACCACCATAAGGCTCTAATTAACCCATTAACTCATGGTGGTCAATCCAGACCACCATAAGGCCTAAATTAACCCATTAACTCATGGTGGTCAATCCAGACCACCATAAGGCTCTATTTAACCCATTAACTCATGGTGGTCAATCCAGACCACCATAAGGCTCTAATTAACCCATTAACTCATGGTGGTCAATCCAGACCACCATAAGGCCTAAATTAACCCATTAACTCATGATGGTCAATACAGACCACCATAAGGCTCTATTTAACCCATTAACTCATGGTGGTCAATCCAGACCACCATAAGGCTCTATTTAACCCATTAACTCATGATGGTCAATCCAGACCACCATAAGGCTCTATTTAACCCCATCAGTCCCATAAGGGTATATTATTACCATTATGGGCCTGTTACAACCCAACATTAACCACATAAGTGCCATGATGGTCCTCAAGGACCATCATGACACTAACTACAAACACTACACTATAACCCCCAATAAACCATTTAATCTAAACTAACCCCCCTCTACACTAATCTATTAACACTTACACTACCTACCTACACTACCTACCCCCTAATAAACCTTCCCACCACTCTAATTACAAAAAATAAAAAACCTACAGCACAGAAAACAAAAAACCTACAGTACAAAAAACAAAAAAACCTACAGTACAGAAAAAAAAAACAATTACAACCCCACCCCCCACTACAGAAAACAAAAAAATACATTACAACCCCACCCCCCACTACAGAAAATAAAAAAATTACACACCTGAAAAGGAAAGACAGATAAACACAATACAATACATACATATAATACATTACATACATTACATACAATACATGACATTACATATAATATATTAAATATAATATATTACATATAATATATTACATATAATACATTACATACATTACATACAATACATGACATTACATACATTACATATAATATATTAAATATAATATATTACATATAATATATTACATATAATATATTACATATAATATATTACATATAGTCCTAATCAAGGGTAGGTTTTTTTGTTTTTTGTACTGTAGGTTTTTTGTTTTCTGTGCTGTAGGTTTATTGTTTTTTGTAATTAGAGTGTTGGGGAGGTTTATTAGGGGGTAGGTAGTGTAGGTAGGTAGTGTAAGTGTTAATAGATTAGTGTAGAGGGGGGTTAGTTTAGATTAAATGGTTTATTGGGGGTTATAGTGTAGTGTTTGTAGTTAGTGTCATGATGGTTCTTGAGGACCATCATGGCACTTATGTGGTTAATGTTGGGTTGTAACAGGCCCATAATGGTAATAATATACCCTTATGGGACTGATGGGGTTAAATAGAGCCTTATGGTGGTCTGTATTGACCACCATGAGTTAATGGGTTAATTTAGGCCTTATGGTGGTCTGGATTGACCACCATGAGTTAATGGGTTAATTAGAGCCTTATGGTGGTCTGTATTGACCACCATGAGTTAATGGGTTAATTTAGGCCTTATGGTGGTCTGGATTGACCACCATGAGTTAATGGGTTAATTTAGGCCTTATGGTGGTCTGGATTGACCACCATGAGTTAATGGGTTAATTTAGGCCTTATGGTGGTCTGTATTGACCACCATGAGTTAATGGGTTAATTTAGGCCTTATGGTGGTCTGTATTGACCATCATGAGTTAATGGGGTAATTATAGTTGCCTGGGGTTAATATTTTTAGTGCGAGTCCTTTCAGGACCTTTACGGTCCTTTGAGGACCCGCGAGGCGGGAAATTTAAAATTGAATTGCAGCAGGGTCACGATCGGTGCCGATCGGGGCCCCCCGCAGCAGGGGGTTTATATGGGGACACTTCGGGGGTCCCGATGGGGACCCCCAGCATAGAGGGGGGTTAATTTTAAGTGCCGCGGCCGGGATTGGGTAATAGTGTGCCGCGGTCCCTTTAAGGAGCCGCGGCGGGGAATTTAAAAGTTTTAAATGCAGCGGGGGGCCTGATCTATGCAGATCGGGGCCCCCCCCCTGCAATGGGTTTATGTGGGGACACTTCGGGGGTCCCGATGGGGACCCCCAGCATAGAGGGGGGTTAATTTTAAGTGCCGCGGCCGGGATTGGGTAATAGTGTGCCGCGGCTCCTTAAAGGGGCCGCGGCAGGGAATTTAAAAGTTTTAAATGCAGCGGGGGCCTGATCGGTGCCGATCGGGGACCCCCGCTGCAAGGGGTTAATGTGTGGGGGCTGCGGGGGTTCCTATGGACCCCTGCAGCAAGGTGTTCATGTGAGGACACTTCGGGGGTCCCGACAGGGACCCCCGCATTGAGGGGGGGTTCATTTTAGGTGCCTAGGGGGGGGTTTGGAGTACCCCCCACGGCAGGGCTTATGTGGGGGACTGCCGCGGAGGTCCCTTTTAGGACCCCCGGAGCACTTGATGAGGAGTGGGAGCCTGCGATATCATCTCGCAGGCTGTCACTCCTCATGTACATTTACGCAGTGTAGATACGTACGGGCCTGCTGCGTAGCTCATACGTTGCTCGCAGCAGGGCTAATTTAATAGCATTGTAAGTTAGAGAAACTTTGCAGTACGTAGGGCTTAAGTAGAAGCCTCTTATTTACGAGGCTGGAATTTAATAGGGCCCATAGTGTCAAAAGGACACCAACAGTGTTAAATAGACATTTAGATGAATTCATTAATAAAATTAAGTTAAGCTTTTTTTTTAGTCATTATTGTATTTTATTCAGCTATCACTTTCCTGTTCATTATTATGAGATGGCCCCACACCTATTTTTCATGAGTTGGCAACTTGAATGTTGCTGAGATTAGGCAAAATTAAAAACCACACTGTTGCGTCCTCATGGAAATACAAATTGTATTATTTGAACAGACTGTTGAGATGTATCCTAAAGAGGAAAGAGATAAATATGAACGTTTTATTAATTAGGCCGCCTAGGTACAATAGACACTTATCAAGAATAATATTTTCTTAATTGTATGGATAAATTATAGGTGACGTATTTCATGACCACTCCAGTTAAAATATTATACTTCAAGTAGATGCTTTGAATGGACCAGTTTCCTTGGGCAACATGATATTTTTTACATTCCATGATATAAAATGTTAAAGGATATAAAAAGCATATAACCAAAATGACCCTCACTAGCTCTGAATGTTGTTTTTATTCATGTTGCCAAGGTAATAATATATTTTTATTGTTGTACAGCAATGTTCCCCACACAGTGAATCCACAATTCTCAAGTGTGAATAAGAGTCTTTTGTAATCTTTACATAGACACAATATCTTTGAAGGATAGTAAGATTGCTACTCTCAGCTACAAAATATAGGAAGATATATCTAAGGAGAAAAGGTCAAGTGGAAGAGGAGATGGGATGGTCTTGGTTTTCATATTTTAGGAGAAAAAGACACTCAGATATCTTAAGGGTATCCTCATTCAGGATAAATCAGTATAAATTACATTATATAGGGAAAACCAATTCACAGAACATATAATGGTATTATATTATATTAGGACAATTATATAATATATTTGTGTGTACAATATTGTATGATTAAAGAGTCATTCACATGTGGGACTTTAGCATATTTTATATTTTTTAATTGTTGCGTTTTTTTCATTTTAATTGTTATTAATAATATTGTATATAATAATAGGTGTTTTGTTCTGTGAATTGGGTTTCCATACATAATATAATTTATACTGATCTATCCTGGATACTCTTAAGATATATGAGTGTCTTTTTCTCCTAAAATATGAATATATAATTACACTTATCTTTATGGGTTGGTCCTTAATATATTTAATAATATAAAATATATTGATAGTTAATTTGTGGACCACCTCTCTGTAAAACAGTTATCTAGTAATATATTATGGCCTTGGTTTGGTCAGGTGTGTAGTTTGAGATAGATGATGAAGTCTATCATTTTCATTCTTCCATTATCCTATTATTTTCATAATTTGGGAAGGTAAATAACAAGATAATAAGGTGGTGTCTTGGCTGCTGGCAAGACTAGGAGGAAGATAAGAAACATTTTCTAGACATGTACTAGGAAATCAGTGATCGTTCTAGGGGATGGTTGTATGATTGTGGCATGGTTGTTGGCATGGGTGTAGGAGCCAAAGAAAATCTGGGGGGGGATACCGCATATAGTATGAAAAATACCGCACAACTGCTTCTCTACACATGAACACACACATTGAAAAACATAGGGGGTGATTTGTCCCCCTCATCCCCCGCCCAGTTGCTACACCCATGGTTGTTGGACAGTGATTTAGGAAGAGATGTGGACCAGGTGTATGTGGCAAGTTAGGGGATTTCAGAGTGTATTTGATGATATTATCTATTGTTATTTTGTTATCCAGCTTTTTCTCTATGTTCAGTTCACTCAGTTGTGTTGCTTACATTTCAGTCAGAATTTTTTTTTTATCTAAAAGAACCGTTGAATTTAAGCTTGGTTACTTAGTGATGATTGCATTGCCTCAAGCACTAAAAGACACTACCAACAAGAAGCATATAACTCTAAAACTGTGTCAATGCCTATTCGTAAAGAAATGTTATAGTTCTTAATCAGCCCTTCGGCCTACTCTGGTGTCTTTATCGAAAATAACCCACAAATGTTTCTAAATCACCCTTGGGTTGAAACCAATCCTGAATTGTCAGTAGCTTTCGTCCCAGTGAATGAAGTGCTAGCATTTGTGAAAATGAGTCTCTGAGGATAGAAGAATAAGACTTGCTTCACTTATTGGTGGTATAATTCAATGTATTCAGCTGTAAAATAAAGAACAAGAATATTTTCTCATTCAATAATAACAAGTTTAAAACTTACTAAAATATACACATGCAAAGATATTTCTATCCCTCTACAAATTAAATTCATATGACTATTCTTGTACTTTTCTTTGTAATGTAATGAATAGTACTAAGTATAATTTTGATTCCTGTTGTTTTCTTTCCATGGAACAGATTGATGTTGCTTTTACCTGCAGGGAGACAGATGGTTGCATAAATCATATAAAGTAAACTATAGATTCTTATACATCTCTTGCTGCCCACAAGTTTATATTTAAAGACATTTTAGGTTTAAACCGTTTAGCGGAAGGATTCTATAGACACTTCTTCCATGTTGGATAGAGAAAAAGGGTGTGTTTTCTTATAAATCAATTTATTAAAATGGTGACCGATAATTAATAAACTAGTTATCTACTGATGCACATATCAACTATATTTGGAAGTCCCATTGTTTGTTGTATGTGTTATAGATTCTATTATATATCCTAGATCCGTGTCTCTTGAGGGCTGGTTCCTTAGACTTTATCTGGAGCTCATGTCGAAAGCAAGATGATGAAAGCTTTAAAAAAAAAAATTATAAGGTTTTGCAAAAAGAAATTATTATGAGAGTCTGACAAAAACTGTTTGTATATTTTGGTCTTAGAACAGTTTCCTTAAATGTATCATTGTAATAATCTACAAATCAAGATAAATTATTTTAGATAAGTTTAATTCAAACTGGTTGTAAAACTAAATTAACCATTTGTGCCAGATTCACACAATCACACTGCTTACAGTGCCAGATCTACCTTTTTGGAGTCCCTAGGCAGTGAAGTGGAGGAGCCCCTGCAGGTGCATGTGCAAGGTATGCACGCACCCATTTTTTCCATTTTCTGTGCATGTATATCGCCCCATTGCTATGTGAACAAATCACAGACATGTCCCTATAACAGCTATTTTAACTACATAACTTCACCAAGCTATTAAATGCATTTGATGGTGAATCATATTATTTATATTTTTTGGGGGGGAAGTGGATTTAAGCTAAAAAGAGCAACCACTTATAGGAAAGCGCTACCTAGGCGGCTGCCTAGTTTGCCTAATGGGTAATCTAGACATGTCTGATTAACACAGTCTACATCATAAAAGTATATTGGATTGAGAAGGTCCACTGGACCCTGGCATGAAAATGGGCCATTGTTCTAGATTGTAAGCTTTTAAGAGTAAGCCTCTCTGCTTCTTGTATTGGTGCAACTCTCTTGTGTGTCCTGTTCGCCAAAAAAGCTTATACAAATTATACTAATAATAATATCTAAGTTCAATAACTAGGCTGAAATAATAACATACTATATGGTGCTTATCTCCAATGAGATAAAATAAATACACTGTAATAAATATAACTCAGTAAGTACCATTATTGGTAAAAGGCAATAAATGAGTTACCTTCAATTGCTTTTCATCTTTGGAAAGGTTAATAGTATTAGGATCATCACTTTTTTAAAGGGAGTGACTCCATTCCCAAACTCTTGAAGACTAGTTGTGACATATTGATAAATCTCTTCAGTCTGACACTGAGCAAAATGAAACAAACTGGGTTTCATTTCCAAGCAGCTGTTAATAGTATTGTCAGCTACAGACTAGCATTTTAGATAAGTGCTGGTAAACGCGGTACCACCACAGAATACAAATGCTCTCATTATTAGATTCTTCACCGTCCTTCCACTTGGGATCTGCAGGAGGTGTTGAGCTCTTACAGTTTCTGTGTGCATCTCGGCCCTTCTAGCTGTAAAGGATTTAAGTATAATTTGTTATTGATGTGCTGATTTTTAAAGATCTACGCACATCGCTAACTTGACAATATTTATAACACATTTCATTATTAATGCAAAATTACAGTTTGTCGTTTGATAAGACTTTACCAAAGTATAACATTTCCTTGTCATCATAATAGGGTCTGACAAATAGCCCTGAAGTATCAGGTAGAATTTCCTTGAATTCTTCTGTAGCTTATACTAATCAGGCTGTTTCCAAGCAACTGGATCCTGTGGTTACCTATTTCTCAATGTCTATGTAGTTAATCTTGGCAGTCCGGCATGGTTGTATGACACATATGAAAAAAAACAATAACAGTCAATGTTAATGTCTTATTGCATATTATACCATTTAACATTATGTCTTATCTTTGGTTAGCTGATTTAGGGTTAGCTACCTTATAAAAAATGACGGTATTCAAGGAAAAGTTACAATACAGTAGTTCAATTAAATCCCTGAGTACCAGGAAGCTCCAAGAAGCAATAAGAGCGATAGGCTGCCAGTATCCCAGACTTGTGTATTATATAGTGTAGTTTGTTGGAAAACCAATATTTTTTGTATATACCTCATGGAAAACAGTGTCATAAAGTTGAATTGCCAATCTATCCATCTCTATTACTTTTCTTCATAAACATACTGGTGATCAATACCAGAAAGAGAATATTTGAAAATGTGTTACTGTTTTTCTTTTCTAAATGAAGCTCCCATTGCTGAACTTACTGCTTTCAGTTTATGGTTACCATATTCGGACATGTCCATGTCAACCAATAAAAACTGACGTGGCAGTATGAGTCAACCAATGAGCACTAGTACATTTGTATGAGTCATGCCTGTTAGCTGTAGATCAGTAATAATAGGATTTTTTGTTGCACATAGATATTCATAATTAAGTTATTTTATATGTTTTACTTTTTTATGTAAAACAAATAAATAAATACGTTGTAGCTTCTTGTTAATTTATATTCATTTAAATTATACTTGTAGATTATTGAAAGTCATGAGTTTTATATAAGATCAGTATTTATCACTATTACAATCACTTACTGTGAGTGATACAGATAATATATATACTAGGAAATTGCCTTCCAAAAATTAAAGTAAAATAGTAAGCCTGGCAATGGTGTTTGCCACACAATGTGAGGCTATGTGCCCTCTGAGCACTTTTTACGTCCTTGGGGCTAGTTTTCGTGTTTGAGTTTTTTCGGCAGCCATTTTTTTTCTTGCTTAGGCGATTTTGGTTGGTGAAAAAAGCCAAATATGCCTCAAATTAACTTGCAACCTCATTTACAGGCTCACTGGCTCTCCCACTGTGCTGTGTGTGAGTGTGTAAGTTAATTTGAGGCATATTTGTTGTGTTTTTCCGGTCTTTGCAGTTCCATGGTTCGGGCGTTAAAGTTGAATTTTTGCGAGCTGAACAATGCATGTATGGGTTTCAGTCCTAAGTCGTACGGCTTGTAAGGCCCGCTTGCCTCAAATGCTCGTCTAGCTTTGCAAGGCTCGTAGTTGCGGCAAAGTCCCACGGGCCTCGCAATGAGCTCCTGTGGCGCTCATTGTGAGCCCTGCAATGAGCGATTCGGCGCTCATTGCAGCCTAAGTCCCGCGTGACGGTTCGCCTCACTTTGCGAGGTTCGCAGTTGCAGCCCTACTGACCGTAAATGACAAATACAGCTTAAGTCCTGCGTGACGAGTACTGCGTTGCAATGCTCGCAGTGCAATGAGCGCCTTTGGTGCTTATTGCAGCCTTAGTCCCCCGTGACAGCTCGCATTGCTTTGTGAGGCTCGCAGTTCAGGCCTTACGGGCCGCAAATGGTAGCCCAAGTCCTGCGTGATGTTTCGCCTCGCAAAGCATGACCAACATCGTAAGCGTTCCAGACAACCCCGCAGATCCACAACTATGTATGTGATATATATATATATATATATATATATATATAAATACATATATATATATATATATATATATATATATATATTTCAATATTTGTAAATACATATATATATATATATATATAAAAAAAATCAGTATCACTAATAGTACATATATGTATGTGTATATATATATATATATATATTTATTTATTTATTTATTGAATTTGGCAGTTTAGAAAAGAGATAATTAGAACATTTTAATGAGCCACTAAGAATGGTAGTCCAGATCTGCATTGCTCTATTGACTTGTACTCTTGTACTGGGTGTATATCAGCACAAATATCCCAGTAGAATGAATTTGCAGTTAGGAAGAATTCATCCCTTTTCTTCAGATATGTAAAAATATATACTTTGCTTCTTTGATATGTAGCAGGCCAGCACATTTTATTTCGGGTACATTTTTACATTTCCAAACAATGGTAAAAGATGTTTTCTTTTGAAATGAAAAAAAAATATATATATATATATGTCACATAGTTATATAGAAGAAAATACAACAGATATACTACTCATGTTCAGCAAGGTTATCAGAAGGTAGCAACCACTGGAAACAATTATTCTTTAATGGAAAAGCGAAACAGGAGTGCATGAATAATACATATCACATGCTCTTATCAGCAAAAAATAAATACAAGTTTATTTTGTAGTGAAAACAACTTGACATTTTTTAATAATACTTTTTAATGAGCGATGCTCTGAGCTATAGTATAATGAAATTTGTTTAAAAGTAGAACAGGCTGGTAATGCTTGGCAGTACAAAGTGACATATGGTAAAGCAGTTGTGATTTATTGGCAGCCAGAATACATTTTTGGAAAGCTAGAGGCTTTTAGCATACTGGACTGCATCTTTGTTGTGAAATGCTGCAAAGGAACAACTGCTGAGCAATGTATACCTTTATTTTCTGCTTTTGACTACTGTATTTAGCAGCCATTTGCCATATTACTCTTTGGTTTCGGATCTATCAAACTGATTATCCTTGAGAAGTTCTTTGAATATTACAAGAGTAGATTTAGTGCATATTTGTATCTAAGAGAGGCAGAATGTGTTCTTTATAATTTAGATATGTTAGTTGCAGGACGGAAATCCTTTATTAATTACTAAGGCTTCTTGCCAACAATGGTTCATATTTTATGGAGATTTACCAGATACAAATATACCTGCGTTAAATAAAATATATAAAGTGTGTTTCGGAAAGAAATATAAAACAAGTATGCTCTATAAAAGCAGGTAAGCATGGAATTCGAGTGATGCTTAAGTTAAAGGACAACTGTAGTTTATATGTTTGTGAACTATGCAACAAAATAACAACATTAGCATGGGAATAAAATGTTGATGTCACGCCATCTTTGCACTTCAGCCCCTCCCATCTTTTCAAACCGTGGCACAGCCTGCAAGAGACATCTCTGCACCTGCCATAATTTAGCCTCCCTGGCGGTATGATTATGTCAATATTTTTGACATAATCAAGTCCCCCATTCTGATCTCCCCCCCAGGTCCCACATTCTGATCTCCCCCCACAGGTCCTCCAGATCCCCCATTCTGATCTCCCCCCAGGTTCCCCATTCTGATCTCCCCCCCAGGTCACCCAGATCCCCCGTTCTGATGTCCCACAGGGGTCCCCCATTCTGATTTCCAGCCCCAGGTCCCCCATTCTGATCCCCCCCCAGGTCCCCTATTCTGATCTCCGCCCCCCCCAGGTCTCCCATTCTGATCTCCCCCCCCCCCCCCAGGTCTCCCATTCTTATCCCCTCCCCCCCAGGTCCCCCATTCTGATCTCCTACCTCCCCCCCCAGGACCCCCACCACGATCACCCATGTCTCCCACCCCGATCCCCCACGTCTACCCCCAGGGGCCCCACCCCGATCCTCTCCAGCCCCCCACACATCCTCCCTCCAGGCCTCCCACCTCCCCTCCTGGATCATGCCGCCGCACTCCGGCGTGCACAACGCCAGCCCGAGCGTGTCTTAGGGTTATAGACCCAGCACTCGGGATTACCTCTAGGGCGATTAAAAAAGATAGTAGGAGCATGTAGGAAACCAAGTAATTTTCAGGATAAATTTTTCGCATAAAATAAAGTAAAGTGATTTTTACTATTTAAAACACAAGACAATTAAATAATTATAGTGGTCTTTTAAGGTTGTCTCTTAAAACATGTTTAAGGTCATGGTTAACATAGCTGCTAATGTTGTTAGTTTGTTACATTCTTCACAAACATGTGAAGTTTTTCCTGAACAACATCAGTTATTTTTAGAATAATTTCAAGTGAATCTGATTGGTTTGATATAGTTTTCTTCTGGAATATGAATAATTAAGTAGAATTCCTGTCATTATTTTAATCAACTAATTATAGGCATATTTGATCTGCTTTATAGGTTATGGCTTGGTGGTGCTCTGTGAAATTGGAAGTAATGTACTGTCTCTGATACATCTATTGGGCCAGATGTACTAAGGTGAAAGCCTTTGAGACTTATGGGTAAAGCCTTAGAGAACCTGCCCAGTTTCAAGACCTCTTACCTTAGTAAATTTAACCTGTTTTATTTAAGACATGCCAGTGAAGCCTTGCGATTGAAAATGTATTGTCAATGGATACTAATTTCAGCTGTATTATATAAATGTGAATTAGCAGGATCCTACTTTGGGTAATGGGAGCTCCCATGCTGTCCTAAACATTTGCCATTGATTACATCTAAAATCTTGTTTAATGCACTTTTCCTCCCAGATAATAGAATACTGTGGGTTTGGTTGATATTTTTCAAGGGATACATTTAATCTTGATATATGCTGAGCCTTGTTTTATTACTGCTATTTATATTAGCTGAAACATTCAATGTGCAGTTTAAAGGCCATGAAGTTAAGTTTAATCTTTTCATAGCATACAGTTATTAGCATAATATATATATTTTACTTGCAGAAATAGGTTAAAAAGTATTCAACAAGTACATCTGAGTAAGTGTGTAGGCCTTATACTATTGTAGTATTGTCCTTAGAAGAAAGGCTGATAGATTAAGTGTAGACAAGAGTACACTATGCGCCTCATTTAATTGAGCTTTTGGGATATCCAGTAGCCTATAAGTGAGGTTGCAAGCTATTTTGGCGTCTTTTTGCGGGCTTGGAACGGCTTCTGAGTTACAGGCTTGAAAAAATGGTGATGGTTAAACTCGCAGTTTGCAGCCTCCAGAAGCCTTTAATCTGTCACTTTCGCAAAGCTAAAATCGCAAATTGCTATTCAATTGCTCGATTTCCCCAAGCCCGCAAATGTTTTCACACCCGTAAATGGCAAATGAAGGAGAAAATCCTACAAGTACAGTCTCAAGCCCGCAAATCGTCATGAAATTTTATTTATTTTTATGTGTCATTTCGGGGGTTAAATCGATCTCGGGTATCAATGAGTTAGCACATATCAGGCCACCCATATGGACTAGAACAGTATTGGCATTCATTTTCATAATTCTTTTTTGGGGGGATTTGCGAATCTGATCACATATCGGACCCCCGAACCTAAGTGATTGACATGTAACCTCCTTTTTTAACTGCCGTAATTATGATAGTCTCACTTTCTATTAGTTTATTCAAAATGGGAGGTTACGGGCTTGCTGAATTGATCATGTTCCTGAAGTGCATGCTTTACAGTTTTCTCTTGGGGCCTGTAAGTTGCGGCCTTGAGTAATTGAATAGCAATCGTAGACGAACGGGAGCCCCCAACACCCCCCCCCCCCCCAGACATTTGGCTGTCTGCAATCAAGTTGCGGGCTTGGAATTGAATATGGTCCTATATCAGTACAGGAAATATATCTGCTTGTCGTATTTTACATGATCTGTAACTTTATGTTAAGGGAAGATAAGTCAAGTTCGGTGTTAATAGGCATAATGCTATGATAATCATATTATACATCCAATTCTGATTTTACCAAGGTATTGAAGTTTCCTTTTTACATTTTCTGAATCAGAATGTTTCCATTTTATGTCAGAACTAAATACTAACTATTTTACAAATTTTACACCAAAACTCTGTGGATTTAAGGAATGCAAAGCAGTAAAACCCTCAGAGCTTTTAAGGATAGATATGAAACTCTGTAAACCCAGTTTATCATAAGGTGCTTTACCGGTTTCATTTTTTCATATGTGTAATAATATGTCTATCTTAAAGAAAGTATCCCTTAAATCACAACTGAATAAAACTTAAAGGAAAAATATATCAAAAGAGAATACATACATATGTTAGCATACTTAAGTGGGCAAGTTGTTTTGAGCATGCAATTGTAATTCAACTCCAGTATGGCTGCGCACGCTTTAGTGAGCCTAGGAGATGCAGTCTAACATGGAAGGATAAGAATGAAAAACCTTAATCGCTATGTTTAAATAATGCCTCTTTGTGGAAGCGACTGTCTTCAAGAGTGAATAGATAAACCTTGTCATGTATAATAGAGTACAAGTGAATAGCAATAATCAGCAGCTACCTGGCAAATATGATCTTTAAATTGGAACGGGAAGCATTTAATTAGGAACTATTGCATTCAGTAAATATGTGTCTTGTTTGAAACATTTTAAGTATGTATGTGCCAATATATAATATAATAAATATATCATATATATAATACTATATATAGCTATATATAAGTGTAAATGCAGAGTTTATATATGTGCTTGCTTAAACAACTTATGAATATTAGAGTAGCGGTGAATGTCTAGTTAAACAGATGAATTAAAAAAAGTATTGATTGTTGTTAAGTCATTCAATCACTCTCCATGACCCTATAGGCCACTGCACGCCAGGCACATTTTGTGTTAATCCATAACATTTTCATGGCAACGATACTGGAGTGGGTCGCCAGTTCCTTCTCCAGTGGACTGTGATTTGTTAGAACTCTCTGTTATGACCTGCCCATCTTGGGTGACCCTACTTGGTATTGCTCACAGCTTCATTGAAGCCCCTTCACCACAACATGGTAGTGATCCAGAATGGGATGCATTGATACATTATCATTATTAAACAAACCACCGGTGTTACCGTCTAATTAGTATCATCTAATTGTGTTTGACTTGAAAGCATGACGCTATAAAACAATGTTTATTAAATAAAACAGGTATCACTGTATATTACAGTGCTCGTATTCATCTATATTACTGCACACCCATGGCTGCTCCAATCTTCATATATACATCTGTCTGCCCGACGTTAGGAGGCATAGTCTGATGGATATGCAGGGTCATAGGATATGAGTGATGACGAAGTTCGTATTAGGATGCCAGACCATATTAGTCACCTATAAAAATCAATCATTCTTTATTTGACATCCAATAGTTACTGTTGGGTGTTCTCCAAATGAAACTTTGGGAACCCATGCTTGACGTTTGGCAGTAATACATTGTCACTTGTCCAGGCATCTTTGTTGCGTACGGCGGGTACATATTTATTTAAAAGCCTGGATGGGTTGTTCATAATCAATTTATTTCTGCTTGAATTCATTTCATTTTTTGCTTGATTTTTTTTTTACCATAAAATTTAGATTTAGCCAAAATATCAAGCAAATTCTTTAGTTATAGCACATCATCTAAACAATAGAACATTTACTCCTGCTTTATTTTGTATTAAACCATTTAAGTTAAATATTAATGTACTGCACCATAAAATCAGCTTTATTTAGATGCAATTGCTGATGGGAATATCTTCAAACTCGCTGATTCATTAGTTTTGTTTTTACGTTTTTATTTATCCTGTAGCACATAATGTAGAGTAAGGTAAATAATTATTATTCCCTTTGTGAATTGTTTTCTGGTTTTAACAATTTAAGATTAGAGTTTTGCACATATGCACATAATGGCTTGTGTTTTCAGCATTGTTTCTGCATTGTTTTTATTTCCTCAAAAGAAGAATTTTTCAAAAGAAAAACAATTCTTTGATCATTTTTGGCACAAGTTTATAGTACTTTAGACCCACTCTATTATGGTGCTTTTCTGATGAAGAATTCACCAGCTGTTGGGTGATCATACACCGGTATATAATTTATGTCAATATGTTTAAAAGGTTAAAGGATGACTTTGGCCATAAATGTAAATTAGCCGTTATTTAACAATTGAAAATATTGTTTTTGGAATATAAATAAAAATAATACACCTTATATGCAATATCGTTTCTTCTGATCTACATCTTAAGATGGGAGGAGATTTCAAACAAAGAGGAAGCTTCTATCTACATAATAGGAATGTTGCATCTACAACTTCCAGTGTTTCATAAGGACTAATACAAAGCTCATTGGTTTACAGCAGCGGTTCCCAACCTGTGGGCCGCGACCCCTTCGGGGGACGAATGACGATTTGCCAGGGGTCGCCTAACACCATCAGAAATGTGTGTTTTTTTGTCTATTTTAATCTGTAAAACTTGTAATTGTAAAAAAAAATTCCACTGGTGGTTAGTACTTTCATACTATAATTGGCAGACAATTTAATCATAATGATATCAAATGTTTCCATTCTTATAACTTTACTATTTTTAACTTTCACAATAT
This sequence comes from Discoglossus pictus, assembly GCA_027410445.1. NCBI lineage: Eukaryota > Metazoa > Chordata > Amphibia > Anura > Alytidae > Discoglossus > Discoglossus pictus. Next base: position 57,321,349 of record CM050165.1, on the reverse strand, counting down.
ATATAACATTTGTTGTTTTTGGGATTAATCGCTATGCTTTAATTATGTTAAATTTGTAAGAATGAAAATACATCCTGCATATCAGATATTTATATTTTGATTCATAACAGTAGCAAAATGAAGGAGCAACTAAAATAATTTTACTGTCAGGAAAATGTTATCAAAGGATTGCGGCACTAGAGAGGTTGAGAACCACTGGTTTTCAGGGACAGATTGTACTGAGGAAGTAGCTACAAGAAGCATGTACAGTTCTCTGGATATTTTACATAGAACTTCCAGGTGAGGGTTGTACGTCACCACTAATGGCACCATGTTTCCTTTTTGTTGCTCTTTGTACTTGAGCTTTCCTCTGGAAATGTCAGTGGCTCTTATTATCTTGGTGTCTGTAACATTAAATCCTTGGCTGATAAAGTCTCTCCTATGGTTCTGAAGGTGCTCACCCAGGATCACTGGTCTCATAATAGATATGATTATATCTAATGGCCTGAGGGTAGATAATAGGGTTCTTTGTGTGCCTGGGATGGAGACTATTATTTCTGAGGCTGGTTGGATTGTCCCTGAGTTTCCACTATAGGGTTTGAATTGAGTTGTTTTTGATATGGCTTGTACTGTACAGAAAGATAGAAACTTTGTTTCCAAGCCATGATATGGTTGTGTTTTCTCAGTGTCTAAGAAAGAGAAAAAAGCCTGGAGTGTGCCTCAACACTATAGAGTATGCTATAGTCCACAGGTATCTAAACTCCAACTTTGCAATATATGTGTTTACTTCATTATATCATAATTATAATTACATTTTTCAATGGTATTACTCTAATCCCAGGATATAAACTTGTACCATCACCAAGCATATTAAATAAATCCCACCTCCTGATACTTGGAGGTCCACCATCACTGGAAACTCAGTAAGCCTTCCTGGCTCCAATTTGACAAAAAACACTCAAAGCCACTTAAATAACACATTTGGGACCATTGCTGAAGCAAGGAGAGGGGAGGGAAAATTAGTTGAGAATCTCATAAAGTATAGCCAGCATGAAACTTTACCCATGGTCAGATTATACCAGTATTTTATTTTCTATTTTATATAGGCAAAATGAAAATAATGTATCATATAAACAATATTTCAACCTGACACAAAGGTAATTTTGTAATATTAAAAAAAATAATTTAATAAATGCCTTAAGTATATAATATAATAATTGTTTCTATGTATTAAAAGGTAGGTGTAATATTCCAGTAGTTAATCACTATAGTGATTCTATCATACAGCTATATCTGTTAATATCACATAGTTTATGTTAATAATACTGATATAATCACAAGTAATACTCTAAGGACAGCGACCGTAAAACAGTAATATCCGGAAAGCGTGTTTCATTTTCTTTCATGTAAATATTTCAATAAATTATTTGATGCTGAATATAACGTGGAAGTCACAATAAAATTGCTAAAGCAGCAACTGAAGTTACTTTTATTGCCCTCAACAAAATATGGCCCATAAAACCTGGCTATGCGTGAATGACTATTCAACGTTTATTTAATGGCTATTTGTGTTGGATGCAGAGAACAACAATCTGAAGTACTCTAAATAAGTGACGTCTATGAAATCTTCACAGTCCTGGCTAATTGTCTTGGCCTTGGTCTAGGGAGTCAATTTTAAATGGGGGCCAACCAATCAACGTATTAATTAAAGGAGAGGAAGTAAAAGGGACACAGATGAGGCAAAAGAAATCAGAGATGAAATATTGTTGATAAAACAAAAGGAGAGGTAACAAAAGAAGGTATAGTTGGCTCTCTTTGGCTTTGATTGTATTCTTTAATTATTTGCTTGTTCTATTATAGCACATTTACTTTGATTAGGCTGACACATTGGATATTTATGGACTTGAAAGGACAGAAAAGGTTTCTACTAGGTATATAATATGCATATGTGTTAGCATTACATAAGAAGTTCTTAAAATCTATGTTTAGATCACCTAAAATCATACAAATAGTCCCTGCATGGGTCTGCCCACTACAGTGTATGTACAGACAGTATCTTTAGTGCTGGATGCATAGTATAGTGTCCTAGAGTATCATGAACCACGTCTCAGCAGTATGGCCCAGACCCATGCAGGGACTACTTGCATGATTTTAGCCAGTAAAAACATAGCTTATAAGAGCTTCTTAATAAAACAAAGTACATAAAAGTAAATAAATGCTTAGGTATATTACATGCATAATGAAATCCAGAAACCTTCCTTATCCCCTTAAGGCACTGCCCTTTACCTCCTTTATTTTTTCATGAGTGCTTCCAGTCAGTCTGCCAGGCCATAAGTTTAAAGAATTTCCGATTGGCTAGAAGAACATATAAGAAAATAAAGAAGAAAATTGGCAATGTCTGATAATAGACTTGGCCTAATCAAGCAATTCATTTAAAAATATATCAATATTTAATTAACAATACTACAGATTATACCCTTGTATAGCGCTATGAAACATGTTGTCGCGTTACAAATAAAGGATACTAATAATAATAATAATTATTATTATTATTATTATTATTAAATGTTATTTGTATTGCACCAACATATTCCTGTAGCGCTGTACATAATGGGATAAGAACAAGGGAAATAAAATATTAACAAATTCAGAAATTGAAGGGCCTAGTTTTGAGCTTAATATCTTTGCAGAAAGTCCCTTTCTTCCAAAAGCATCCTACAAGACTGGAAACTCGCTACTTACAATCTAAAGGGAATGAAAGGGCAGAGATCTGGGGAAGAGTAACAGATAAGGAATAGCAAGGGTCAGGAAAGAAGTGAAAGTTAGAAAGATTTTTATTTTGCGGGAGAGGGGAGGGATCTGAGGTGATATACTCTACTATGTTGGCTGACTCCTAGTGTTGACACAATATAATCTGAAAGTCAGGTGTTTTCCATGGCTCTATAAATTAAATCTGAGTGGGGGCGAGTGGGTGAGGGGCAGTGTTCTCAGAATCTCACAAACTTAGCAGGCCTGGGTGCAGGGATGAATTAGCACTGAAAGAAAATGGAAACATGATTTGAGGGACATATAATACAGGAAGAGAGAGGAGTGAGAGTGAGAGAGAGATAATAAAATATATATAAATTTAAAATTATATAGTCAATTTAATTAAAGTAAAAGAAAATATGAAGCCTTACATCCCTTGATAACTGTTTATCTCAATATGCAATTAAAATATGGCTCCATTTTGAATCTATAGTGCTTACAAATTGTAATAAACAGCATTTCCCATACTTCTTGCAAAATTAACCATAAAGTGCATAGTTGAGTATTCAAAGGCCTCATTTATTTTATCTCTTCCAATCAGGTTCATCTTTTTTCCTGATTAACGTAAAAAGGTGTTTTCGGAGAACACTATGCATCCTGCTGAATGTCAGTATTATTTGCTAATTAATGTGAATGAGATGTTAGTCTCTTTTAATTAGCGCTTTCATTTTTTCATTTTCTCACTGACACGATTTTTCTGCCACAGACTGGTTTAGAACTAAATGAATGGGAGTTATTATTTTCAGCTTGTAGATTTGTCTGCTCTCATCCTCCCTTTAAATATTTACATTTGCATTAAGCGGCTTTCTTTTTTCTATATTTAAATGCAATGCTCTAGTTTGTAAAATGTAGCCAGATTACCATTGTGATTACTGTATAAGTGTACAAGCACAAAGGTCTTAGTATTATGATTTAATGAAGCATAGACAAATTACGTTATCATGCACTAGCTGTTTATAGTCAGTGTAGGGGAAGATGGTTTACTTAAAGTAGGGCAATAACAGACTATTTTATATCCTGCTGAGATTATTAGTAGACTGTTTTCAGAATTTAAAGCTTTCTCCTGAAATTTTCTTTTGGCAATTTTATGGTATTTTTTATGTAGTGAAATTCTGTGTTTTATTTATTTTATATATTTATACAGAAAACATAAATACACATGGAATATGTTTTATATCTTCATTGCTTGGTTACATAGGTACATAGTAATTGAGGTTGAAAAAGACATTGAGTTCATCAAGTTTAACCTTTTTAGATCTCCGACAGTCTTAGTAATATGTGGATTAAGTGTTAATGGTTTATTGATCAATTTATAAGGAATCACAACCGTTACACAACAGGGACATGTCCCAGGCTTGTCTCTACTTACATCAGTGTTGTTGTTGTTTAGTCATTCAGTTGTATCCGACTCTCCGTGACCTTATGGTTAGCATCATACTAGGCACATCTATCGTTATTTTAAGATTTGCTGTAAGTTTGTCCTCTGTACTAAGTCCTTCAACATACAGTATGACGTGTGAGTAGATATGTTTTCTTATTTGGGCTAGATAGCCTGATATGGTATCCTTATTATACTCTATTATACAACAGTGTATTCCTTAAAAGTTGCTTTTCTTCTGTTCTTTATAGTTTTGAAACTATCTGTATCTGCAACTGGTATACTCTATACAGTGTCCCGTCTACATCTTTGAGAAAGTTTATCTGAACTCTTAGATGTAAACCACTATGGACCTAGGAGTTAGGAGCAACTACACTCATTACATCTATCGTTATGTCGCTGGTTATGCAAATTCATAAGTGACCTGTCCAACCTGGGTGACCTACTTGGTATAGCTCACGGCTTCATTGAAGTACATAAGCCCCTTCACCACGACAAGGTAGCGATCCAGAAGGGGACATCCAATAGTACCCCTCAGTAAAGTGACAGTGAGCTAACAGATAATAACTAATATAAGATCAGTATATACACATTTAGGAGGAGGGAACAGGCAGATGTCCAGAGCCTTTGTTTGATAATAGAATACAACTGGAATTGAAACCACACCCTTCCCCCTCACTTGCCCAGAAGCAGACACCTTGCATCATTCAATGCAACCACAGTCTCTAAAACGTAAATGCCCCTCTCACACACACAACTTCCACCAACGTATCATGGAACCCTCCAGGTTTCTGCAGAAACATGACTATTTCTAATTAAAAATTACCTGACTTTTTTCCTGGGTTAATTATACTATTAGTCACACTTTTTCAAACATTTTTTTTAAATTGTGCAGTGGTCCTTTACAGTGAATCAGATATTTCTCTAAGCTATCTCACTGCTTTTATCATAATAAAAATCTCTTAGTGCAGTTTATAGGCTAGAGAAAAGTTTGTTATATTTTGATAAGAATGCTATATGACCTGTGATGGTGTGCTGACGAAACCGGTCATTGTATATTATTATTATCTTTATTTATATCGTGCCAACATATTCCGTAGCGCTGTACAGGGGTTGAGTACATGGCAAAAAAACAAACTTTACACCTTATAAAGAATGGATGGCCCTGTTTTTGAGACTAGAATCAAATGTACAAACTTACACTATAAGGGTATATCAGTAGATACATAACCATAACGATGCCATAGCAATTCATGCAATGTTTTTTCATCTAACACTAGCAAAGAAGGTAGGAATAGAATTAAAATAAACTTTATTTAGTTGCATAATTAGGTTATTTAAGTTGATGATATTTTGCTGTCATATTTATTCATTTTTATGCTTCAGTGAAACAACCAGCTCTGACCTAGAATCAGCCATGTTAGCCTCAAACTGGTATGTTAACTGAAGCTAATTAGAATAAACTTTCACATTTTAATGGGAAAATATAAGAACAGTAAGAATTGCAGAGATACATGAACTAGAAAACAGTGTGCTATTATAATTCTCAGTTCCAGCATCTTGCCTGGTCAGTTGTAGCAATACATATAACTTGTGCTCAATACATGTATGGGACCTGCAAGAAAGGACCAAGTAGTTGTGTCTTGTATAAGATAGTAACATATTTTGGAGATGGTTTTTAGGTGAATATGACAAGATTTTGTGATTGATTATATGTGAGAAATAAAAGACAGGACGGGGCCCATTAGAACCCCAAGACTACGGGGCTGGCGGGTTGGAGTGATGATGGCATTGTCATTGTTCACACTATTCACTAAGTCTACCTTATTATAATAATGTCCCTGTAACTCTCCATCAGTTTTCTGAATTTAGAGTAATTTGTTTTGTGCATGCTCAGTGAATAACAATGAAAAGTAATTGTTAATGCACAGGTACAACCCATAATGCATTCTTGACAGGGCAGAACTGTATATTTGAAGCATATTCTAATTAAAATATCCATCAAAGACATACTATATTATTTTTGTGATTTCTATTGTAACAAGCTGTGAGCTAAAATGAGTTTATCTTGTAACTTATGTTATTCTAATTAGTCAATGAATATAATAGAGTGCCACGCATTGGTAGAGCATTTGCATTAATAAATGCAATTAATATTTACATTAAATTTTAATTATTATGAGAATAGTAACGTATTATTAACAATTATTTGCATTCTTTGCAGTTAGACCCCGTTCGGATTGTTACGTTGTTGTGGTGAAAGGGCTTGTGTACTTAAATGAAGATGTGAGCTATACCATGTAGGGTCACCCAAGATGGGTAGGTCATAGCACCTAGTAAAGGTTAGCGAATATAGACCATTGAATTGATCCTGCAGTCTATCCCTCTATTTTAATGTACTGCTATAGGAATTGCCAAAGACAATTTGAAGTGTCCATTTTAATAATTACCTTGGGATTAACTCCCATGCACTTTTCAGCACTTGGTGAACATGTAAAATTATTAATAACCTTTACCTTTAATATAAAAGTAATGTTGTCTTACAAAAATTAATTAACACAATAAGAAGTGGATTAAAGAATTTAATAGATGGCACAGTGAATATTATAGTTTAAATAGTCTACTAATTGTATTTATTATATGAAGTCAGGGGGGCATAACATGGCAAGATACTTAATTATTCTGTTGGAAAGAATCCAGTTTAACAACAATGTACTCTCTCTTACACAAAGTGCATTTTATTTTAGAAAGTAAGTTCCCCAGAGTAGGGTTCCCATAACCACCCATAGTGGTTTGCTGAAAGCTAGTTGAAACTACACTTAATTGCATAATTTATTTCACTGTTGGTACATTGCAAATAACTACTACAACTACAACTACTGCTACTACTAGCAATAATAATGAGGAGGAATTGTAAGGGTATACTGAAAAAAACATGTTTAAGAACAATTTAGTAAAATAAGCAAACTATATCTTCAATTTTTCAGATTTAATTATAAAACATTTTTGAGATGCTGGATCCAGCAGTATTATACAAAGAAAATAATGATTAATCTGATACCTATTTCAGAGCATGTGATGGTACTGCACTTATTATCATATGTTCTGAACATGCAAGTACATTGCATATTAATGGAAATATGTTTTTATTAAATAAGAAACCAGATCAATTTATTATTTAAATAAGGATCAGTTAAATACAATAAAAAAGTTAAATAATTTTTAATACATCGAATATATATGTGACCAGATTATGTCTAGCAAAACAATTAGAAAATATAAATATAAAATATATTTTATATTAAAACTATTTATATTATATATATTAAAATTAAAATCAATTATATTTATATAATGTGATACATCTGACTGAAGTAAAACATTGTATTACCAATTTTGTAATGTTATGGTCCGTATTTAATGAATATCATTATTATATATCATTATTTTAATATATATATATATATATATAAATATATATATATATATATATATATATATATATATATATATATATATGTATATTTATATATTTATCTATTTAGATGATATTCATTAAATAGGGACCAAAACATTACAAAATTGGTAATATTATGTTTTATTTCAGTTTATATATATGTATATGTGTGTGTGTATATGTGTATTAAATTATTTATTTTTATATTACTTCTAAGCCTTCTGAATTTATTTTTTAAAGCAAAAGTTTGCTCAAATGTTCATAGCCACAAATATTACTGTTTTATAAGGAAGTCTGAAAGAAAGTTATCTTTTTAGACAGTAAAACAATAAAGTTATGCTGAAACAAAATAACATGGAACAATCCTAGGGCATTGAACCACAGCATAAATCAGAAAATTGAAAGAAAAGAGTAAGAAAGATTGTGAAATATGTATAAAAAATAATGACTAAAGAATTAAATATTAGGTAACATAGTCAAACCTATACCCGTGAAGAAGACTTTATGAATAATTATATTCATTGCTTCATATAATCAGTATTATTCTAGCTTTATTATCTACAAACATATGCTTTAAAGAACCTATATTGTAAAACTAAATCCAATACTTAATTTACCTTTATCGAAAAAAATGTGTAATTTGTAAGTGTAGAGCATATTGAATAATAATGATATAATTTAAATTCACAAATGTATTATATTTACTAAGACCTTTGAAATTCAGTAATTTTACGTTTTTTCTGGTTATGTATTAAAGGTGTTAAACAAACGTATTTCCATTATTTGCTATGTTAAGAGAAGCTTGCTTTTCAAACCTAATTTTCTGAACAGAATGGCTTTTTTGGCACATACAGGCATATTGTTTCTTTGAACATTACTGTGCTGTAGGGCAAAAGCTGTCATGGTCAACCTCATAAAAAGGGGAATAAAATCAATGCTCTTCCCTGTCAGTGCAGCTGCTAAAGGGAGAACATTAATCCCCATGAGGTTGTGCAGAGCACAAAATGGCATCATGAGGGAAAGTGCCAAAGGAACACACAAGCCATTATCCCTTGTGAACAGAAATGGGCAGAAACAACTGCTTCCTAAAATACTATACATCTTAAGAAAACAATTAATATCATTCTGCAAAAGCTGCACACACACACACACATATATATATATATATATATATATATATATATATATATTTAATTTATGCTCATTTTACTATATCAGTAATTTAATTTATATTTTTCAAATGAAGCACTCAAATGCCAATGCTGTATGTAACATGATATCATTGCCATTTAAATGCAGATGCCTCCTGGGTACATGTTACATTATTCATGTTATGAAGCCATATAAGGATTCAGTAATATTCGAGTTCTTTTACCTTTAGAAAACAAATATAAATACTATTTTAGACATACTTTCATGACTTGACCCCCCTTTGTTTAGTAATGAGTATCATGACCTCTTGACAGTTTTTTTTATATTATAAATTATGTTATTTTCATTTTAAGTTATATACACAGATATTTGACACATTGTCCTTCATATGTTTTAGTTTTTTTTTTTTTTTTAAATACTCTGGTATTTTGTATTAAAAAATACATTTTCATCACAACATTTTAATTCTTCAGGGAGCGTTATCTATATTGCGTCCTCTTTTTTCTAACCAGGAGGTTTAGAAATACTCCGGCAAAGGACAATTTAAAAAAAAAAAGTATTGGTAGTGTTTTTTTTCACATTAATAATTTATCCAAATTTTGCTCTATATGACATATCTACAAAAAATGGACAATGTCTTTATTGATAAATTCCTTTTTTCATTCTACATATTTATTGCATCATATCCAAAAAAATGCCTGAGAATGCAAAAAAAAAATCTATAATACAATTGATTGCTTCAGGTTTATTAAATTAGGAATTTGTAATAAAGTACTATGTTATATTAGAAAATTCAAAAGCAAACAAAACAAAGTATTTTTTTCTTTTTATAAATAAAATACTGTTTTTTTTTAAGGGACACTGACGTCCAATGTTTATAGTAGTGTGTTTATAGGAATAGAATAGATAATTATTCTAGGGCTTTAGATTGTAAGGCCCTCATTCAATTGCAGTTTGGCCAATTGAATAGGGCCCTAAATAAGCACAAAACAAATATTTTTTAAAGAAGTTTTTTGTTAGTGAAAACCTTGCTTTTGGATAGATGTTTACTAACTAAAAACTTCTTAAAAAAAATATGTTATGTGCTTATTTAAAGCCCTATTCAATTGGCAAAATTGCAATTGAATGAGGGCCTAAGTCTGCACATTTTCAATCTTATGTGCTTTAGTGTAAGCTCTGTGTACACTTGATTTTAAGCTCAAACACAGAGCCCTCCATTCTTTTTTTTCTTTCTTCATTGTGTTAATATTATTTTGACTTGAACTTACCCCCTGTATGTCGATACGGAATATGTTTGGCGCATTACAAATACAGGAAATAATAATACTATTAGGGTTACAGCTAGTTTTTGGACTTTAATCCTTGTTAAGCCTCCCAGTTAAGAGGTACCCCCTCAGGGATCCAAAACTGCTTTTATCACCCCACCTCTAGGCATATGTAGTTACAGTCCTATACTAGTAATTTTAGTTTTAATATATTCAATATCTAAATATTAATATAAGAAGATTTATTTTTGTATGTTTAAAGAAGAAAAATGACCACAAGATTTGCTAATCACAATTTCTCAGCTTCTAGAACCTCCCCCTTTCTCCTTGTATAGTCTCCTGCAGGCTGACATCTTGGCACCTGTGACCTACTGTGTGTTAAAAACTGCAAAAACAAGGGAGAGGATACACAAGCTGAAAAACTGTTACGCTGTGGCCCTTTTAGAAGTAAAGTAAAAATTTGGCATTGGGGAGGATAAAATAAATTAATACATTTTTCCCATGAAAAGCACTATTAACATAATTCTAAGCTATATGTACTTCAATGCTCATAAAAATCAAGTTTCTAGTGATATGTTCTGAAGATTCCACCATTTACATTAACACACACACAATATACAATATATGATTTGTTGCTCAGTCGTTCAGTCGTGTTCAGTTCTCCGTGACCCTATGGACAGCAGCACGCCAGACACATCTTGTGTCTGGTTGTGCAAATACAAAAAGGTTTTCATGGCAAAGATACTGCAGTGGGTTGCTAGTTCCTTCTCCAGGGGACTGAGATTTGTCTGAACTCTCTGTTTTGATCTGCACATCTGCTCACATCTTTATTGAGGTACACAAGCCTCTTCGCCGCGACAAGGTAACGATCCAGAAGGGGAAAATATATTATACCTTAAGCTAAATACTGTGGTCAAGGTATAAAATGTAGTCTGCCATACTTTACAGTGTCCTCCTTGTATGGACAATAACCAGGAATTGGTTGCTTGGTAAGTTGCAGAGAACAATCTAATGGCCTTTGCGGATATTTAATTGTAGTACTTTATTGTCATTTTATGTTATGCTATTTTCTGTATTGTTTGTTATTCCATCATGTTTCAATAGATCTCAAAGGGCCATTTCTATTATAGATATTACTATTTGATGGGATGTCTAATCACCATGGTCATTTGATGTAAATATCAAGAGACTTTATAGCAAAAACTGAAATTGCTGTTTCTGAACTGTTTCCAATCTCATCTTTTCGTGGCAAATTCTAGATATCTCTTGAAACAATATTGTCACAACCTAATAAACAATATGCAGCTTTTATAGGTAGATGTTATAAGTCAAATATACATTTCTTATAAGTCCTAATGCTGTTTTTTATTCAAATGTAACTTCTTAAAGGGACACTATACTGGTAAAACAAGTCATGGTCATTTAAAAGGATAAATTGCATAATGAAAGCACTCCGTCATTCGTGTAATTTGGCCCCCACCCCTTGAAACAGCCATGCTGGCTCCTCTCCCTCCTCCCTCCTCCCATCCCCAGAGTGTATAACTGAGTTTGTTGCCTGGCAGATTTCAAGCTTTGAATCTCCATATTGCATCTTCTAATGCACATCAGCCCGTAACCATACATGCTTAAGGAGACATTTGTCATATAGTTTGCACTAGAAACTGCAAAAGGGAGAGTCATAACTTGCTGCCCCTCCTCAGACAGTGACTTGTTGGTTGTTGCTAATTTTGTTTTATACTTATTCTGTGCTGTTAAATTATTGATATTGTACTATAAATGGCTCATCGCTCTCAAGCTATATCCCTAGAAAATATATTAGATTATTTTCATTTATAACTCACACTACCTTCTTAATTATTTCTATATTTTATTAAATTAAGTATTAATGTTATTGTTTTGTTTTTCTAGTATTTACTACACATTTCATTAAAGGGATATGTAAGTGAGCTGGATTATGAGTGCAATTTCAGCTGTGACCCCAGTAACCATCATTTCCTTTAGAGGTCACACACTGTACCCTGCAGGGTACACTTTATGTAAGCTTCCTAGGGGTGTGCACATCCACATATCAGTATCTAGCATGTAAATATGTAAGTACATTCAATGTTTCAATATAATACATATTTTTTTACTAATCAGTAGCTGTTTATTAGGAAACATTTGAAACCCAGGAAACTTACATATCCCTTTAACATGAATCTAGTTACAAAAATTTTAATATAAACATATATACTGAAAATACAAATGTAGTATCTATCGCATTTTTCATATGCCTGGAAAAGTGACTGATATAAAGAATGCTGCAAAAAGCAAAAAATGAACTGTTACAATGGAATCAGATCAGCAGGTGTTGTTAGCACTTTAAATAAACATTTACTGTAAATACTTGAGTATAAGCTGACCAGAGTATAAGCCAAGGCTCCTATTTTACCACAAAAATCTGGGAAAGCTTATTGACTTGAGTATAAGCCGAGGGTGGGAAATGCCTTGCCCCCTGAGCGTGTTCCCCTTGTATCACCTCTTTACCCCCTCTTGTGCCCTCTGTGCTCCGCTCTAGTGCCCCCTGTGTCACCCTCTTGTGTTCCCCTCTTGGGTCACCTCTGTGTGTCCCTCTTGTGCCCCTGTATCCCCCTGGCAGATGGAGCGTGTTCCCTTTGTGTCACCTCTTTGTCCCCCTCTTGTGTGCCCTCTATGCCCCTCTCTTGTGTCCCCCCTCTATAGAAATCTCACCTGGACAATTGTTGGCACGCCTACGTCTACGTCGCCTACGTCTACGTCGCCTACGTCGGCGAGACCCTGACTTGAGTATAAACCGAGAGGGACTTTTTCAGCATAAAAAATGTGATGAAAAACTCGGCTTATACTCGAGTATATACAGTAATTAAATTAAGGGACATTATAGTATAGGGTCCATTCCAAAACAACATATTTTAAAAGCAAATGGTTCTCTTGCATTCCAAAATACTTGCCATTGAAAGTAATACATTTCCATAATTATCAATCTTTTACATTATAAGTACAATTCAAGTTGATGCATTTTAAGTGCAATGGAAGTTGATGCTTCTAGTTTTGGAAATCTTATTAAGCTTATGGAAGTAGTTAATAAATATTAAAATTTTGGGATCTGTTAAGATACTGTTAGTATTCCACCACTTAGACAAGATTAACTTAAGTGTGGTGTGTTACCTTATGTTTGAGCTCTCCAATAATTCTCCAAGACTTCCATATGTGTAACCAATCATTTGCGCCATTATATAATTTGCTTTTCGTCATGTATTTTTCAATTACTACTTAAATGAAAAAACGTGTGTCCCTGTGGAGCTTTTGTGATGGGCTACTAAATGGTACAGTCAATGGAAACCAAGCTTTTTGCTACTCTATTACTAATAGTTGATGTTTCCATTACTAAATGGTGTACTTTAAGCTCTTGGGAAATTGCATCAACAAAAGAGCTTGTGTTTGCTATATCCTATTGGTTGTGATAATGCCTCATTGTCTGAAGCCACATTAGTCAATGATGTGGCTGCATTGGTGGTGTATGCATGTACTAGCAATGTGTCAGCATGTCTTGGCCCAGAGATGTCTGCATGACATCTAATAACATGTCTGTAGAGTTATTAGCAGAATAATCTCTGTATGTCATCAGGACTGAATATTTCTGTATGCCAGCATATCATATGTACGCCATAATACGGAATTTTGTATCGTTATATGTCAACTAACAAAATGCCTGTAGTGGTAGCGGCTCTAACGTTTAAGATAATGATAAACTCACAAGAGTGTGTTTCTCACGCATGATTTAGCAAAATTCTTGCACATTGGCAAATTACATGTCCACAAGGTTGGAGATGTAGAGATATTTCTGCATGCCAAGTAATGATATGCCTGCAAGATGGGACTCTGGGAGATCGCAGCATGCCAGTTAACAATATGCCTGCAGGGGTGGGAATTTGTCCATATCTCTGATCATAAATACATGGTATAGTGGAGATCCAGAGATTTTGTTCATGCAAACTAATGATATGTCTCTCTGGCTGGTGATTCAGATATCTCCAGTGGTGCTGTCTGTAAGATGTCCCTAAATGTCAGTTAAAATATATTCTCTAATTGTACAATATCAAACATATCAGGAAACAGTACGTTTTCAGTGATGGAGACTCTGGGATGTCCCAAGCATGTCCAGTAGTCTAATATTATGCTTAATGTTCAGACGCTGCTTTATATATGTATTTCAATGAAAATGGCAACATATTCTATTTAAACAAAAATGGCCGTTTTGCTTTGTTGATATGGAACTACATTTCTTACAAGCAAATAAACAACTTTTCTGGTAAACTACTCTTTCAAGTTCAGACATACATGGTTAAACATAGGCCCTCAACCAGATACATTTAACATCTTAAATGATAGCTTCCTAGCTTATTATTATTATTATTATATTTTATTTGTCATGCACCAACCTATTCTGTAGGGCTGTACAGGGGATAAGGACAAGGAAAAATACAATATTAACAACTGCAGAAAATAGAGGACCCTGTTTTGAGCTTAAAATCTTTGTAGAAAGAGCTTTTTCCAAAGTACCCTACAAGATTGGAAACTCACTACTTACAATCTAAAGGGAATAGAAGTGGCAGAAAATTGGGGGGAAAAATAAGGAAAAGCAAGGGTCAGGAAGGAATTTAAAGTATACTTAGGTAGAAAGGTTTTTCATTTAGTTGGAGAGGCAATATGAACAGGGGACACAAAAAAATAGCAAAATTAAACTTAATCATGCATTATCAGATTTGGACACTAGAGCCAGCATTATAAACTAATATAATGGCATATATATATACATATAGATGGATAATCAGAGTATTTCAGTATATATGATACCTCTTTTATTGGACAAGCATATTCATAAATATTATGACTAGCTTTCGAGAGCTAGTATATTTATATATTCAAAATCTTTAATTATATTGGGGGCTGGTGGGTTGGTTGGTTGCATTGGGTGCACCAGCAGCAGAACCACCCCTGCTGCCTGTCCTGGGAGTAGATTTAAATTGCACCACTCAGGGCAACAGTTTATTTGTTTCTTTAAACATTATCCCCCCTTTTTTTGGAGGGGGGGGATCCTATGCCCGTGATTAGAAACTTACTTAGTTAGTGTAACCTTTGACATATAATATGATGCATATTCACAACTTTACATTCTCTGTTATTTGAAAAACTATTTATTATCCAGAGAAATCTCACATAGACAAACACCAAGTTATTTTGCTATGTTATTTTTTTATTCTCCGTTGTATGTTATAGTTAAACTCTTATTTGACCTAGAGAAACAGTATAACAAAATTAAATCATCTGGTTAATATATGACTAAAAGATGGAGTCACTTTTGCTGTGACAATTTACACTTTCTTATTATCTTCTCAAATAATTTGGGCAGCATCATTTAGTCCACCTCCCACACCCTCCTACACAGATGTGACTGAAGCCCTAGAACATTTATTCTTTCCTCCACACATATATCTGTGATTATTACTGAACACTGTGCAATGCAGGTAAAAGATAATCAAGAACTAGGAGGAAAAAAACATGTTAATTTCACAACATTTCCTTTGCATATCTTAAAGTAAAGACACATTTTCTATAGATTTGCATAATCTAAATGCAAGAATAGTTTCCTAATCGTGTGTAAATTTACAAAAAAAATGATCTGTGTACTTATCTTTGAGATATAGGAGTTCCCTGGTGGTCCAGGGTTTAGGATTCGATGCTTTCACTGCTGCGAACTGGGTTCTATTCCAGTCAGGGAACCAAGAGGTCACACCACCCTGAAGCCATGCTGGGTTGGGCCTGGTCAGTACTTGGATATGAGACCACCTAGGAATACCAGGTGCTGTATGCTGTGACCCACTGGAGTTGGAACTGGCAACCCACTCCAGTATCTCTGCCATGGTGGGTCTGCATGGTGTGTTGCAATCCATGAGGTCACGGAGAGTCAGACACAACTGAACAATGCAAACACAAAATGAGATATAGAGCCATATGTTATAATGCATTGAGTGTTATAGAATCTTTATTAACTCTCCCCTTAGATCAGTTGTGAGCAATTCAGTCATATGAGGGTGCCAACAGTCCAGGATTTTTGGATCTATCAGCCCCCTCACACTCCTCTTCCCCCCTCATCCTCCTCTTCCCCCTCACACTACTCTTATGCCCTCACACTCATCTTCCCTCTCTTCCCCCCTGACCTTCTCTTCCCCCCTCATCCTCCTCTCCCCCCTCATCCCCCTTATCCTCCTCCTCTTCCCTCCCTCCTTCCTTGTTCCCCCCTCTCTTCTCTCTTCTTATTAGCCTCCAATCAGCTCCTGCTGCTGATCGGAGGCCCGCAGTGTGTCTTATGCCTGACGTGACGTGCTTGTGACGTCATTAGCATAATGCCGGTTCCAGGGAAAGGCATAAGACGCAATGTGGGGCTCCGATCAGCAACAGGAGCTGATCGGAGGCTAATAAGAAGAGAGAAAAGAGGTGAGAGGGGGAAAGGAGGAAGAATAAGGAGGGAAGAGCAAGATGGGGAGGAGGAGGAAGATGGGGAGGAGCAATGGTGTGCTGAGGGGGCCCAGGCAAATTCGGCAGCACTGGGCTCCCTCCACATCTTCATTGTGGTAACCCCGAGTGTGGCTCGGGGTTACTGATTTAGGAAGAGAAGATTAACCCTGAGTCACACTCGGGATTACCGCTAGGAAGGTTAAAGGGATATGGAAGGTTTCTGGAATTTGCTAGGTATGTTATGTACATATGTATTTATTTTCTTTTATGTACCATACAAATAGTCCCAGTATGGGTCTGCCTACTGACTCTATAGGGCTGGTTGCACAGTGTACTGTCCTAGCCTATAGGGGCCATGTGACAGAGAACATGCTGCAACATGCCTTCATTGGCTATGACAGTACTCTGCACATACAGCCTTACAGTGTCAGTGTTTGGATACACTGTAGTGGCAGACCCATGCAGAGACTATTTGTATGGCTTAGGCAGCAAAAACAGAGATTGTAATTGCTTCCTAATAAAACAAATTATATAAAAGTAAATAAATACATAAGTATAATACATACCTAGGGAAATCCAGAAACCTTCAATATCCCTTTAACTCATGATTATGTTAAAGTTGACATAAATATAAATATATATATATATATATATATATATATATATATATATGTGTGTGTGTGTGTGTATATATATATATGTATATATATATATATATATATATATATATATATATATATATATATATATATATATATATATCTAAAACATGCACAAAATGGCATAAGACAGATTTAAAAACTATATATCCTTAAAAATAACATGGGTGGATAAATCTATTTTGGGACATTAAATAAGGCAACATACTAAACTATGAACTAAGATGAATCTTTAAAGACAACCACAGAGTTTAGCAAAATCTTAAGAGGTCACATACAGCCGGTATCATTTATAAGTTGTGGTTTTACACCATTGAACATAATGGATCAAGGTAACCACTTTTCGCAATTATGCAACCACATTATTCTTCCATTATCAATGATGGTGTAACTTACTGTTGTTATAATGTGTTACTTGTCACAGGTTGACAAGGAACAGAAGTATTAATTGTGCACTCTTAAAGGGACATGGAACACAAATCATATTTTTCATGCATTTAAAAAACATGCTTTAAACATTAAATTGTGCCTTGCATGAAAAAATAATAAGTAAAACCAAGTATGACTCATACATCTATATTACTGCTCATTGGTTGGTTGTCGCAAGCCCCCAGATTGGTTAAATACTTTTTTTTTGCTTTGACAGCTTTTGTATAAAAACTCACAGTGGTACATTATCAAAAAACATCTTTTAGAGGCAATATAGAAAAAAATGCTTTTAATGTAGAACAAAAATGCTTTCAATGTATAATAGTAAAACGTATTCACAACTAGATGTCACATCACAGCTTATTCAGTGGCATGGGTGTAGGAACGGGGGGATGAGGGGGACAAATCCCCCCAGATTTCTCATTGAGTGTATGTATACGTATGGAAGCTGTTAAGTGTTCTGTGTATCAAGTGAGCTGTATCCGCCCCTCCAGAATAATTTAGGTTCCTACACCCCTGGTCAATGGACAGTATTATTAGGAGTGAACGTACAATATTCCCCTTCTGGATCGCTATCTTGCTGTGGTGAAGAGGCTTGTGTACTTTAATGAAGCTGTGAGTTATACCATGTACGGTCACCCAAGATGGGCAAGTCATAGCAGAGAGATAAGACATATTTTGGTCCACTGGAGAAGGAGCTGACAACTCACTCAGCATCTTGCTCAAGAAAACCAAATGGATAAGCACAACCAGCAACATAACGATAGATGCATTGGTCCATATGGTCACTGAGAGTCAGACACGACTGAAGGACTGAACAACTTAGCAAATGGACATATAGTATAGTTTACTGATGAAGTAGGATTGGTGAACAGTGCTGCTAGTGCCTTGCCTGAGTGGATTGACTTAGCTGATTTTACAAGTTGATGAAGCATTTTGGGCTGATTAGGTTTATTTTAGTCTTGGTGAATTCACTGGTACTTC
The DNA here is from genome assembly GCA_027410445.1 of Discoglossus pictus. Lineage (NCBI taxonomy): Eukaryota > Metazoa > Chordata > Amphibia > Anura > Alytidae > Discoglossus > Discoglossus pictus. The sequence continues at coordinate 57,302,701 of CM050165.1, read as the reverse complement.
GGATTGCCTCATTTCAATTGAAGCAGCTAACTGATTGTATTCATTTAACTTCACCACCCCATTGTAGAAGTAGATTAACAATAGACGAACAAAATTGGATTGGAATACTTGCTAATAATAGTTCATGACTGGAAGGGCAAATTCTACCTTTTTTTTCTTTTTATAGAGCACTTTTTGAGACGGTTAAAGAGCCACTTAATTCAGCACAAGTTGGACCACATCACAGTAAAGATCTCCTAAAAGCATGTTGAAGTGTTTTCTGAATTTTTGAAGTATGTGCATTTTTCACTGAGAAATCGAATCCAACCAAATCTGTGTTTACATGTATAGCAGACTGCCAACATGCTTTTGCATTACTACAGTCTAACGATTTGCAGGAGTGTGTGTCCCATTCAAGTCAATGGTAAGCCTGCTTAGATTTCCAGGATGAAGGGAACAAACCTTGCATATTTTTTTCCGACAGCAGAAAATTCAGGTTTCTGCTCTCTTGCCTCTCTTAAATTTTAGATTTTTTTTTTTACCACATCTATCTGTGCAGGCATGGTATACTGGACTCACCTAAAACCGGACAGCTATGGGTTAATGGTCAGTGTAGTGTAAACCGCGTCCTGCTATTAATCACTGCCACAGAGAATCGCATCAGCATGCAGCAGCCTGTAGGCAGGATAGACTTGTATGTAAACAGAGATTTTTATTTAGCTAATTGTAAAACAAGTAGATCATTTTAACATATAATCGTGTGCTCTTTCACACCATGAAGAGCACTTACAGTGAGGTCAATAGCCCTTTAACTATCTGTGTAACAGTTATAGAACTTGTGTAGTTTGCCACCATGTTTGTGGAGAGCAAAAGTCACCATTTTAAGTATAATATGTGTCACTAATACTCAGTGCTACTTGGTCAAAATTCAAGAGCCAGATCAAGAACCAATCAAGTAGCATCTGAGATCCAAGCTGCCAGAGTTACATATACAGTGATTGTTCCTTGTTGCACTCATAACTATAGTTCGGTTTTCACTCAGTACAAATAAACCCTAATAATGATACTAAAGTAATTTTGACCCTTAAACAGAATAATCTTTTAAAATATATATATTTTTTAAGTATTTGTAAGTGTCATCGTTATGACAACAAAAATACAAAGTTGTTATGACAACTGTGTCTCATGATGCACTCTGTGAAATAATTAATCTAAAAATACCAATGGGTAACGGGATGCTGGAACAGTAAACAACAGAGTGTGACCCCGAGATCATCTAATAACCAGATATATATGTGATTGGGTTCTGATGGAAACATTGTGTATTCTCCCTGATGGTAGATAGTATAAAGTGCAATGTTTTCCTGTCATTATTTATTAATCGTTTGTCGTTTGTGCATATTAAATTAAGGATAATAATATAATTTACATATAACCAGTTTACTGGCCGTTATAGGAAATGACAGATTAAATAAATGGCAGCTGCTCCTCTACAGTAACCACTTAACATGCATGAGCACAAAGTATGTCCTGGTGCATACGTTTCCAGTGCAATGTGGCACTTCAATGTGTCCAGACCTAAACAAGTATACAGCAATGGTAAAAAATAACTATATAAACACTCTTAATATGTATAAAACCTATTGCTCACAACACTTTTTAAAATTTTAATTCACACAGTCCATGCGTGTAATTCAGTTTGATGCTGCCCTAGGTGGTTCAGATATGTGTGCCCCCCACTTGCAGGTACTCCTTTCCTTTTGTTGTTGTTCAGTCATTCAGTCATGTCCAACTCTTTGTGACCCTATGGACTGCAGCACTGCAGGCACATCTGTCAAGCATTGCCCCTCTGAGCTCCATCAAGATCATGTTCATTGCTTCAATGACCTCACCTATCCATCTCCACCTCTGTCATCCCCTTCTTCGTGTGTCTTCAATCTTTCCCAGCATCAGTTTTCTCTAGGGAATCCTGTCTTCTTATGATATGACCAAAATATTTAAGCTTTAGCCTCAAGATCAAACCTTCCAGTGAACAGCTTGTCTTGAATTACTGGTTTATTGGATCTTCTTGCAGTCCAAGAGACTCTAAGCAGTCTTCTCCAACACAACAATTCAAAATTAGCAATTCTAGGGTGCTCAGACTTCTTTCTAATTGCTCTTAATATATCTCAAATCATAAGTTTATGTGTGTTTATATATATATTATGTATTTGTGTTTAAGTGTGTGTATATGTATATATATATATATATATATATATATATATATTGTGACAAACCACTTCTTTTACAGGTAGGATTGTCACCGATCTTGCAGTAACCACAGCCTTCTAGGGTATACAAAGTCCAGGACACCTTCAGCTCAGTTTTCCTTTTTTATTCAGTTTGAAAGCAGGTACTTTAAATAATAACAAAACAAACAAAATCCCTTGCTCTTACTTGAGCTCTTCCTAGACAGTACTTGCTATCTGCAATTGGGTGGCTTTCCCACTTACCAATTTCCCAAACAAAAGCAATGTCTTTGCAATAAGCGCAGCCTCTCCTAGCTGTCTTTTCCTCTCCCCCTTGGAGCAGGCTGCTCTCTTCTTTTAAAGGCCTGTCTGCTAATTGAGTAGCTACAGGTGAGTGCCAATTAGCTAACTCTTAAAAACCAGATCCAAGCTGTGGTCTGTTATACAGCAACTAGTGCTGTTGGAGCATTGGCCCCCCCTGCTCTCCAAATACTCCGCCCCAGGGACCCATACCATGTTTTGCAGAGCATCAGCTATGCATATTGCAAACTGTAACATCTCTCCCTGGGGCATTTAACTGAGAAATCCTCTGGTTGCTGTCTAGCAAATCAGGTCTGATGTATCTCCCATCAACCACTATTCCACCTTTATGCTCACATATCCTCCCCCCCAGCTCATACCCAAGGGTTTGAGCGACCATGGAAATCAGGGAGTGTACCCTCGAAAGCCCATCAGCATTACCTTGTTGCAGACCAGCCCTGTGTTCCACAGTGAAATTAAAAGATTGCAAACTCAAAAACCATCTGGTTACTCTGGAGTTACTTTCCCTGTTCTGATACATCCACGTCAGAGGAGCATGGTCCGTTATCAATCGAAACCTTCTGCCTAGTAGGTAGTATTTAAGAGAGTCTAATGCCCACTTAATAGCAAGACACTCTTTTTCAACAATAGAGTAGTTCTTCTCATGTGGGTTTAACTTTCTGCTCAAAAAGAAAACAGGGTGTTCTTCACCCTGGTATTCCTGTGAAAGAATAGCCCCCAAGCCCACATCAGAAGCATCTGTCTGAACTATAAAATCCCTGGAAAAATCTGGGGTCACTAAGACAGGATGGCTACAGATAGCTTCCTTCAGACTCTTAAAAGCCTTTTCTGCCTCAGGGCACCATTTAACTATGACTGGGGATTTTGCTTTAATAAGGTCTGTCAGGGGTGCAGCAATGGTAGCAAAATCTGGAATGAACCGCCTATAATATCCAATTAAACCCAAAAATGCCTTTACTTGTTTCTTTGTAAGGGGCTGTGGCCATTTTTGTATGGCTTCCACTTTGGCTTCCTGTGGTTTAACCAAACCCCTCCCAATAGAATAACCTAAGTACTTAGCTTCCTCTAAACCAATCGTACACTTGGAAGGATTGGCAGTTAAGCCTGCTGAGCGGATAGCATCAAGTACCGCTTGAACTTTAGGGAGGTGGGATTCCCAGTCTGCACTGTGGATGACGACATCATCCAAGTATGCTGCAGCATAACGAACATGAGGTTTAAGAATTCTGTCCATCATTCGTTGGAATGTGGCAGGTGCCCGCATTCTCCACCATATGTGACAAACCACTTCTTTTACAGGTAGGATTGTCACCGATCTTGCAGTAACCACAGCCTTCTAGGGTATACAAAGTCCAGGACACCTTCAGCTCAGTTTTCCTTTTTTATTCAGTTTGAAAGCAGGTACTTTAAATAATAACAAAACAAACAAAATCCCTTGCTCTTACTTGAGCTCTTCCTAGACAGTACTTGCTATCTGCAATTGGGTGGCTTTCCCACTTACCAATTTCCCAAACAAAAGCAATGTCTTTGCAATAAGCGCAGCCTCTCCTAGCTGTCTTTTCCTCTCCCCCTTGGAGCAGGCTGCTCTCTTCTTTTAAAGGCCTGTCTGCTAATTGAGTAGCTACAGGTGAGTGCCAATTAGCTAACTCTTAAAAACCAGATCCAAGCTGTGGTCTGTTATACAGCAACTAGTGCTGTTGGAGCATTGGCCCCCCCTGCTCTCCAAATACTCCGCCCCAGGGACCCATACCATGTTTTGCAGAGCATCAGCTATGCATATTGCAAACTGTAACATCTCTCCCTGGGGCATTTAACTGAGAAATCCTCTGGTTGCTGTCTAGCAAATCAGGTCTGATGTATCTCCCATCAACCACTATTCCACCTTTATGCTCACAATATATATATATATATATATGTATACAAAATAGAAATAATAGAAACTATAAACAAGTCTGAGCGCCATAGAATTGATGCCTTTGAAAATATCTTATATTTGGGAGTCAGAAAGGCTGTTATAAGGAACTCTATTCATTCCTCCCCAGATAACAGGCATCTCAGCATATAATATAAATGCCTACCAACATTTCCCTTTCCAGTGAAGGCCCCTCACAAAAGTATTCCCCTATACACTTTCAATTGTCCTGTTAAATTAGTAATTTACTGAAAAAAAAATCAATATATCTATTGTCGCATTCGACTCTCCGCGACCCTAGGGGCCGGAGCACACCAGGTACATCTCTCACTCCCTGCCCCTCTTAGCTCCATCAAGTTTATGTTCATTGATTCAGTGACTTCATCTATCTCTCTGTATGTTGTCCCCTTCTTCTTGTGCCTTTAATCTTTCCCAGCATAAGGGTCTTCTCTAAGGAGTTCTTCTAGTGAACCGTTTGTCTTCTAGTGAACCGTTTGTCTTGATTTCCTGATGTACAAATTTATTGGATTTTCTTGCAGTCCAATGGTCTCTAAGTAGTTTTCTCCAACAATTCAAAGACGTCAATTCTACAGCGCTCAGACTTCTTTATGGTTCAGCTCTCACATCCGTTATCACTGGCAATACCACAATTCTAACTATGCTGACCTTTATATTATATATATTATATCTATTGATATAGAGATAGATAGAAACATTTTCATTCATACACACATAGAAACTGAAGCTTTTATTGCAATATTAGCTGTTTAATATAATCGCTCATAAAAAAAAAAAATCTGTACAAACAAATTTTCTTATAAAAAGGAAAGCAATGAATAACTTCTCAGTGTTACTGTCAGATGTGCTGTTGAGGGATTATAAAGTTTAGAATAGGAACGTTATTAGGTTGCCTTTATAAAAAAAACATATTACAAGCAAAATGTCAAGTAAAGCCGTTTGATGCTGACAATCGCACAAGAGAATTCATGAACTCCGTGTTTATTGTAATGGCAGATATATTGCAGCGTTTCACTACTGGTTTTCAGAAATTAGATTTTGTTCTTTAATAATACTAGAAAATATATTACATCTAGAGAAAACATCTTTGTAGAGAAGCTTATTGAATTATATTACTAAATATACTATAAAAAATGTTTTGTCGTTCAGTCAATTCCAACTCTCTGTGACCTCATGCGCTATAATACACCAGGACATCTTTTGCTCACTACATGGAGCTGTAGCTGTGGGTCTGGCTGGGGGCAGTCAGTGATACACATAAACACAAAGTAAATGTATTAACTTCTCAGTGAAAAAATGCATGAATTAAAAAAATTCAAAAAGTATTTTAACATGCTTTTAGACAGTCTTTACTGTGGTGGGATCCAAACTGTGCCCTTTGAAATTTAAATTCAGTTATCTAACACTCCGACTAAAATGTTTGAATAACAAGCCTTTGCGATTATAATTATTTATATATAGTATGTACTTCCCATTTCTGCAATAACTTAGGACCTTTGCTTGGTATTCATGGCAGAGATATTGGAGTGGGCTGCCAGTTCCTTGTCCAGTGGGCCACAGCATACAGCTCCTGGTATTCCTAGATAGTCTCCCATCCAAGCACTGACCAGGTCCAACCCTACTCGGCTTTATGGTGGTGTAACATCTTGGTTTCTTGTCTTGGAATCGAACTCTGGGCGCAGTGTTGAAAGCACTGAAGCCTAACCACGGGACCACCAGGGACTTACATTAAACAGTAGGGCCCTCATTCTATTATCGGACGTAAATCGGCCGCAAAGCTGCGATTCCTTGCGGGGCTCCCGTTACCTTGCAATTCGAATAGACGGCGCCGCAAGGATATCCCCTTATGGCCGGCCGCATATCTTGCAACCGGCCGTAAGCTCAGAAATCTTTAAAAGCAAATATAAATTCAAGACGGCACTGTAAAGCTCTGTAAAGGCTAGGGATCATAATGGGGGACATGAGGATTAATAGCAGCCCCCTCTCAAGCGTGCACATCAGCCCAAATCCGAGATTTCATTAACTGTTTATTTTCCGGCCGCAGCGTGGGCGGGTCTGAGGTGCTCCAAGCCCTCTGGACTTTTTACATGGATATTTGACATAAATGAAAATAAAAATTATTTACGGATTTGAGTGTAGGGGAATGTTGTGCTATGAATGCTAACACCTACAATCACTTTATAGTGTCCTCAGAGTGCAGGATGGCTTTATTATGTGCTTATTTGTGTGCCTGCGGGACCTTTTTGCTGCAAGTAAGCTGCGGCTCACTTTTAGCCTTGCAGAGAGGGTTCCCGGAGCAATTGAATAGCAACCAGGATTTTCTTGCGGACGAAACTCTTGCGGCCGTTTAAGATCAAAGGCTTTCCTCCGGCACGTGCGGCCGCAAGGGATAACAAGGCGCCGGCCGCAAGCCTGCCGGAATCCCCGGCCGGAAGGGAACAGAATAGGCAAATAGCTTGCGGCCGGTCCTTGCGGCCCCGCATCTCCTATGGCCGGTAATAGAATGAGGCCCTAGGTATTTTGATAATCAAAAGCATTTCAATCAAAAGTGCTATTTTCCTGCATAGTAAATTAAGGCATGACTTGAGATGCACTTGAGATGCTTAGTATATTCACCCCCATAGTAGCTTACAGATTCTAAGTTACAGGAATAATATAGTTTTAGGTGGCTGAAAAATCCCTCTAAAGCCATAATTTTTCTACATGTGGGCCAATTTTAATTGAGAAAAATATAATGTTAAAAACTTAGCATAAGTCTCTTATTTTTTGTTATTAAACATTTAAATTGACCCAGCAAAGATCCCAGTAATTTCATAAATATATAATTAAATATAATTGCAATTAGTTGCTGTTAAAATTGTTGAGTGGATGGGTTAGATAATTGAAGGTTAGGCATTTTAAGCAGAAAGTATCTAAAAAAGATTTTCCCCTCTCTAATTTCCTTTATCTAAGGCAATTACATGACTTTCAATGTGGTGGGTGGCAAGGAAGACGCAGTTGGTTAAATCATAGTGTTTACAGAGACTTTTAAGTTATAATGTCGTATCATTAAATTTAGTTATGCCAAGTGGGCAACATCTTGCTTCTCCTCCATAAGAGTTAACTAATGGGGCTGGCAGAGAGGAGGATCTTTTCATTTATTGTATGAAAGAGCACCAGATTGTATGTTAAAATTATCTATTTTTTAAAACACCAACATTACCCCTAATTTATCATTATATAAATATGGACAGCATGGTCCCTTTAAATACTTTAAAAAGCCACTTTCATGGCGATGCAATAGATTTTCTTCTGATAATTTAATACTTTATTTGAAATATATTCGGTATTTGAAGGAAAACAACTAAATGTAGCTTTTTAACTATGAACTTGAATGTTCTTTCTCTATCAGACCTGTTTATTTATACTCCCTTTAAAGGGCCATTTACCTCACAGTAAGTAATCTTCATGGTGGGAAATGATTATTTATTTTTTTATTACTCTAATAACAGCTAAAAAAAATCTAAAGTTTTAAGTCATTTACAAACACAGTGTATCCTGCCTACTAGCTATTGCATGGTTAATAACAGACAGTCAAGCTGCTAGGTGAAGGCAGTGATTGATAGTGGTTTTCCCTGCACTCAGGAATGCACCAACCAGTTAACCCATAACTTACCTGTTTAGGTGATTCCAGCATTCCATGCACAGGTGAATTTGTTACGGGTTAACTCTTTTTTTTTTTTTTTGCTAACTACATTGAGCTGTGGCAGTCAGTGATCCATGTCACTTAAACAAATTATGCATGTATTTCAAAAAGTATTTCAACATGCGTTTAGAAGATCTTTACTGTGATGTGGGCCAAACTGTGCTGATTAATTTTAAATTCAGTTATCTAACACATCCACTAAAATGTATGCAATTATATTTATTTATATATAGTATGTACCATCTCTGCAATAACTTAGGACCTATGTTGTTTCATTTTAACAATTTCAAAAGTTTCCTTATCACATAACATTACTTATTCACAGTTTAGTGATTTCTGCTTAAAGGTTACCATCACATTTTGTAGTGCCTCGCCCTTAGTGTGATGAAGGTGAGATGTATCCATGCTCGCAGTATTGTATTTGTCAGCAGTCTGCTAAAGCCTTTGCTACAACATTTCCCTGTCCCACCTGCTGTTCTTAGCTCTGGTTGTACTTTCTAATGCTTTCTTTTTGATTAATTGATTCAGGAGCAGCAGTTAACAGTCACTGCTACTTATTATCTGGTCTGTTTGGCATTTAAATAGTGATGAGGATTACTAAACACAAGGTTACACTCCCCCTAATGTCTTTCAATTTGTTTTCTGTAACATTAAGGGGATATTGAAGGCATTTTTTTTCTTCGTTGCATCTGAAAGCGGGCCTTTGATTATGTAGAACTGTGTGTTTCATTGTTTTACAATTAAGCTGTTGTTGTCCAGTATCTTCAATTATGCCCGACTATCAGTGACCATGTGGATGCAGCATGCCAGGCACATCTATCTATGTTTTTGGTTGTGCTCATACATATGAATTTCCTGGCAAAGATACTTGAGTGGTTTGCCAGTTTCTTCTCCAGTGGAAAGCCAAATTGTCTGACCTGGATGACCCTATATGGTATAGCTAACATCTTTATTGAAGTACATAAGCCCCTTCACCACGATAAGGCAGTGATCCAGAGGGGGGAAATTGAGCTACTGGAGCAGAATATACTGATTCACATGTATAACTGTATTTAAGGTCTTGTCCCTGTCAGCCAATGTGCAGCAATATAGCTGTATGAGTCATAACTGACAGCCAATGAGCTCTAGAGTTGTCTATATTATCTGCTCACACAGAGGTATTTCCGGTTAGTTTCTAATAAATTTAAATTATTTTTAGTCAATGTTTTTTGTTATTCTAATTAATAAATACACTTTTAAAAAGTTTAAAATATGTTCTTTTAAATGCATGAAAGACAAATTTGCATTTCATGTACCTATAAGTGCTAACAGAAAAAATATTCTTCATCTAATACATGTATAGATATTATATGATTTAAAGGCATATTTAAAACTCCTGGATTATGCATGCATTTGATAGAGGAGAATCAGTAGTGTATGAAATTATTGTTTTTGCATGAAAAAATACCAAAATAAACATTATTATACTTACTTGAGTTTGCAAGCAGTTGATTTTGAGAGTTAACGCCCCTGGAAATCCCTGCTAAAATTAGCATAAAATTCATAATTCATTATGGCCAATCACAGGCAGGCAATACATTGTATCCATTCGCAGTGTATGTAGCAAGGAATCATGGAATTTGTAGTCCCATGCACAATGAAGCAAGGAGTCATCAGACACTGCTGTATGGATCTCTGCATCGTGCTGCTGCTGGCTTGAAGTTTAGTAAAGGGTTACAATCCATACCCAAATCTAGTGTTTCTATTGGTAGGTACTCTGTACCTATGTAGGCTGCTCTCGGGTGTGGAAAACAAGTGTTATTTTCAAATAAATATATGTATTTAGAATGGCTCCATGTAGTGTGTGTTTCTAATAAAAGCATCACGTGTTAGATTAGAGAAAGGGAAAAACAGCGAACATCCCAAAATCAAATATTATTTTAATTAATTTTTAAAGAGCATGAAAGAGTTGCCATACAATGTGCTAAACACTTTACTTTTCTAGAGTAAATCGTTCCTGAGATATCAATCATTGTTTGTGCTGTGTTACTATAATTATGTTTGGCTCACTAATTCTAATTAGCTTCTTTGATGTACTAATTAGAGATAGATTGTTTATTCAAACATATAAACAAACAACAACAATAAAGTTTGATTCTCGCTCCCAGTCGGATCAAGGACAAACGCCTCAAATTAGCATATTAAGACACAGATTAGTGTAATAATGCAGGACAAACAATGCTGAGTATTTCAGAAATTATTTACTGTATGGAAACATATTATGTACAATGCATAACCAGTGTTATTTCTCTTTAAGACAAAGCTGTATTTTATACTAAATATCATATGTTGGTTATTTCGATCTACTATGAAACTGGATACAGTAAATGTGTTTGCTGCATTGTTTTAATGTATCATTATTGGTATTGTCTCCCAGTCAAAAGATAAAAAAAAAAAATGTTGCCTCTGAATAGCTACTTACAGCAAGAAAAATACTATGTCACAGCCCATTTGTTTTATATAGACTGTCATAAGTGAATTAAAGGCCTTCTAGTAATAGTATGCGCCAGACCTTATAGACAGGCTGTTGGTTTTGCACTTTATAAATGCTCAATGCTTCATTGAAATTCCATTGACCTTATGCAGAAAATTAAAAAAGTAATGGATACATTAGCGGCATGATCGTATCATTGACTTATCACCATCAAGACACAAATATATGTGTGGCTTATGCCATCAAAATACTTTATAATAGCTGTTTTATTGTTTGCAGGTGATCAGGAATTTATGAAGTAAGCAGAAAAAATATTGTGTCGTTATAACAAAATGTAGTCTATTAGAAATAAGAATTAAGATGTCAATAATAGTTTATTTTGTGAAATGAGGAGTTCTTAAGCCATATTCCCATAATAATGTTTATAACTATCAATAAATATCAACTTCCTGTGCTAAACAGGGCTTTTGCTTTCTCAACTCTCAGTGTTTTGTGTTTACATGTAATATATATATATATATATATATATATATATATATATATATATATATATATACAGTAAAATCCTGATTAGTATATATATATATATATATATATATATATATATATATATACAGAGAGAGAGAGAGAAAGAGAGAGAGACCTATATATATATATATATATATATATATATATATATATATATAAAAGATCTAATGTATATATATATATATATATATATATATATATATATATATATATATATATATATATAGTAAATAAAAAGTACATCTGGGCTCACATCTGAATGTCTAAAGCAATTTAAAAACCTTCCAGCTCAGAGAAAAGCAGTTATTACACTCTCATTCTGGGAAGTTGAGCTGGGACGTGCAAATGTGCCCACAAATGCCTCACTCTTCAATCCATAGCCATTATCAAACATAACTTCCTTTAAGCTTATGCCTGCTGTATTACACAGCTTTAATGCAAAGCCAAGGTTGGATTAAACACAGGCTGAGTATCCTATCCATGTACAGCTGTTTCAAGCTTACTGGCTATTATCAGCATGGAGCGGGATCTCAGCCTGTGTTGTGGATTTTATGAGTAGGTAGTTCACCACAACAATCTTTTATAATATGGTGGGCAAAAGAGCGATAGAAGCTATATATATATATATATATATATATATATATATATATATATATATAGGTACTTATACTGGCTTTAGCTTTTAATGTTGGCATTTTATATTATCAGAATCTGGACAAACTGCAATTCAACCTGTTTAATAGCTGTGCTGTGAAGCTGTGAGCTAAACCATGTAGTGTCACCCAAGAAGAAAATGGCAGCCCACTCCAGCATCTTTGCCAAGAAAATCTTATGGATAAGGACAACCAGAGACACAATAACGTGCTTGGTATGCTGCAGCCCATGGGGTAGCAGGGAGTCAGACACAACTGAACTATTGAGCAAATTATTATAGTATGGAACTTAATTTAGGCTTGTAATACTAAGTGTAGTGATAGTGGTTGCTATTCTGAAGGACTACCCATGTGATTGAGGTGGATTAGTAAGGTCATACCTCTAACTGAGGCACAAGGATAACCTTGAACCAATCTGAGGTCAGGATGGGTGACAATCACAGTGGTTAGGCCATGGAAAGCATGTCCAAGAATGAGGGTATACAACTGGGTGGGTTACTAGTGGAAAGCTGGAGTTAGGTGGCAATATATAGTAAAAGTCATAGCAAAATTATACCCTGAGCACATATCTCAGTCCTCCAAAGATGACACAATTAATGCAAGGATCACACATTGATAATGCAAGGAAATGGGAATTATCACCCAAAACAATATCATCCACACATGTCAACCACCATCTAACTCCCACTTCTGTACATTTTTACAAATACGCCAAACCAGGACAGAAAACCTAAAAGGACCCAAAAAGTAAAATTTGAATCCTCATAATGTCAAGTATCATAATTGACATTATCTTGTTTTTTTCTTATAGCATTTATAAGAGAAGTAGAAGGAACTAGCTGAAGTTAGAATGTACACTCTTGAGATAAGGATAATCTATAATGTGACAGTCATAAAACGGTGAAATCTCTCTGACATTTAGTAAAGCATTCGGCACAAAAAGTAATTTAATCTTAACACGGTTACATCTCTTCTACACTTTCATTTTTGTCAAGATGTTCCACAATATCCGAGAATCAGTTTTAATACTATATATTTAAATAATTGCCGTTTGTATTTAATAATATTGGAGCTGATGTAAACGGCAGTAAAAGTATGAAAGACAAAATCCGTGCAGTGCAATCGGGATATATTCAGACTTTTTAGATACGGTACAATGGGACCTGTGCATAACACATTGCAGATGAGAGAGTTTTACATTGCATATATTCTGCTCTGTGGTTGGTTTTTAATGTAAAAAAGTCAATTTTCAATAAAGCATTGGTTTTTGACACAAACTTTAGAGAGACAAAATTCTCATTTTTTTTAGGCTACTACCTATAATTTATGTTATTTTGTATTTGTTAAAAAATATAATTGCTTAAACTTTCCATTATTATTATTATTATTATAATTATTATTAATAATAATCATAATCATCATAATTAAAAATTAACTTGAGAATGAACCATTGCTCTCACTAAAAGCAAAATGGACAAACATTCCTAATCACTCCTTAAAACCACTATTACTTTTTCAATAACTTTAGCTTAACTTAAAGGCACATCTAAGCTTCCCTGTTTTTCCCTTTCTCTAATCTAACACAAGTTGCACACATTACATTGAGTCATTCTATACACACACATAATTATTTTATTTAAAAATAAATCTTGCTTTCCACACCCCCAGAGCTCCTTACATAGGCACTGTGTATCTACCAATAGAAACACTGCATTTGGGTACAGATTTTAACGCTTTACTAACCTTCAAGCCAGCAGCAGCTCAATGCAAATATCTACACAGCAATGTATGATTCCACCTTATTTCATGTTCCCACGTGAAAGTAGGACTACAGATCCCATGATTCCTTGGTGCACATACTGTCTTTTACAAATGAATTCAATGTATAGCTACCTGTAATTGGCCCAAAAAAAATTATGCTAATTTTAGGAGGGATCTTCAGGGGCGTTAACTCTACTACTTGCAATCTCAAGAAATGTAGCAAACATCAGAGTGAGTTTAATAATGTTTATTTTTTTTTTATTTTTTTTTTATAAACTACTGATCCTCTATGAAATGCATTTATAATACAGGAAACCTAGATATGTCTTTAACTCCAATTTCAAGACACAATTATTTGCCAGCAAAAATAACGGATAATGATACAAATTCTAAAAATGCATTTACATTTTCTATTTTAGTTTAACTTTTTTTTTAACATTGTTCATGTTTGTGCACAGTGTTAAAAAAAACAATTAAAATTTAGATTCTGTTAGTTAATATATTTAAGAGGGCCGAGGAAATAATCAGAGGATGAACTTTGGATACAGTCAATATGTTAAACATATTTTTTTTAAGTGTCTATAAATGCTCTGTAATTCATTATTTTTATTTAGTTGGTCCTTGCCTTTCGCTATGGCCATTATATCCAAACCTATTTTGCCATATTATCAATCAGCCTTTGCGAGACACCCAACAACCATGTGCTGTTATCAGTATAAATATTGTTGATAAATGCTAATTACTCCCTTGGGGTATGCATGCATTGTTTTCAGTTCACAGCCATCTGACCTCATGAAGCTCAGCACGTGCAGACTCCAGGGAGTAATTAGTCCATAGCTTTATATTATACACATTTGTGTCGTTTTACTTACAATGAAGGTTTGGTTTTATACCAGCTCATATAAACTATTCATTTTCAGTGTTCCGTAATATTTTCACACCCTAAGGTTTTTCACAACTATTTATTTCAAGCAGAAGTAAAATGAATGTTCGTTAGTGCTTTAGATAGAAACTCATCTGATTAAGATCAACATTAACATAAAAGCAGCTTAATGCAATAAAGTCACAGTGTATTGTACTCAGGAATTAAGCATATTGTTATTATGGGAATTAGTGATGCAAATAATAGTATCATAGTGGATTTGCATACTAATATTCAATTCCAAATTAGTATCCACTTCACCTGTTTTTGTGTTGAGATCTTGGAAGGACAAATACAAAGTACACAAGAGTAAAGTAGACAGGGAATCATTACATCGGCTGCTATTAGACATCCAGTCTGCCCCCAGATTGGCATTTGCACCCAACGATATATCTGCATAAAACACAGCTACACTTTCACTGTTGATTTCCTGAATTAGAGAGCCATATTGGCAAAACATAATGTGAGATTGAATCATGTGTCCAGCAAACTTATGTATTCCTATGAAATGTCTCAAAGCACCAGCTTAATGTATTTGTGTGTGTCTACAATCCTACTCCCCATGGCCATATGGACCTCAGCAAGCCAGGCACATCTTGTCTGGTTGTGCTAATCCATAAGATTTTAACGGCAAAGATACTGGAGTGGGTTTACAGTTCCTTTTCCAGTTTACCACAATTTGTTTGACCTGCCCATCTTGGGTGGCCCTATAGGATTGTAGCTATCTATGGACCATGGATACTAACTTCAGTTCATGGTAACTTTCTGCACAATTTCTGTCAGAGGTCTTTTGGAGTGGGGATAAAGGATAATGAGACACAGCGGCCCTATTTACATGTCACAATCCATATTCCTAGAGATCCGGGGTAATATTGCATTTCTTGGGATTTTGAGTTGGGACCAAGACTGCTGCGCTCTGATGGACACTAGTGCATTATTTGCTTATGATCCAGTTAGAATAGCTAATTGTTTGGGGTCCCAACTCATTTTATGTTCATGTTTATCTTATAGTTGCATCCTGAGAGCAGGATTATGGTGGTGGTGGTGATAGTGTGTGTGGGGGGGGGGGGGGGGGTAGGGGGGTGTTATCTTGCAGTGGATGGAGGATTGGGGAACGAGGGAATCGGGGTAGCCCAGAGCCTTTGTTTTATAATTCTATAGTTTTGGGTTATTGTTGTTGTTTAGTGGTCCGACGCGTCCTACTCTCAGTGACCCTTGTGAACTGTAACATGCCAGGCACAAACTTGATGTTTCTGGCTTTGCTTATCCATAAGGTTATCTTGGCAAAAATACTGGAGTGGGTTACCAGATCCATCTCCAGTGGACCGCAATTTCTTGGCCCTCTCTGCTATGACCTGCCCATCTTGGGTAATTCTACATGGTATAGCTCACAGCTTCATTGAGGTACACAAGCCCCTTCACCCTGACAAGGTAGCGCTCCAGAAGGGGATTGAGGTATTAGTCTATGTATATGCCCTAGCTTCAACAATTTTACCATATTATTACCTTTGCCAGAGACCGATCAGTGTGATCATAGTTTAATGACAACTGTCTCGAGTTTTAAAACAAATCCTCATTTTCTTGATGTAAGAAACCGAAATAACAAGCTTTTCATTATAATTTAGTAAAATAACTAGATTGACATAAATGAATGCCTTCTTTTCATCAGGATGAAACAAATGTATAAATTTTCATGTATTCCCTCCGCAGTGTACAATATTTTTATATCATTTATCCCTCAGCTTGAGCGCCATTTATACTGCCATGACTAAGCCAGCCTTATCTGGCAATGTAAACTACAGCAAATGTGTCAAACACAAATATAAATACGACTGTTTCAGCAGTAAATGAGTGGGATAGTATATCATTTGATAGCTACATGTTGTTAATACACTCGGTTTGATATGGCCCCAACTCAAGTCAGAAAGAAAGAGTAAATGATAGACAAATGCACGTATGGAGAAGCTTAAAGTCAGCACATAGACTGATATACCAGCAAGAGGTGACTTGGCTTATTTATAACATTATATTGAATTTACAATGGAAAGAGTGGTGGTCTGTAAAACAAAGATTTCATTTATTTTGCCTGGGCTTTAACCAGGGGAGGAACTACCGGTGGTGCAATGCGCCAGGGCCCTCTTCTGGGGGCATTTCTACTGAAGTTCCAAGAGGTGGCAGTGTGGAGCAGTTAAGCATCTGTATCAGGGACGAGGTAAGAGAGCATGACAGCAAAGTACAGTGAGTGAGTTTTGTGAGGTTGGTGACGAGAGGGGTTGGATGCTGTGTTGAGATGGGTGCTAGGAGGGTATACGTGCTGTGTTGGGATGGGTGCTAGGAGGGTATACGTGCTGTCTTGGGATGGGTGCTAGGAGGGTATACGTGCTGTGTTGGGATGGGTGCTAGGAGGGTATACGTGCTGTGTTGGGATGGGTGCTAGGAGGGTATACGTGCTGTGTTGGGATGGGTGCTGGGTGGGGATAAGTGCTGTTTTGGGATGGATGCTAAGAAGTGGTTGAGTGCTGCGAGGGGATGGGTGCTGTGTGGGGATGGATGCTGAGAAGGGGTTAAGTGCTGTGTTGGGATGGGTGCTGAGAGGGTTTGAGTGCTGTGTAGGGATGGATGCTGAGGGGGTGGGTGCTTTGTTGGGATGGATGCTGAGGGGGGATGTGTGCTGTGTTGGGATGGCTACTGAGAGGGGATGGGTGCTGTGTTGGGATAGATGCTGCGAGGGGTTAAGTGCTATGTTGGAATTGATGCTGAGAAGGGATGGGTGCTATGTTGGGATGGATGCTAAGAGGGGTTGAGTGCTATGTTGGGATAAGTGCTGTGTGGGGATGGATGCTGAAAAGGGATGGTTGCTATGTTGGGATGGATGCTCAGAGGGGATGGGTGCTTAGAGGGGTTGAGTGCTATGTTGGGATGGGTGCTGTGTGGGGATGGATGCTGAGAAGGGGTTGGGTGCTATGTTGTGATGGATTCTGGGAGGGGTTGAGTGCTGTGTTGGGATGGATGTTTAGAGGGGTTGAGTGCTATGTTAGGATGGATGCTGAGTGGGGTGGGTGCTGTGTTGGGATGGATGCTGAGAGGGGATGGGTGCTGTGTTGGGATGGATGCTGAGAGGGGATGGGTGCTGTGTTGGGATGGATGCTGAGAGGGGATGGGTGCTGTGTTGGGATGGATGCTGAGAGGGGATGGGTGCTGTTTTGGGATGGATGCTGAGAGGGGATGGGTGCTGTGTTGGGATGGATGCTGAGTGGGGGTGGGTGCTGTGTTGGGATGGATGCTGAGAGGGGATGGGTGCTGGGTTGGGATGGATGCTGAGAGGGGATGGGTGCTGTGTTGGGATAGAAGCTGAGAGGGGATGGGTGCTGTGTTGAGATGGATGCTGAGAGGGGATGGGTGCTGTGTTGGGATGGATGCTGAGAGGGGATGGGTGCTGTGTTGGGATGGATGCTGAGAGGGGATGGGTGCTGTTTTGGGATAGAAGCTGAGAGGGGATGGGTGCTGTGTTGGGATGGATGCTGAGTGGGGATGGGTGCTGTGTTGGGATGGATGCTGAGAGGGGATGGGTGCTGTGTTGGGATGGATGCTGAGAGGGGGTTGGTGCTGTGTTGGGATGGATGCTGAGAGGGGGTTGGTGCTGTGTTGGGATGGATGCTGAGAGGGGATGGGTGCTGTGTTAGAATGGATGCTGAGAGGGGATGGGTGCTATGTTGGATGCTGAGGGTACTCCATTGCAGCATAATTGCATATTTGGAGTTGTTGTTCAGTTGTGACTTTCCGTGACCCTATGGACCTCAGCACGCCAGTCACATCTTGTGTCTGGTTGTGCTAATCCATAAGGTTTTCATGGCAAAGATACTGGAGTGGGTTGCCAGTTCCTTTTTTCATATTTAAAGCAAAAATAGATCCACAAAATAGTATATTTTTATAATCGGACTACAGTGGTCCTTTAAATCCCTTTTACTTTCCCCAACCCGTACTCCACATATATTATAGATACACACGTTGTACTCCATAAAGTGTAGAGCTGTGATTCTGAATGTTTTATGGAAGCATACGTTTGTCACTTTTAAGTAAATCGTAAATAAACATTTTAATTTGTTTTGGGGTAATAGACAATGTTCTTTATGTACGTATTTGAAGTCAATAAAACAACGTCTTTACTTATCAGTAAACATGAATACACTTGGGATTTTTTTCTTAAATCTTCCCAGTGAAAACAACAATGTAATTACTGCTTAGCCTCATCCACATTTCCTTTAGAATTAATCACATCTACAAAGTTTTTCCACTTTCGGATCGCTACCTTGTCGTGGTGGAGGGGCTTGTCTACTTCAATGAAGCTGTGAGCTATAACATAATGCATAGGTCATAGCTGAGATAACAAACAAATCGAGGTCTACTGGAGAAGGAACTTGCAATCCACTGCCAAGATAACCTTATGGATAAGCATGACCAGAGACATAATAATTGTTGTGTCTGGTGTGCTGCAGTCTATAGGGTCACAGAGAGTCGGACGCGACTGAACGACTAAACAACAACACAATGTTTTTAGAGTAGTTGTGGCTTCACTGTAAAGCTATAATGTTCTGAGTGTATTTCCCATATAGTCACCTTTGACTAAGACTTACCTTGCAAAAGCGTGGATTTTAGAGAGACAATCCCTGTTTAGCCCTTTAAATCCCCTCTCAGCGCTCTTTGATTCGCCATAGCGCTGTATGAGAGATCCATCCCTTCATAGCACCCAGTTCTTGTCAGCAGCCACGCCCTCTCAGCATCCATTCCCACACAGCACCCAATCCTTCTCAGCACCTACCTCACAAAATCTACCCCCCTGTACTTTGCTGTCATTCAGACCTTGCTCTCTCTCACCTCTTCCCTGATACACATCCCCAGAATTCTGAACTGCTCCATACTGCAACCACTTTGAGCTCTAGTAGATATGCTGTACAGAAAATGGCCCTGGTGCATTCCACCACCTTCACCACTGGTAGCTCCTCCCCTGAAGGTAATATATATTTGTATTATAATACAAAACAAATATATATGCATATTGTTACCAATGAAAAGCACTGTTCACCGCACCTCTATGTTTGCAATGCTCATTTGAAAGCAGAATAGAGCCAAGAAAGTGAGTGGAGACTTTGAGATCGCTTGGCAGCTCTCTACAGACCTCTTTATAACAAGTCCGGATCAAGTCTCTGTTTCTCATGGTTTTCCCTTAGGGCTCTTAATTCCTTGATTTTTAAGCAGTTGCAGCTAGTTTTACATAATATGCCCTGGGTTATATTGTTGTTGAGTCCTTTAGTCGTGTCTAACTCTCGGAGACCATATGGACGCAGCACGCCAGGCACATCTGTCTGTGTGTCTGGTTGGTTTTCTCTGCAATGGTGCTGAAGTGGGTTGCCAGTTCCTTTTCCACTGGACCACAATTTGTCTGACCTCTCTGTTATGACCAGCCCATGCTAGGTGACCCTAAATGCTATAGCTCACAACTTCATTGAGGTACACAATCCCGTTCACCATGACAAGGTAGAGATCCACAAGGGGGGTTACATTACGTGATATATCCATTACTTGTTCGGTTGTTTATTCAACTACATGGGCAAATCCAATCATTATTACTGATTATGATGTCATAAATATACCATTTATTTCGGAATTCAGTTAAGAAAACTCTAAGTGCTCAGTAACAGATTCTGTCTATTCTGGAACCTGTTACTGGAAAAAAATATGTCTTTTATAAACAGATAGTACTTAAGTGGAAGCAAATGGCACCATCTCCAGTTTTAGTGACATTAAGATCCCTCTTTTCATTGCTAATTTGCTGTTATCCGTCTTTGTATATATTTTTATGAAGTTCTGTTATAATAATTGCTACATGAATCACAAGCAGAAAACATTTTAGGCTTTAATTAGGTAATTGAGCATATTAAAGGATTTCGTATTCTCGATAGCAAAATGCTTGTAATTGGTATCTAATTGTCTACCAAACTTTTATCCTTTTTGCAATTTATTTCAATTCCAGTTTAATTTGGTAATTGTCGTGTTGCTCTTGTTTTTATTGTTTGATCATGTATATATCATCAAAGTTTATCTGAAGACATTATAAAGCATATAAGTGCATATAAGATGCAAAACTTAATTAGAAATGGTATATTTTAGGTTAAAATGCTTTTGTTAGTTACTGTATGCAGATTTAAAGCAAATTTCAATGCTTATTTAACTTATTAGGTATTATATTTGAAAATCATCCTATAAATAATGCATTATTTGTAGTAATATATATCAGTAGTTTAATAAATAAATAAAAAAATGGATGCTCTTTAGATTAGCCTGTGGCGCAAATTAAAAGGATATGACAATACTGTAATTAAAAAATATATGGATATAGAACGCACAATCTGTCAATTATCAATAAAAAAAATACCATGTTTTGTTTTAATCCATGACAAACAAGTGCTTTAAAGGTAAAAAAAAAAATCCTGTATACAGTTTTATCTGGCAATTTATGACTTAAAAGTGCTGGAGTGCAAGTCATTTTGATTCAGATGGCTGTTACTGAAAAGAGATATCCTTAGATCCTGGCCTACGGGTGGTTCTTGAGGATTGTAGTTGATTTGATGTTGTTGTTCAGTCGGGTACGACTTTCTATGACCCTAGGGACTGTATCATGCCAGGCACATCTTGTGTCTGGTTGTGCTCATCCTTTTTATGGCAAATATACTGGAGTGGGTTGCCAGTTCGTTCTCCAGTGGACCGTCATTTGTCTTACCTCTCTGCTATGACCTGCCCATCTTGGGTGACCCTACATGGTATAGCTCAGAGCTTCATTGAGGTGCACAAGCCCCTTCATCATGACAAGGTAGCGATCCAGAAGGGGTGGGGTGCAAATTATTTATTAATGATTTATCCATAGAATTAAATATTTCTACAAGTGTATCCTAATAAATTTGGGAGCTCAATGTTCTTTTTTAATGCAAAATATTAGGATCTTTCCTGTTGGGTGGCCAGGAGCAGCGCGGCGAGGGTCCGCTAGATTGAGCAGTCCTTATTTTACACAATTTCTAACCTTAAACTGTTACCCTAACCCTTACCCTAACTTCTTACTCTAACCCCTTACCCTAACCTTAACTCCTTACCGTAACCTCTTACCCTAACCCTAATCTCTCACACTAACCCCTTACCCTAACGCTATAAAATTGAGTGAAATTTTAGATGCAATTCAATAAAATCTGCGGTAAAGTCTCTTCAGCGCCATCTAACGGTGGTTTGCCGCCAATGCTAGCAGCCACCCAATAGGAACGGGCCCAATATGCTTCATTTAATTTAATGTTGAAGTTAAAACTATATGAGCTAAAAACTATATCATAAAATTAGAAAATGTAACATTCTGTGTTAAAAATATATTTATGTCTTATTTATTGTTACAGTAATATTAGAGGAGCAAACCCTACATTTGGACTCCTCCAATAATTTCTTACTCAGTGACGTCTGTCATGAGTTGTATTAATCTTAAAGAGTCGCACATTTAGGGGTCTCAACACAGAGCTATATTTACATTTGTATCACTCTACTCTTATCCCGTGAAGATCATGGAGTCGTGATTGGATAGGATACCAATACAGCTGGGACCTATTGATTTCTTGTAGGCATGAATGGACTATACTATAAGCCTTCAAATATATCTCACATTATTGGCAAAAGTCATGAGATTACTATGTCTGATGCTACAGCTCTCCTAGGTTCAATAAACCGAGAACAAAGAAACAAAAATCTATTTTTAATCCTGAATCCTTGGTGTCTTTCTAAAATAAATATATGACCATATACGCCAATCCATATGATATAAACCTGGTATTTTTTCTTTAGTAATACGATTCTTCCAGCAATATATTAATGATTGACAAATACCAAAGGAAATAAACAATTTCTAATTCCCTATTCCAAATTATACATTTTTTGATTAATTCATTCTTCATGGCTGCCGTTGTTCCATTTTCAAATATCTCTTTGTAAAAACTTAGCACAAATGGATCTGAAAAGGAAATAAGTATAATGGTGCACGAGAAATGTCCACTCCACTTATACACATCAATCATACTCATAATGAACACAATATAAGCATCTAGCAGGAAAGGAAATAGGGCAAAACAATAATTGGTGCTTAACCGCCGATGAACTATAAAATTGCTGCTTTAATGTTTTTATTGCTATTAATTTTATCATTCAACTGCTGATAGCATCATCTTCTTTATGTCTTATTACCCTTTTTGAAGGGTGGTGAGATTATATTAATTATTGGTCAAATTATTATGTACATAATAACTAAAAAAAATGGCACTAATGGTTATGTTTATGGGTAGTGTGTTTAGATAGTGTTAAGGTAAATCAAAAAATGTAATATAATAGGTCAACTATAGATGAAGGTCATTGGGTAGAGTTAAAGGCATATTTCAATTTAATGGATTATGAATGCATCTGATAAAAGAGAACTAGTAGTTTATGAAAAAAGAATTGCATGAAAAAATCCCCAAATAAACCTTTAGTAAACTTACCCTAGAGTTTGCAAATTTGTTCAGTTTTCTGGGACTTGATTTTGAGAAGGAATTCCATTCAAAACCTTAGCTAAAATTGCATAAAATTCAATATTTGTTTTGGCCAATCACAGGCAGCTCTAACAATGTTTCAAATTTGGGAAGTCACTTCTGCAGCAACATCGGATTTGTAGTTCCCACCCCAAGGAGGAGCTCAGACATTGCTATGTGGATTTCTGCACTTTGCTGTTGTTGGCTTAAAGTTTAGTAAAGGGTTAAGAAACATACTTGAATGCAGTGTTTCTATTGGTTAGTACGGGGAGCCTAGGTAAGCAGTTCTGGGGGGTGGAAACTAACTTTTTTTTAAATAAAATAAATGAAAAATGTTAATGTATGTATAAAAACAGGGAAAATTAGATACACAATTAAAATATCAAATAGGCCATACTGGCTGGTATATTTAGATTATCATATTGTCAGTAGATTATAGATTTACCAAATGTATAATAAGTCCCTTTAGGATAATTTTTTTAAGATTAGAATAAAAAACAATTAATATTTGAAGTTTTTTGCCAGGTAATGAGCTTTACATTTCTACTTATCTTACAATTGATGACAACGTCTCCACAGTATATTAAGTATATATTTATTGATACACAAAAAGGGAAGCAATTATATTAGAACTCTAAATCCATCCCATTACTATAGTGAGTATTCAGCAAGTACTGGTCCGTAAATATCCAAAAAGCTGCCATATATTTTATAAAGCACAGACAATAGATACCATTAAGTTGAAACTTGCTTTTCATCTCTGCTATTGATTTAGACCCAAATGGCTAATTTGGGACAAACATATAATACTTAGTGTTTGAGGCTGGTAACACTGCAAATACAAAAAAAAATAACTTTTATTTATTTTGAAAAGGCATAAAAATTGTAAAGAGCAGCTTTAGGATCAAATACATTTTAGAAATGCGAAAGAATGCCATGCCTCTGACAGATGAAAAGGCTAGCGACTGAAAGGGCTATAAAAGGAATGAAAAGTGGCAATATCATATTCTAAATAGTTCTAGTCACACAGCAGGAGAATATTTTATCAGAATCTTAGCTTCAACTTGAAGGCTTTGTAACCATAGCTTTATGTAGTAGTCCTGGAATATAATATACCATGACTCATTGCACGTTTTTTTTATTTTTATTAAAAACTTGGAAAGTATTGGTTATTTTGATATATTCAAGTTTTGAATTTATATCAAGTTGTATCTGTGTTATTACTTTTTAGATTATAAAATTAATAAAGTATTATTATCATTTACTTGTTATTTTTAGTAGTAGTGGCAATAATACTAACTTTTATAATTTTAGAACATACTTATTTATCTCACGTTACATATATTGACTTTTTTGGCAATTATATTCCTTAAGGATATATAAAGGTTTCCCTGTTTTTCCACTTTTTCTAACCTAACACATGCTGCTTATATCAGAAACACACATACCATTGAGTCATTCTATACACGTACAGATTTATTTTATAAAAATAAATGTTTTCCACACCCCTGGAGCTGCTTACATAGGCACCTGGTACTTACCAATAGAAACACTGCATCCAAGTATGTTTTTAACCCTACACTATCCTTCAAGCCAACAGCACCACATGCAGAAATTTACATAGCAATGTCTGAGCACCGCCTAAAAAAAGGCTACACATCCCATGATGCTTTGCTCCTGAAACATTGAAACAATGGTATAGCTGCCTGTGATTGGCCAAAACAAATCATACATGTTATGCTAATTTAGCTAAGAATTGTAAGGGGGATGCCGTCTTAAAATGAAGTCCCAGAAAACTGAAGAAATGTGCACACTCTAGGGTAAGTTTATTGATATTTAGTTTAGGATTTTTTCATGCAAAAACATGTTTTCATACACTACTGATTCAGATGCAGTCATAATTCATGAAAATGCATTTAAATAGATCTTTTAGACATCAAAAAAATAATTAGTAGTTGACAGGTGGTGTCACTGATCTTGTACTGCAGGCTGGCTTTAAATGTGATGCAGGCTGCCATTTCACTTTTTACAATTCACAGTTGTGACACCAGTGATATGTAACCTGAAATATGGCAGCCTGCATCACAGTTAAAGGAGAAACAAGTGGGCTGTTGAAGCTAATAAAATGCTATTGATTAAAATTACTTTATAGTTGTTTTGGATAAATGATGCAGCAACACCCTCAACCCATTTGTATATTTTATTGAGCTCTGAATATTCAGTACTTGATGTCTCTAAGTGCGCTAATAGTGAGCGGCACATTTTAGGCATTAGCTCTGATAGATCCCTGCAATCTGCCATTAGCCGATATTTACATTCATTTAAATACATTTTGTATTTGGTTCTTTCAAACATGTGTGGCCAGAAACACATTAAGGTTTAGCCCGGCTACGTCCTCCCAGTCTCCATCATTATGGTTTAGTTTTTGGTGACTTATCATCTTAATAGTACTATAATTTTATATTTGCCAAAACGTATTGAGATGAGTTTGATTTTCACACTGTGCATCATAATTAACTTATTCCCCTTTAAGGGACCACTGCAGTTAAAAAAAGACATTAGTTTGTCAAGTACGTAACAAACTAGCACTATTAGCAGCTGTGTGAGCCATAGACATAAACATTTTTGGTAAAAAAACAGAATTTCTGAAGACTTTGTTTATGAAGACAGGAATCCATTTAGTATTTGTTACATCATATGCTGAAAACTGGATGTGGAGTGTTTGTGGTTATTAGTGGAGGAGACGACAGGCAGAAGTCCAGAACTTTTGTGTGGTAATAGGATAAGACTGACATTTACACCACATCTCTTCCATCTCAGAAGCAAATTCAATGCAACCATAGCCCTCCACAAATGTAAACACCCACATAGCTTTCACCAGTGTACCATGGATCCCTCCAGGGTCCCGCAGAGGCATCACATTTGTTTCTAATTAAAAACTAGCTGTAGATTATATGGAAGTTTCCCTGTCTATCTTGTTCTAATCTAACACATGCTGCTTATATCAGACACACACATTACATTCAATCATTCTATACCCATACAGATTTATTTTATTTAAAAAATGTTTTCCACACCCCTAGAGGTGCTTACATAGTCATCTGGTACTAACCAATAGAAACACTGCATTCAAGTACATTTTTCATTCTATACTAACCTTCAAGCCAACAGCAGCACAGTGCAGTCATCTCAAAAAGCACTGCCTGAAACTGCCTCCTTGTGGTGGGAACAAAACATGACACATTCCATGATACTTTGCTGCAGAGACTAATCCCCAGACATTGCAACAAAGTTGTAGCTGCCTCTGATTGGCCAAAATGAATGATACATTTTATGTTAATTTAGCTACGGTTTTCAGGGGCACTCCTTCTCAAAATCAACTGCCAGAAATGTGCAAACTCTAGGGTAAGTTTATTAATGTTTATTTTACGGATTTCTTCCAAAATGTGTTTGCATACACTACTGATTCTGCTCTATCAGATGCATTCATAATCCATGAAACTTCTATATATCTTTAAAGTTTTCATATATATATATATATATATATATATATATATATATATATTTATACACGTATATGTATGTGTATATATATATATATATATATATATATATATATATATATATATATATATACACACACACACACACACATACACATATATATATATATATATATATATATATATATATATATATATATATATATTGGATTGTAAAATCTTTAATAAAAAAAAAAAACGACAAAACATAATCAACAAAACATTATTTTTCCATCTCAATTGTAAAATCAATGATAAAACCCTTGTTTGGATGGACAGAACCACTTGTTTTGGAAATGTCCGGACACTCACTGCATATTGATGTATAACTGGATGAACCAGAAATGCCTCATTTACAGCCACAAACTATAACATAAAAACAAGTCCACACAATTTGTCCATTTGCTGCCCAAGAGATTTCAACTTATTGATGTGCAGCGAGGAAAATTCTAAGGTGAAGAGCGCACTTTTCTCATTTGCCTCTGCAATAACTCGTATTTTTCCACTGGGGAAAATGCCTTTTTCCTGGGGCAGAGTGAGACTTGACTTTTTTTAACCTTATACTCAATTCATAACCTTTCTAGATATAATTCTCATTTTTTGTTACTTTTTGTTCTGTTCTTTTCATAACAAGAATGTTTGTAGAACAGGTTGTTTTCATCCCTTATAAAAATCACCACTTTCCTAAAACCTACTGAAGTTCCACATTTTCTGTCCTGTACCATATTTTAAAGATCGTGTTTGGAAGATTTAATATATCTGTATTTTTGTATAAAAAATTGAAAACTTGCATTAAAAGAGACAACCTGCATGGGAACGCACTTCCTCCATCACTTATCAGCTAAATAATAAAAAGGACACAGCAAAGGTCCTCAATATATCAGAAGTAAAAAGCGCACATATTATTAAATATAAAATGGTTGAATTGAGGTGTTAGACAATGTAGCTTAAAAGTTAGATATTTAAACATGAATCCCTTGAAAAATATTCTCTCTTTCTGTTAGCAAGTTTATTTAAGTTAATTAATTAAGATTGGGGTTCCCTGGTGGTCCAGTGGTTAGTATTCGGTGCTTTCACCACTGTGAGCTGGGTTTGATTCCAGTCAGGGAACCAAGAGGTCACACCACCCTGAAGCCAAGCAGCGTTAGACCTGGTCAGTACTTGGATGGGAGACCACCTAGGAATACCAGGAGCTGTATTCTGCGGTCCCCTGGAGATGGAACTGGCAACCCACTCCAGTATTTATGCCATGAATACCAAGTGGATCAGTATGGGGTGTCCATAAGGTCATGGAGAGTTAAACACTGATCTTTTACTATATATATATATATATATATATATATATATATATATATATATATAACCAATGCTTCATCCATACTGGACTAATGCATTATATAGCTCCAGTTTTCCCACATATAGATATATACACATATAGTAAATGTTTGCAGTTGTGTTTATTTATATGTATATTTTTAATTTATGCAAAAACTGGTATCCTATCAATATGATTACTGTAGAGATAAGTAATGGGGCAATCATATAAAGGCTGTGGCCAAGTAAAGTAGGTGATTCGAATTAGAGAACAGAAGTTAGTTGTTACCTGGGATTTATAATAGGAGACAAGATGAAGATTTTAAGAGGGTTTACTTAATTCCTTTGAATGTCTGCTTGTGGATGGTGGACAGTTAAAGGGACTCTGTCACTCCAAAATCAAGTTTTCTTTAGGGTATAATGAGATAGCACTAAAAACTGGCTATATGTTGTTTTATCAATTTTTTTCTTAAGTTAATCAATCCTCCGAAATTCCATGTTGTTGCTGTTGCTGCATTTATATGCAAATGAGCAACTCAAACATATTAGTTAGCTGCTTTGATGTGCCAAATAGGATTACAGTCTGCTTGTCTTTCTCTGTAGTGGCCAGAATAAAAACCTGCAATGTTATATTGCAGTTAGATCTCTCTCCCAGCATAACCAAGCGCTCTGAGCTGCACATTAGCATACAGACCAGTACATTAGCATACTAAGCTACACATTAGCAAACTGAGCAAAACATTAGCATACTGAGTTGAACATTAGCATACTAAACAGCACATTAGCATACTGAGATGCACATTAGCATACCAAGCTGCGCATTTGCATACTGAGCAATATATTAACATACTAAGAAAAACATTACCATAATGAGCTGCACACTAGCATACTGAGCAGCACATTAGCATACTGAGCTGCACACTAGCATACTGAGCAGCACATTATCATACTGAGCAGCACATTTGGATTCTGAGCCTCACATTACCATACTGAGCTTTATATTAGCATACTGAGCTGCACACTAGCATACTAAGCTGCAAATTCGCATACTAAGCCGCACATTACCATACTGAGAAATGAATTAGCATACTGAGCCGCACGTTACCATACTGGGAAATACATTAGCATACTGAGCTGCACACTAGCATAGTAAGCTGCACATTAGCATACTGAGTCGCACATTACCATACTGAGAAATACATTAGCATACTGAGCCACATGTTACCATACTGAGAAATACATTAGCATACTGAGCTGCACACTAGCATAATAAGCAGCACATTTGCATTTTGAGCTGCACATTAGCATACCGAGCAGCACATTTTCATACTGAGGAGCCTATTAGCATACTGAGCCGCCCATTACCATACTAAGCAATACATTAGCATACTGAGCAGTAGATTAGCATACCAGACGCAAAATCCATTCTATATATGTCAGAAATTTACTATAATGAAAATCTGCTAGTACAATGTATAGCAAGTTTGCTCTTTAAAATTAAATCAACTTCCTATTGAGGTGATAATGTCCCTTTAAAGTTCACATGGCTGTGCATGTGTTTGGTAGCCTTTTCCAAAGAAACACAAGCCCAGTTGTGCAATCTATACCCGATCTTCAACAAGAACCTAGCGCTTTGATACTACTGTGTGTAATAAAGAACTGTATTCCAAAACAACTTCCTTATTACGTCTTGTAACTAAAATGGAAATCTCATGAGAACCGAGAAATCCTTATCACCACCTGCTTTTTCTTGGCAATGCCCTAGAAAAAAAGCTTCAAATTAGAACCACAGTGCTCGAGACAGATGCCCTTTCAATCAAACCTTGCACAAAAAAATATGCCTTCAAGAGAACAAAGCCCAGACTTACTCTGTTTTTTTCCTCCAGTGAGATGGAGTCATACTTCTAATTAGTTCAGTTACAAGCCTGTGTTAAAACTAAGGTTAATTAACACAATCCAAGTCTGTTGTTTTTTATGTATAATTGTTTATTAAAGTATAATCTTGCATTAAAGTGCTGCATACATCACAGGGTTTGTATCTCTTTAAGATATATGTTAGAGATCATATATTCCTTGATTTTGTGTATAGACTCTCCTTTAATTTGTGTAGTATATAAAACTACTAATACACTTCGGTTCTAACAAAGCCACAATATATCTATAGAGTTCTTCATTAAAAGTGAGATGTGGGCATTTTTTTAAGGATAGTTTACTGTAATTGTTCTTAGATGTTCCAATTATGGTAGGATAGCAAAATACCAATAACAATATGAGTATTTGCAATTAGAAGCTTTTATTAAAAAAAATATCCTCTAGTAATAGAAAAAACAGCTTTGAATTTACTAAATTTTGCCAGTCACTCAGCTCTAGAGATCCTCAGTGAAGATTAAACATATATACAGAAAACCACTGTTATGTTTAAGCACTGGAAAAAAAATCTTTGTTTTAGTTATAATGTGTATTTAATGCACTTCACAACTGTATTATGTGTTATATCTATGTTTTCCGTTCTTCAACAAAAAAAGGATTGATATAAAACATTTTTTAAATGGGTGAAAGAAGTAGTTGTGTTGTTTGTCCCTTTAATGTCTCTCTGATTAATGGATTCCTTTTGAATATTTCTTCTGAGGCGCCAACAACCAGCCTCTATTCTTACCACAGAAGTCATAACCTAAAGGAGACAATTAGGCTGTTAATTAAATAATTAGATACTTTATTATAAGCCAATGGGAGAATTCCTTGAGCTGAGTGACAGCCAACATTTAAGTAATTTATAGCTATTTTTCTTTTACCAGAGGACATTTTTAATTACTTCCAATTGTGAATATTCATATTTTTACCGGTTGGTTTGTTACTATGATAGCATAATTTGGACCTCTTCTTTGGCTTCTTATATATATAATCTTGCCATTACTATGCATATGTACACTATATATATATATATACTGCAATACTCTGATTATTCATATACATACATATATAAATGCATATATGCACTAGGCATAATATATATATATATATATATATATATATATATATAGAACATTTGTGTTCACATTTGAACATCTAAAATAAATTAAAAAACTTATTTCCTGCTCAGAATTCTGAGAAATACAAATATTTCACTGCATTCTGGGAACCTGGGTAGGGACATGCAAATGTGGCCACAAAGGCCTTGCTCTTGTAATCCAATACCATCAACCACAGGAAAATTCATCTTACAGAGCAATTAAATTAACCAAGCCCGCAACAGACGTGGCCGACATCCAAACCCGTAAACCATTTTTGCACATGTTGCAATTGAGGCCGTGAACATGATCAATTAGTCAAACCCGTGGTTAAGGGTTTAGACGAAGCCTATGGTAAAAGAGATCGTCATCATTACGTCACTGAAAAATGGAGGTTAGATTGCAATCCCTTATGGTTCTGAAGTACGAGTTGCGATCGGACCAGAACTAATGCAATATTAATAAATCAAAAAATATGATATTCTAGTCCATGCGAGTTCCATTATATATATATTAACATACTGATTGCCAAAATCAATATAACAGGGAAATTAAAACTATTTTATATTGCGGATTTGCGAGAATGTTGTGCTATTCATTTTAATATCTAACATCACTTTCCCTTTAATATAAAATACAGTATTTTGTTCATATTTGCATTTACAGTGCTAGACATAGGACTTTAACCCCTTGCGGGTCCTCTCTAGTACCCGTAGGCTTTTTGGCTCCATTTACTGTTTGAACGCCAGTGCGTCCTTGTGGATTCGTAGCAATTTAATAGCGATTCATGATTGTAACATTTACAGGTTTGATAGATAAAAAGGCTTAGCTGGGACGGAGATCAGATTTTGACGTCCCGTAGGGTTTTTTCGCCTGTATCCCGCAGATTGTTTGCGGTTAGGTGAAAGAGGCCAATTTAATAGCCCTAAGTCAAGCGGACTCCGTTATGGGCTACGAATTCTTCCGTAGGAGTAATTTAATAGGGCTGCATATATATCAAATATATCAAAATCACTATACAAAGCACTCTGCACCAATCAAAGCATTTTATATAAAACCAAGCACACACCTCAGGCCATGTACTTGACCCACAAGCACACAGTCCACCGAACACTAACTACAGCCTGTATACTACATCTAAGCCTAAAAGCACTGC
This sequence comes from Discoglossus pictus, assembly GCA_027410445.1. Taxonomy (NCBI): domain Eukaryota; kingdom Metazoa; phylum Chordata; class Amphibia; order Anura; family Alytidae; genus Discoglossus; species Discoglossus pictus. Next base: position 57,270,610 of record CM050165.1, on the reverse strand, counting down.
CAGCAAACTAATATAAAGTTTGAACGTATTAGCATTTGTATTAAGAATGTGGGTTTTGGTTTAACACTTGGGTTAATGGTGTAATACAACGTGCAAATGAAGTGCGGTTAATAAAGCGTATCTTAGCCTTTATTCTCTTGAAATGTGTCTGGGTGTCTTTTAAATTAACTAAATTGCCTGTCCAGTTACTGGTGAGATGTAAGAATTTCCTAAGTGGGCAGAGCTCAGTTTGTTGCCTTTTAATTTAAGTGATAGTTTATAGACACTGGATCTTACCATGCATTGTGTCAGGTAACACAAATTATTTGTACACTGTGGGTCCCAACATATATACTAATCTATTTAACACCCGAAAAGCCAAATGAGACCTCATTTTATTTATATTTTCTCCATCTTTAAAGTGTTCTTTTTATTACACTACATCATTTTTTAGATAATTTTCATGATTTCAAGGTAGAGAAAGAAGCATTTCAGAATTCTGTAATCACTTAAAGAACCACCAAAATGGCAGGTTTTATAGTATTTGAATATCTTAAAATATTTTACAAAGTTTAAATTAAATAAATAGTTTTTGAATTAAACTATTGTATTAAATATGTATTTAATAGTAGCAGACATTTTGCCTTTGTTCCAAGTAGGATTAGAAATCTGGGAGGAATGAGACGAACTAGGGCTTCCACTAGTCAGTTGTGTTGAAAGACTATACAATAGAACAAAATAAGCGAGTAAACCCAGTAGGAGAACCTCCTCCTCCTAACTAGGAGGAATCGCTCATTAAACAAATATAGTCAGTTAAAATGTTTTATAAATATGCTTTTGTTCTCATATAGTTATTAATGTTGTTAGTTTCTTACATACTTCATAAACCTGTGAAGTTTTTCATAAAGCACAGCAATGTAAACACCATAAATAGCAGCGTCTTTAAACTATTTTTATACACTTTTGATGTTGGATATGGGGATCTCTTCCTTCCATACTTCCTTTCTTCTTTCATTCCTTCCTTCCTTCCATCCTTCCTTCCTTCTATCCCTCTTTCCTTCCTTCAATCGTTACTTCCTTTCTTCCATCCTTCTTTCCTTCCTTCCATCCTTCCTTCCCCCATCTTACTCTCCATCCTTCCTTCCTTTCACCATCCTTCTTTCCTTTCATCCTTCTTTCCTTCCTTCCATTCTTCCTTCCTTCTTTCCATCCATCCTTCTATCCTTCTTTTCTTCCATTCTTCGCCTTCATTCCTTCCTTCTATCATCATTATCTCCATCCTTCCTTATTTCTGTCCTTCCTTCTTCCCTCCCTCCCTTCCTTTCTTCCCCCATTCCTTTCTTCCTCCCTACCTTCTTCCATTCTTCGTTCCTTCTTTCCATCCATCCTTCTTTCCATCCATCATTCCATTCTTCCCCATCATTCCTACCGTCCATCATTAATCTCTCCATCGTTCCTTCTTTCTGTCCTTCCATCCTTCCTCCCTCCCTTCCTTCCTTTCTTCCCCCATTCCTTCCTCCCTTCCTTCTTTCATTAGTTCATTCCTTTCTTCTCTCTCTCTCTTTCTCTATTACATTCTATTGTGGTAAAAACTATTTCTTCCCTTAATCCCCCCCCCCCCCCCTCCGATATTTTTATGGATATTACCTGTGGGGACGTTTCTACAATACAGTACAATATATCGCCCTTAGTCTCTTCCCAGAACTATATTATTATGCATTTGGAGGAATTCCAAGCTGTTTTGCTCTATGGTGCTTATTGGTCTCGTTTCCTTGTTTGTAACCTGCTATTCCCAAAAGGTAATGATGCCTTGTATGGTCCTGTGTTATTTTATTTTTTTAATTTCCTTTCATGTTTTTTTTCCAGTGTGTACCGTGACTTCAGAAAGCCTGGGGCTTGACTTTGGGCTCCTTAAGCGTGCAATTGTCATTTGTCAGAAAGAGCCCGAGGCTTTCTAGAAATCCAAAGTGGCTTCTAGCTTTTATACTAAAGTGTTCACCATTTTTTTGGGATCATGGCAGGATATGATCTTTGTTCTTTTTTATAATCTGTCATTTCACATTACTTTCCCAGGACACATCTTTCTGCCATTTTAAGTGTGTAATCCCTATTCAAACTAAATAGGTCACATAAGTTTGGAAACTTTTTAAAGCCATAAACCTTAGGACAGAACATCAACATAACAATTGAATTGTTACTTTTTGTATGAATATGCTCTTTTTGAAGAAGTTTTTTTGAGCAATTTATAAAAAGTTTTCACTTTTATATTACATTTTTGCCTCACTTGGTGATACATTTGCTTTTTTCCTTACCTTGGTAGGACATTAGATGACCCCTATTCAGTTCAATTGAAAGTCTTCAACAATGTTGAGTAACTCTACTAGGATAACATTAAAATCCAATCCAAAATAGAAGGAAAGGAAAGGAAACAAATGGTATATTAATATTTAATAAATTAAAGACTGTATTTTTTATATTTTAAAAACATTTCCCCATTATCAAGACTAGTGCTTAAAGCGAGCATACTGTTAACATGTATTATATTGTTTCATGTTTTGACATAAAGGAAAACCATCAAGCTCTATGATTTTGTTTGAGAACCATAGCTATAGTTCATGCAATATCATGGAAATATCATGGATGCTGGAGTCAGTACTAATTATATCAAAGTAATTTAGCTCTCGTCTGAATATACACCCAGTTGTATGATCCTTCTAAACTATTGTTGTTGTTGTTCAGTCGTTCGGCCGTGTCAGACTCTTCATGACCCTATGGACCGCAGCATACGAGACACATCTATCTTTGGTTTCTGGTCGTTCTTATACATAAAGTCATCTTGGCAAAGCTACTGGAATGGGTTGCCAGTTCCCTTCTCCAGTGGACCACAATTTGTCTGACCTCTGTGCTATGACCTGCCCATGTTGGGTGATCCTACATGATATAGCTCCTAGCTTCATTGAGGTACATAACATCCTTCTACACAACAAGGTAGTGATCCAGAAAGGGTTCTAAACTATACCAATCAATTATTATCTGTCAGTACCTGGTCTATATATTTACCATTTTGAATAATTAATCACATATCACATTTTCGTGGTGTATATTCCCACTTCTTTGGACAGGCCTACTTGTACAGATTTACTTCTTACTATTTCAAGTAGTGGTGAGTTTATCTTGCCTGTATCAAGCTACCCTTTGAAAACCCAAGTTAAGGCTTCATACTGCATAACACGTTTGCTTTGAATTATTATCCATCTGTCTTCTCTACTCATTGTTATTTTCTTGTCTCCACCCCATGACTGTCTTCCAAACTGTTTTTATTTTTGTTTCTTCCATCCATATCACCCTTACTGTCTGGTCCTTTCTTAATGGTCGTCTTTCTCTACTCCCATGACCATCTTTCTCTCTTTTCCCTAGAATCCCATTGTTTATCTGTTACAATACATCTCTTTAGATAGTTTAGCAGAGAGCCCAACATTTTTACCACTTGATGACCAAATGCTACTTTGACAGGTACATTGAATTTGCTGAACTGTCATGTGTCATGATATATATCATGTGTTAACAATATGACATTTGGGAAACAGAAATCAAACACATTTTTTATGTGAAAACTTTAGTATTGCACATTGTCACTAAAACATCTGCAGTGAGAGAGATATATCTGGAACAGCTGTTATATTTCTTTTCACAGCTGGCCGTCTTGGCAATAATATTAGCAGAATTTGGATAAAAGATGATTGTTAGGACAACTGTACAAATAATATTCTATTGTGCTTGGCTTTAACTAAGGGGATGTCAAATTGCAATGATACACCATTCATTACTGGAAACTCTGTAAGATATTAGCTACACTTCTAATGATTTTTGTTACACACAGATGTTGTTTATTATAGTAAAATGCCTGATGACTGTTTTAATGTTCTTGGTTTATGACTGTGGTTGAGTTAATGGATGTAATAAATGATAGGTGAGGTTTGTACTAGTGGACTCTCCATGCTTTTAAGAATATGCTATGCAGTCCTGTCTATTTATCATGCAGAATATATTTAACCAAAATAATTATATATATATATATATATATATATATATATATATATATTCAGGCGTATCTAAATGGTGTTCATTGTGGGTTTTTTGAATGGAGTGTTTTAAAACATAAAGTGCAGAGGAAAGTGTATATGGTCTGTTATTAGAAAACTTGGGGCCCAGTACACGTGTAATAGCCATGGGCCCCAAACACACATTGGCTCCTGCCAAGTTACTAGATACAGTAATGGGATGGAAGTCAAAGTCGCCATAAACGGAGAAAAGCAATGTTATGTATAATTTGAAACACCAATTTCTCAAGCAAATGTTTAGCATTTGGTATTTAATATACATTAAGAACAAATCATCTATATAAGTGGTTTTCAAATGCCTGCCCATGGTCCAGTACCAATCATTTGGAGTCATATTTATTGAGAAATGGAAGTGTTGGAAGACTCTTGTAGAACGTCTAGATTCCTATGTTATCGTCTGAAGTATATGTATAGATGGATACCCACTGTACTGTAGTCATATGACCTATTTTTCCTAAACAAAATAAAAGTATCCACCGCTTGATAATGAACAGCCCTATGTTTTAACTTTGCTTGATTTCACTTATCCTTACTTATCCCTACTTTTATAATAAGAAGTTGTTTACTCAGTAACGAAAATGCTAAATATATTTATCTCCCCTGTACAATGATCTCCCATTTCCAAGATGTCACTCTTTAGTATATAGGTCTACTTGTCTTGTTGAGAGTGAGACAAAGAGATGGTGGTTGGAACTGATGGAGAACTTCAACTTGGCATTGTTATTACAACATGTTTGTCGAAGAAGTACTGACTCCTTTAAGTAGTTGTATATAGATATGCAATTGTATATAGATTCTTAAAGACGTTAAGATGTAGAGGCATATGTGTTATATAAGAAATGTCTGGGGATCTTCTTGAGATGTCACAGCTCAATACAAATGGCGGTATTTACTAAGTATTTTCTCATGTAAGAAAAGGTGAGGAGGGCTGTTCTCCTAATAGTAAACTAATGAATGATGTGAGATGAACTTGAGATGCTTAGTAAATTCCCCCATGATTTGTGGTGCAGCAAAGAAATGAAGATATTTTCAGAGACATCTCCATTTCACCCTTTAGTACTTACAACGGCTTTGCTTTCAACGACTCCATCCAGGGACACTTTAGGGTGTAAGTGTTGGGACACGATATATAACCACAGATCTAACTTAAAGAATTATCAGTGTTACTTGCAGATCTTTAAATTATACATCCATACTCACCTACAAGTCAATTATTTAGTACTGTATATGTGTTATTGCTTATATTCACACAAAAATATAACCACTTTCTCATTATAAAATATTTTCTGACAAATAAAAATAGATTTTGTTTAACAATTTGTTTTCATCTTCTGTTTTGTTTACTTCTAATTATCTGCATCCACATATCATGTGAGATAATAATTGCTCTTTGTGTTGAGCTCTTAATTAACGTTTGCAGTGTACAGTATGGTTGTCAGTAGAATGATAATAAAGGGTATATGAGTGGCATTGTGGTTAACACATGCGCATCATACGCGGCGCCCTGCTGTATCACTGACACACATCCTCGACATCAATACGAGACTTTTTTTAATGTAGATGAAAAATGTCACAGGACTGTTATTTATTGCACAGATATTGAAAGAAGACACTTTTCCAATAATATGTTACATTACAGTCTGAATTATAGAGTTTCTCCTTTCCCAATGATCATGAAGGATTTAATTTGCCCTTTTGCAATTTCCAGCAGGATTAAACCATGAATCGTGCTGCTAAGGGACTCAGACATGGCAGTGGAAAGGAGTTAATTAACCTTGACTAAAGTTAATTTTGCAATGGAAATATTAACATTAGGTGGCAAAGACAGCTGCCTGTTCAGACAGCTCTTGTTTAAGATTTTTTTTTTAAGTACTTATCCTACAGGGACTCTCAAGATGGCTAAATGTTGTTTTATTCCGATTGTCTAAACCAAACAATAGGATAGATATTGTATGTGATAAAATCCCCCCAGACACTATTATTTTTTTTTGTTTTCTGTTGGATAGTAAACAATGTGAAAGTGGCAAAGACATGGGTGAAGATGGATGATTGGAAAACATTTTGCACAAGATGAAAAGTATTTTTTTAAAGGACCACAGTAATTTTGAAAAATTCATATTTTGTGAAGTTTTGAAAAATTAAGGAGAAAAATTTAGAAAATGGGAGGTGGCAGATTTCATGATTAACACATTGGTTGCAATTTTTAATATGTTAAGATGAATCGAGTTGGTTGCTGATCTATGTTACAGTAGGATTATGGTCCTACTTGTGTACTATACATGAATGTAACTGTGTATGTCATGTATCTGCCTGTAATAAAACTAATTAAAAAAATAAATACATAAATAATAATTATAACATTAGCAGCTTTGCAAACCATGAGCATAGAAGCATTTTTAGAGAAAATGTTAATTTTAGCAGACTTGTGTCTAGGTATTTAGGTTTTATGCTGCCGTAGGCTGGTTCAGATTTGTGCACCCTCCAAGAACCAGTTATTACACCTCCTTCCCTCTTGCTATATCCCAGTCATAAGGTTGCCATAAATCTATATAGACAATCATATGTGTATATATAAGTATACAATAAGTCAGATGTTATCTGCATATAGACATGTCAGTGCATATTCCATAGCATTGCATCAGCAACTTCAGACAGCCTGCCTCCCGGGAAAATATGCTGCCCTAGGCTTGGTCCTGTGGGCCTAGGCTGGAACATCCATGGTCTAGGTGCTTCCATGCTGCCCCACGGCAGCACTACCTCCTCACTTGGAGTATCAGGACTATTTTTTTAGGGGATGAGAATTGTTGGTAAGCAGGTTGAGCCTTTAATATTTGACACCCACCTTTCCCTGTACATGCTCAGAAGTAGGTAGTTGTACTATAAAATGCAAAATTTGCTTTCCGTACTCTGTAGAACATGTAACCTTTCTAGACCAATGGTGGGCAAAAGGTGCTCTTCAGACCAATGGTGGGCAAAAGGTGGCCCAGGGGCTGCACGTGCCCCCAGTCTGTTCTTCAGAGTGGGAGAGCATACCCCTCTTTAACAATACACAGTCTACTATATCTACCTAAAACTACCAAATGATACTTCTCTCCAGTATCTATACCACATTACCAATTCATTAGTTTCCTACAGTGATTCTACCATTTTGTTTTGGGAAAATGCAAGTTTTAAAGCCCCACGAAAGCCACATATGACATCCTTCTAATGAAACAACTCTAGACACTAGCAGCGTCTGATAAGATTAAGGCCTTCTCTAACCATCTGTATCATCTTAATGTGCATGATTGCTAATTGTGTTACATACGTCATGACATTTTCCTGCACTACAGTGCTTCTTTAAGATCTGTTTTGCTAAACAGAGCTGTTCTCTCTCCTTCAAGGTACTGAACATTTCCTATAGCATCTGAAGACATTCTACTATATGTACAGTACATTTGACCAATTTTAATGGTCATCAACCATATTACTCTTTTTTTAATAACTTCACATAAGTTCATTGTTAGTCAACAACTACAGTTCAGAATATATAAATTGTGACTATTTTGGGAGCTGAATCTGCATTGGCATCGGTATGATTTTATGAATACTAATAATAAAAACTGCAGGCAGTCAAATCTCTAGAGGTAGACGCAATGAGAACAACAAATGCTGGCTTCTAGAAATCTGAGAAGATAACTAATCACAGCTTTCCTGCACGTAAGTAAATAAGTAACAGTGAAAATGACAGGTCTAAAGATCCACTTGCCTTTCTTTGCACATTACACAAACCCGAGGGATTATGTAGGTTTGAACTATATTTTGCCACTTGGTGATCAAACCACTTATCACACAAACATATTCCAGAAGAGCATGACACAAGCTGTGTGTAATATCGGCTTCCTCTCATCAGTCCCACGGTATATTCCTCTGCCATATCCACCTTTAGCACAGTTAAAGGCTCACTGTTATGTTCATATAATTGTGTTGCACATTAATATAATAAATTATAAGCAATATTTTCTAAAAACAAATTACAATTGACTGCTAGTGTTGCAGCCTCCTATCAGATCTACCTATTTTCATCACAGGGGCTAGGAAAGGATCTGCCCAGGAGGCTATCCTATTAGCAGTTTTTTTTATGGCCACTGTAGACTTTTCTATAGATATTTTAGAACAGTCTGCTGGGCATATCTATACTCATCTCCAAGGACAATTAGTTCAGTACTATTTGGACCACATCACCATAAAAATCTCCTAAAAGCGTGTGGAAATACTTTTAGAGTTTTTGAAATAGGTGCATTTTTCATTAAGAAATCAATAAAGTAGAATATGTGTTTACATGTGTCACTGACTATCTGTCTCCAGACCTGCAGTTGCAGCTCTGTGTAGTGAGCAAAAAAAAAAAAAAAAGAGTTAACCCATAACAGATCAATCTGTGCAGAGCATGGAATGCTGGAATCACCTAAACAGGCAAGTATGGGTTAACTGGTCAGTGAATTCCTGAGTTTTGTGAAAAACTGCTATCAATCACTGTCTTCACCTTGCACCTCTGCTAGCTGTTACTACTCATGCAACAGTCAGTAGGCAGTAGAGACTTTGTAAGTAAATAAACTTAAACGTTAGATTTGTTAGCTGTTATACGTGTAATAAAAAAATAGATAATTATAACATATAATCTTCTGCTCTTTCACACCATGAAGATCACTTACAGTGAGGGAAATGGCCCTTTAAAGGGAGTAGAAATGAACAGATCTGATAGAGAAGAAACAGTCAAGTTCAAATGTAAGTTATGAAGCTACATTTAGTTGGTTTCCTTCAAATACCGGATATATTGCAAATCGAGTATTAAATAAACAGAAAGAAAAACTATTGCGTGGCCATGAAAGTAGCTTTATAAAGTATTTAAAGGAACCTGTCCGTATTTATATAATGCTATAATGCTTAATTAGAGTTCCCTGGTGGTCCAGTGATTAGGATTTGGTGCTTTCACCGCTGCAACCTGGATTCGATTCCCCTCAGGGAACCAAGATGTCACACCACCCTGAAACCATGCAAGGTTGGATCTGGTCAGTACTTGGATAGGAGACCATCTAGGAATACCAGGAGCTGTATTCTACGGTCCCCTGGAGATGGAACTGGCAACCCTCTCCAGTATCTTTGCCTTGAATACCAAGTGGATCAGCATGGTGTGATGAGGTCACTGAGAGTTGGACACGACTGAGTGATGCAAACACACAGACGACAAAAAATTATTGATAATAGGTGAATTTTTTTTTTTTTTGCAGTTTACCTGTTGCCTTTAAGAAGTTAGTTTTACGCTGAAATAAAATAAACTTTCAGTGACCCTTTAATCCTCCTGTTACCCACTGCGCTTCTTGCTACCTATGATTAGGCGCATCATCTGCTCAGAGTCATGGGAAGCGCTTGGAGCTTTTTCAACCAAACTTATAAAATGTGAACTGTTGTGTAATACATGTGACACTCTGCTCATATACCCATTGACCCCTCTGCTCTCTTCATTGCTAGACAGGGAAATAAAGAAATTGAGAAGTGCTCAGTTGAACTTGGAATTCTATAGGATTGAAGTAAAAGAACAGGCCGACTTGTGCTAAAGGCAAATAAGCAATGAGAGGATATTACTGCAGGTGATGGAGGTTGCAAACAGAAATGGCAGAGGGAACAATGGAAGAAAATAAGAGATAAAAATACTATTTTCCTCCTGCTGTGTGTTGATGCCTTTTATATTTCAGTTTGGCAAAATGATAACTGTAATCCAGACACATGCCAGGCACTATTTGAAAATGAAATCACTTGCTCTTTCATGAGACTTTTTCCTGTTTTTTTCCTAGGTTTTTGATCCATTATTTCTCATAGGTATCCAATCCCTTCAGTGTATGAGAGATGTACCATTTTTGAAAATATATATATTTTCAATCAAATATTGTGATCCCAAATTATATTTATATTTTATGTTATATTTATTTTAGTTTTGTTTGTATTGTGTAAATAAAAAATAAATAAATAGACAGTCACATTTAAAGAGTCAACCCAAAATTAAGTGGGTTTTAGGTTAGCATGGAAAACTGGCTATATGTTGAGTATATTTTATCTAAAGTGAATCAGTCCTGAGAAACACTTGTTGCTGTATTTATATGCAAATTAATGGTTCATGCATATTAATACGCAGCTTTAATGGGCTAATTAAAATTACAGACTGCTTGTCTGTCATGCTCAGGGCCTGACTGGACTGTTTTGGACTATGGTTTGGGCCTGGACTGGGAATGAGTTATCCTGTTTATGGTTAAAGTTATGTATTTTTTATTGCTTATGGTTAAAATATGATTACTGTTATACTGTATGTATGATGGTTTATGTATTATGTTTCATGTTCTAGGAATTGTTGTAAAGAAACATATTAGCTAGTCTGCAGGCTATTGCACCAGCGTATTATGTTACAATGTTGTTATCTGGTGATAACTCATTCACACTAAATATAATCAACAGGATGAGATTAAAGGTACAGGGTTTTCACAGTAAACAAAGGGCAGCCTATTATTTAGAAATGGGGCTTACTGATTGGTCAGCCTATGTGCCAGACTTGTATAAAATGTACCAATTAATAAAGGTATACAGTGGTATCTACTTACATAAACAAGGTGTAAGTGCCTTTCTGTGCATTAATCCCAATTCTAAGGGATTATATGATGTTCCTGATATCCTGAGGCCATCTTCTGTACCAGAGGTAGTAAGAACTTTACAGTCCTGCTGGGGTAGGCTTGAACTAGGTTCTTATCAAGCCCCATTGAAGAAGCAGGTTGTGATATTGTCTTTTACTGTAGTGGTCAAAGTAAAGATCTACAATGTTTTTTGGCAGTAAACCCCTCTCCTAGCAGTCTGAGCTGCACATTAGCATAAAGGAGCATCAGAATCAATTCTAAATATTTCAGAAAGTATTTACGGTAGAAAGAAATGGCTAGTACAATGCAGAGGCAGTTTTTTATGTTATTTAATAATTAATTAATTAATTCACCTTACTGTTGGAATGACAGAGTCTGTTTAAGCATGTGTATATCAAATACATACATAATATTACTGATTTAACACATAAATTAATGGTAGCATAGTAGTTCACAGTCGCTATAGATGCAGATGTAGTATACGGTTGAAGAATATATAGGTGTTAGTTCAGGGAAATATTGCATTATAGGTATATGATTAGTGTTACGTAATATGTCGGGCGTTACAAATAAACAATAATAATAAAAACAATAATAATAATAATAGAGGTATTGAAGTCAAGTACAGGATTCATGAGGTGAATCAGGTAATTTACCTGATGGTACTCGTGAACAAGTTACATCAAGAAGATGCTACTTCTGTTTAGTTCAGCTAGATAAACAGTAATACATTAATCAGTGTTAATTGATAATAACCAATCCTGTATATTAAAATAGAATTAATTAGCTTTATCTCACAAACACAATCTCAATTTATCTAAATTACCTAACTTAACTCATGAAACCTAATTGAACCTTGCCCTACCTTCCTCTATCACACTACATACTCTATTCCATGCTATTATACCTCTTTATGGCCCATACCAGTAGTCCTATATTTACCATATGGGGGTTTTATTGTTTTCCAACCATCTACTACAGTGTCCATTTCTCAGATATCGCTCACTATTGACAGTGTAATTATCAGTTCCTCCTCCCAAGCTTGTTGTCTTGTGGTTCTTCTTGATCCTGCCCTCCTTTCGTTCCTCATACATATTTACTAACAAAATCTTGTCTTTTTCACCTAAAAAAAATCTCTAAAATATGTCACTAACGCAATATGTCTAACACAAGATACAACTAAAATCCTAATACATTCTCTGATCATATCCCGCCTCAACTACTGCAGCTCTCTCCTTAACGGGCCTCACTATCACCCGTCTGTCCCCACTCTAATCCATAATGACTCATCTACCATACACAACACTCAGTTTCTGCAGTCACTCCACTGGCTTCCCATAGCCTCCATAAAAAATGTAATTCATCACCCTAACTTACAAAGCCCTCAACATTCTCTACATATTTAATAGTTATGTGAAACATTTCTGTACTATGGATTCCAATTTCCTTATTTTAAGCTGATTTGAATGTGACTTCCTTACACCTATTCACATACTTTTTTTTTAAGTTTACACATTTTTATTAAAGCAAATAGAAGCATTTCCCACCTGTAGAAACAGATCAGCAGAAACCAAAATGGTAGCTTTCACTGCAGCACAGTTGTACAAATTGGGTAGAAGAGAAAAAAAAAATCAGATGTGTCTTAGAGAGACCCACTTTGACCATACATTCATAAATTGAACCCTAATGAATAAAACCTAACATGTAATCAATACAAATAGTACAATACAATAACATACAAAAAGTATAATGTGTTGCTATTATTCTGAATGTAATAAAAAAATACCATATATGCCAAGTATAAAAATTGACAACAACGGTTATATTCTTGGAAAAGATTAATGATCGAAATGCGTCAAGGTGGTTGGGTTTGGGGGATGTTTTAAGTCCGTGCCTATCTACTTTCTACTTATTATTGGAGTGATATCTCTCCTCTTCCATGCGCTCCTCGTATTACTTATTACGCCACCAGACTGATGGAGTGTAGCATAGTAAGTTTATTATTGCACACAGGAGCTGGAAATTAGGGAGATCATTTTCTAGGAGATGTTCCTTGTTGGTTTTTATTTACATAACAAGCAAAGGAGAAAAAGACACCCATCTATCCAATTAAATAAATCTCAAGGAGTACGCACTTCCTGAGATTTATTCAATTGGATAGAGGGGTGTCTTTTTCTTTGCTTGTTATGATTACATTATCTACACTCACCAATTGATAGGACCGTGTTGGTAATGGTAGATATGATTGACCTAATTCAATGAGCACATTATGTTTCTTTTGTATATTGGGTTTTTATTTACAGTGTATGTATTTGTTATTTTTTAGTACATTCTTATAGTATGTTAATATGTTCTTCACACTATTTTCTACATAGGACCCAAGAGATTTATTTGTATGGAGCTGAAGAAACAATTGCCTTCACTGATTAATTTATTGACATACCTGGGGGTATCATAAATTAACTGCATTACTCCAAGATAGATATACTTATCAAATATGCATGATTTGGTTTCCCCTTCTATAAAAGACAGATACTAATCTGCAATTGCACAGGTCATTGGGAAGCTGCAACATTTTCCAATCCTCACTTGAGTAAGGAAAGTACCATCAGGTACTATTACCAAAATGCCACAAGAAATATAGGATTAGACTAAAATAGCTCAGCTCCAGGGAGCCTTTAAAGAAGATAAGGAAATGTTGCTTTAATACAATAAATTGCAATTATTTTGTTACAAAACCTTACATTTTAGTATTTTTCCACAAATTGTCGCTTAAGATAAATATCAATAGCTCGTTCCAACAGTCCTAGGAATTCCAATGAAGCAGAAACGGGAGAATGAAATCAATCTTGCTGTGTGAAATATTTAAGCCTCATTAAACTTTAAAGTGCATGTCACAAAATGAGCATTGAGGGTGGTCTTGGAGTGTTAAAAAAAAGCAACTTTACAAAGAAATATATTAAAATCTGGAAAATAAATTTTTTATTTTGTAGCTAACATAACAGAATATCACTGATGCATTAAATCATGAGCTACGAACAATATATTTATACGTGCAATAAAGCTAAATATTTACATTTACTAGTGCTTTACCAATTTATTAATTTTATTGTTTTCCCAGTATTATAACAAAAATATTTGTTTGCATTTAAAGACTATGGGCCAGCTGTACTAACTGTGTTAGAGTACTGGAGTACTCTTGAGCCAACCTCTCTTTTCATATGTTCTATATGCCCTAAGATATGACATCTCTCCTATACTTCTTAGGAAGGGAGGGACATTTCTAGCGAGGGAGTCACACCAAAGTGAGACATTAAATTATATAATAAAAATCTCAAAAATAATTTCGAGGTAAAATTGTAGACACTTAGGCCCTCATTCTATTATCGTCCATAAATCGGCCGCAAAGCTGCGATTCCTTGCGGGGCTCCCGTTACCTTGTAATTCAATTATACGGCGCCGCAGGGCTATCCCCTTACGGCCGGCCGTATATCTTGCAACCGGCCGTAAGCTCAGAAATCTTTAAATGCAAAAATAAATTCAAGACGGCACTGTAAAGCTTTGTAAATGCTAGGGATCATAATGGGGGACATGAGGATTAATAGCAACCCCCTCTCAAGCTTGCACATCAGCCCAAATCCGAGATTACATTAACTGTTTATTTTCCGGCCGCAGCGTGGCCGGGTCTGAGGTGCTCCATGGACTTTTTACATGGATATGTGACATAAATTTAAAAAAAAATATTTACGGGTTTGAGTGTAGGGGAATGTTGTGCTATTAATGCTAACACCTTCAATCACTTTATAGTCTCCTCAGAGTGCAGGATGGCTTTATTATGGCTTTATAATGTGCTTAAATGTGTGCCTGCGGGACCTTTTTGCTGCAAGTAAGCTGCGGCTCGGTTTTAGCCTTGCAGAGAGGGTTCCCGGAGCAATTGAATAGCAACCAGGATTTTCTTGCGGCCGCAAGGGATAACAAGGCGCCGGCCGCAAGCCTGCCGGAATCCCCGGCCGGAAGGGAATAAAATAGGCAAATAGCTGGCGGCCGGTCCTTGCGGCCCTGCATCTCCTACGGCCAATAATAGAATGAGGCCCTTAGGGGCTCATTCAATTGCAATTTGGCTAATTGAATAGGACTCTATATAAGCACATAGCATATTTTTTTACAGAAGATTTTAGTTAGTGAAGACCTTCCTTTTGGATAGAAGTCCACAAACTAAAAACTTCTGTAAAAAAATATGCTATGTGCTTATATAGAGCCCTATTCAATTGGCCAAATTGCAATTGAATGAGGCCCTTAGACTTAGGACAGAGGACTTTCTTTCAGCACAGATTCTCAGGAAAGTCACTGGCTTAGATAAACTAGTGCATGGTGGCTAACAGATATTGCTAGGTTCTCCATTGCAAATAGATTTTCCTATGTACCAAGATATTCCTATTATAATAGAAGCTACATATGGTATAATCCTTTAGATTAAGTTTGCGAGTTTTCAATCTGTCATGGAGCTTTGGGGAAAGCACTTTGGACACAGGATTCTAAGCTCAAAGACAGGGCCCTCCATTCTTTGCAATGTGTTAATACTTTGTCTTTAACCCATGTATGGCGCTACGGAATATGTTGGCGCATTACAAATAAACAATATTAATAATCATAATCCATGATTTATTACAAAAGTCTTGACTTCTATTAAACTATTACTCTTATACTGTTTGGCATCTATAAATTGGATTTAGGCATTTTTTTTATTATAATGTAGTTGGGGCTTTCTCTCAAGTGATAGTAGCAAGGTTATCCTAGCCTGATTCGAGGGGTAGTGAGAGAAGAATGTAGCTAGAGAAGGAGGGTGGGGAGAGTGACGAGTGTGATAAGGTAAGTGTGGGGTATGTATTTAAAGGGTGCAGATGAGTTACAGCCCCTCTCACAATCCCAGGTTAATTAACCAGATATTTTGTAATAATACATGGTGATTATAACATCACTGGGGTATGTGTTCATTATCTTTCCATTGTTTAGAGTATACAATATAGAGGTTATTTGCATACTTACATGCCCATATCACACTGTGCCACTTGCAGAGAAGTAAGACAAAAGACTGCTATCTGCCCAACTGGGCAAAATGAAAAATGACTAATATTTGACATCTTCAAGAGCTTTCACCTTTTATATCTTAGAGCATCTGGCTCAATTCAAATAAAATGTGCAATATCTATAAAGTATGAGGACTAACAAAGTTATTCATTATTATTTTTTTCTGGAACATGCACTGTGTCAATGCAGTAGTAAAATGCTTAATAACGTATTGCAATGTGCCAACAAAAATTATACATTCTTCATACAAAAGCACAGGGTATGTGAACATGTGCATTGTGTGCATGTTTTAGTGTGTTGTTTACCATAAATATATTCTTGCTCAACAAGATGAGTGCAGGCAAGTCAAATGAAAGAATGAAAAATGCAGTAACACTTTTAGGCATTTTAGACCCCTATGTGAGAAACTATGAATTATTTATATACTTGAGACTATTTTCTTGTATCTCCTTTCTACCATCAACTTTTGCTATTGCTTGCTCATCGGTGTGAAATGCGTGTGCACCATGTGTAGATGCACATAAGCTATAAGCATGAATTTTACATGTTTACCGTCATCTCCAAGCCGTTGACACACTGAATATTGTCATTTTGGGGTTTTGAGTTTATTTTAGTCTAATGATTAATTCAAGGTGTAGGAGATATTTTGACCTTTAAAAAAAAAAAACCTTATAAAAACATCATAATAAGGGATAGAATTTAGGCATGCTCTAAGAGGTACAGCAGGAGACAGAGAAAGTGCCTCAAGCAGCAAAAGCTTGGTGAAGAAGGAAAGCCCTGCTGTAATGTCTTGCAGTGATACAGATAAAAATAAAACTGATCTGTCAGCACAGATAGGTTCCCCAAGCTTTCTAATCCAGTTTGTGCATTGGCTTTTCTTATGTTTGCTCTAGTAGATATTTTATATATTAGGAATGAATGCTACAGGCACAATAATATCAGTAGTAGAAGCTACAGATATGATCCCTAGTACGAGCACATATTATATTGTAGCTTGAAAATCTTAATCCAATTGGAATTATTCACTACTAGTATTGAGATAGACATAAAAGGAATGAATTTTTCAATATTTATATTCAGGCAGTACCTGGGTTATACGGATATGTAAGTGAACTGTATTATGAATGCATCTGATATGAATCAGTAGTGTATGAAATAATGTGTTATATAGAAAAGTTCAGTTTACTTACAAAGTTATTTGCAAAAAAGTCAAATCCAGCTGTTCACACCCACAGGACGCTTACATAAGCTGGGTACACACAGTAAATACAGCAGGGTACATATTTTTACCTTTCTGGTACAGAGCACAGGAAGTAACTGTTGCAGTTCTTGTACTGAGCACATGCCAGAAGCCACTGCGGTGAAGAATGATACAATGTATTAGCCTGATTCTGAATTTGAATGTTATGCTAATTTGCGAGTTTTCTAGGGATGTACACGATAAAATGCAAATGCCAAAAAACATAGGAAATGTTGCTAACTTCAAGCTAAGCTAATTAATGTTTATTTTGGGATATTTTCGTACAAATTTTTTTTCATATACTACTCCATTGGATGCATTCATAATCCAGCTCATTTACATATCCCTTTAAGGAAGAGATATGTTCCTGAGAACATCTTTAAAAAGGATGTGACTCGGATCACTGATGAATAAATTAACAATACTGTAATGACTCAAATGTGTCAATAATAATACAGTGTAATATTGTAACAATGCAAGTTTTTAAGTATGGGTTGTCTATATATACTTATTAACGCACTAATCATGTATTTTAATAGTCAAGCTTTCGTGTGGTGTGCCCTCCTTTTATCAACTGCTTAGCATTACGGTCATCTAAATATAATCATCAAGGTTAAATAAAGACGGTAACACACAGTGAGGAGAAATAAATACATAATATATGAAAATATATAAGAGGAGGGAACAACGCTTTATATTATTTTAAATGTTAAATAAATTAAAACAAAAACAAAAAATAATTTTTGATAATGAGTTATAAATTTTAGACATGTGTTTAACCCTGTTTCTAGGGTGTTAGGAGCATGGAAATACTTACTTTATTTTTTGCGTCAGGAAGATGGTTATTAGTTGCTATTAGAGGCTTGTCCCATGCCAGCCAATGAGATCTACAGACTTACTCTGCATTTCCTGTTAGTTTCAGTGAAGTTTAAACAATTGTGTTCCATGTCCCTTTAAACAACATAATTATCTTCATTTCAAATGTTTTCCTTTCTTGTATGATCTTAAAGGTTCCTCAAAGTATGTTGATTTTAAGCTTTTGGATAGTGTGATTTTCTTGATTGAAATGGCGTCCATCTAGAGTGCAATAAAACTTTTCATTGTATTTTTCATATACAGACAGATATGGAAATAAATAGATAGATGGCAAAATAAAATTAGCATGTTATACATCTTAGAAGTGTGCTATCCATTGTGTTAGCTTCATATTATATGCAGCATCCTATTTAGAAGTGTTTTTTAAATAGTTAAGCATAATTGAAACATTCCAACATTTGTTGGAATCATAAGATGTATGAGTATATATATATGTTTATAAAACAATAGTTCTACATATCCTCCCATAAACCCCTTGTTTGCAACTGTTTGAGAAATATACGTCTAAAACAACACCCTAATAATATATCTTAACTAATTTAAAGTAATACATTTCACACTTAATTATTAATAAATCAAGCTGATAAGGAATGAGAGAAAATAGGTACGTATTCCCAATGGTTAGATAAAAATAGTTAAACACTTTAAGATGTCATTGCCCTGACAATTCACAAGTAACTGTTCCTCACGTGTTTTGACAGCTTTCAAGTTACATACATTTCTAGGGCCATTGGGCAAATTTGTACAGCGTTAAGTCTGACACCTTCAGATCCTCACATTTACATAGTGGTTTGCAAGTATATTTTATAGTGACACCTGGGGCAAAACGTGTTTTTTTATTTATTTATTTTTGCTTCCTTTTTGACATTTCTGTTATTCAAAGGTTTAAAATAGACGTAAGGTTTTGCTATGTTTAGATATTCCTAATTTGCTTCTTTTCAGAGGTTATGAAAGTATAAGGATAGGTATTCTGAGGATGACCAGGGAGCACATTCTCTACGTCTCTGCCATCAGTTTGGCGCAGTACTGAGGCGACTGTAGGGAAATATTCTTCACACTCTGCCACAGTTTTAATAGATGGGCTCCAGCCCAGCCTAAAGTTCTTTACTCTGTTCTTAACTACTACTTAAGTTATGAAGCTGGACAAATGGTCCGTTAACACATTTTTCCAAATACGCAAATTGGTATTAGGATACCTAGTTTGTTGTCAAATATGGATTATAAAATAAAAAAAAATATAAAAAACATTATTATATATATATATATATACATATATATATTATTATATTTTGTAGTTTTTAATCCTTTATTAAAGGACCATTTACCTCAGTGCTCTTCCTGGTGTGAAAGAGCACAAGATTGTATGCTAAAATTATCTATATTTTGAATTACACTAATAACAGCTAAAACATATTTTAAGTTTGTTCACAAACATAGTCTGTCTTGACTACTGGTAGTTTCATAATTTATAAAAGAGAGCAGAGCCGTGCGTTGAGGACAATGATTGATAGCAGTTTTTCTATGAACTCAGGAATGCACTCAATAGTCAACCCACACATTACCTGTTTAGGTGATTCCAGCATTCTATGACCTGCACAGATTGATTTGTTGAAGGTTAACTCTTTTTTTTCTTTTGCTTACTATGTGGAACAGAAGTTGTGGGTCTGGGAGTGGGCAATCAGTGACTCATGTAAACACAGACTTTACTTTATTGAATTGTCAGTGAAAAATGCACATATTTCAAATAATCAAAAGGTATTTCAACACCCTTTAGGAATTATTTTCTATGATGTGGTCCAAATTGTGCTAAATTAAGCGGCCCTTTTAAAGAAAGAGTTCTTTATGAAATATGAAAAATATTTTTAAATGTTATTAAATAATATTTTATTGGCTCATTTTGCATTGAAACTTAACTGGTAATATCTCTTTCTGTGTTTACTCTCAAAACAGTATTACTAGAGACACAGTTAGAAAGATTTTAGCACAGTTGCTTCCTATTACTATTAAAGACAATATTTGTAAGCAACCTCTAAACAGGGTATATTAGACATGGCTCATTACAGGGCTGCAATCCATAGTATTCTATAATATGGTAGAATTGCCAGATATTCAGACATGATTGTCATCCATGCACATTTAGTCACTGTGCTCCTGTCATACATTTCTGTTGATTTTGTGCTTTCTTTGTATTGATGCTTTTCTTTGTGCTAAAAAATGACATGCAAGTAGTTATTTTATAGGAAGGAGATGTAATCTTCCCGTGTGTTGCATGTACTGGAATCATTGAAGTAGTAATCACTAGTTACAATACATCAGCATTTAACCACTAGTTACAGTGCAATCCATCTCCCTATGCTTAGTGCTTTATTTATTCCGCTGGAAATGTATAGACACTATAGTACCACATGTTGTTGTTGCTGTTGGTAAGTCATTCAGTCACGTCTGGCTCTCCCTGACTCTATGGACCGCAGCACGTCAGGTACATCTCTCAGTCACTACTCCTCTGAGCTCCATCAAGTTTATGTTCATTGATTTAATGACCATTTCCATTTCTGTTGTCCCCTTCTTCATGTGCCTTTAATCTTTCCCACTATCAGAGTCTTCTCTAGGGAATCCTGCCGTCTCATGATATGGCCCAAATATTTGAGCTTCAGCCTCGTGATCAAACCTTCTAGTGAACAGTTTGTCTTAATCTTCTGTAGTACTGATTTGTTGGAACTTCTTGCAGTCCAAGGGAGTCTACGCTGTTTTTGCCAACAACACCATTCAAGGCATTCAATTCTACAGAGATTAGTCTTCTTTATGGCCCAGCTCTCACATCTGTATGTTACTACTTGGAATACCATAGTATATAGTACCACATATACTCTATTTCAATTTTCTCTTTTTAAGGTCTTAAATTGATAGTGTCTGTCATGATCTTCTTCTTCAAGGGGGCTTGATATGAACCTAGTTCAAACCTACCCCAGCAGAATCATGTAGTTCCTGTTCTCTGTGGCACAAAAGATGGCTTCTGAAGAGTTACAAGGCCAAAAGGTACAGGCAGAGAATACTGTATACAGGTTACTAGTGGCCCATGGCAAGACCATTCCCCAAGTCAGGATACAACACACAGAGATAGTCTCACACTGTGGATATGTGAAAACTATCAACCTTTATTGAATGATCAAAACAACATATTTATACTCTCCAATACCACACCCTTGTGTACATTTGTGTATGTGTGATGTCAGACCATCTGGCTTGCAACCTTGGGCTATCAAAGCTCTTGAGATCAACTTCACCAGATATCTATAGCTGGCTAGTGAAAACAACCTTTATGTTAAACTCAAGTGTTTGCTTAGGACTATTTAAAGTACATACATCTGTCTTGACCCAAGGTCTGTATGTGTTAGTGTGCAATGATCTGCAGCTAACATCTATGCAGAGCATTTTTACCAATTCCACATATGTTCTATATAACATTTTCCCTCTTGTAATATATTATAACTAGGGTACATAATAACCATGTAGAGGCAACATATAACCAACCACACAATAACACATAATCCCAATGCAACAATGTCATGCTCTCTTGGCCATATTCATATATTACTGGCAATATGAGTCCTTAAACAATTAAATCATGACAGTGTTTAAAATTTTTAGTAAGTAAAAAAATAATCTTTAGTTTATTAACTATTATTGTACTGTCTCCAAAAAAAGTAGCTTAAACAAGGTAATGGCAGCATGCAAAAAAATAATAATTGCATATACAGTATTAGTTAATAAATGATATGTCTTTCACGGTCAGTTATTAAGCACTAACTTAGAATTTATTTTTAATAATAACCAACAAATAACATTATTTAAAGGTGAAGTTAATTTCTACCGAACTTGAAACATTTGCTGTGCCCCTTTAATCTATGGTCTATGGTGTATCCCAATTCAAACTTTATATGTTGGATACACTAATAAACAATGCAGATAGTTAAAGAACGTTTTTTCTCTCATTTGTATGATTATTTTTTTAGTATTTCCAGACCACATCATGTCATATACTTTTGTAAGGAAATGTTTTATTAACAAAGCTTTGCATTTCATATCAAAGCATATAATAATGTTAATATCTTTCTGAACACCTATGAAAAGAAATGTAACTTTCATTTAAAATTCTGTTCATTTTCAGTGTGCTAAAAAACAAACTACTAAAAGCTAGCAATAAATCAAATGATATTTTACATTTCATCACCTGCTTGACAAAAAACTGAAATGGCTTGGAGAACATATGTTTGCTACAGATGATTTCTAACTATTTCTCTGCTAAATTCTACGTGGCCATAGTGCATTCCCCTAATAATTATACCTTTTATCAGTGTATATATTGTAGTACTTCAGAGGTCAGATGGAGTCTGACACAATTAAAGGAATGGCCAAGGAAGTCTTTGACTATACTGGTAAATTCTGCAATTATATAAAATTTCTCGATCTTCTTTCATCTTTGATGACTCCTCCCAAATATCACCAATTCAAAATCGTATTCCATAGAATCCAGACGCCACTTCATTAGAAGAAATGATAACTGTAAGCGAGAAAATAACTTTGTGAATAATCAACACCAAATGCCTTGTACAAGCTCAACAATCATAAATTCAATTTGAGTCTCAATACATTAGTAATTTATGCAAAAATAGCAAAATATGCATCAGAGCTTCACAATTAAAATGCCACGGTAATGGTCCAACATTCATCTCTTCTAATAGAGATAATATGCATATAAACAGCTATTCAATTGATAGAAATTAACAAAAAGTTGATGTTTCATGAAAAAAAAAATATACAAAAAAAATGTTGTTTCCCCACTATCTTTAGGCTGGGTCCTCACTCATCTTTTTAAGTCTGTAGCACAGAATGCAACATTTTTGCACAGCCATAATAGCAGTGTGTGATAATTTGCTGCACACTCAGCTACAAATTGGAAAAGATGGGAGAAGGTTTAGCCTAAATATTTAGGGAAAATCAATATTCATGGTAACTTTCCTCATAAAAGATTAACTTTTTTAATCACAGTAAATTGTAATTGCACTGACCCTCTCATAGCCCAGAAGTAGTAATGTTCATAATAGCATTAACATCATGTTTAAACAACTAGGTTCTAATGGTGAAAGTGAACAAGGTCTTGGAAAACTCGTCTCAACTTTGTGGTTTTGTAGTAGGAAGAGTAGTGATGGAAAAAAGCCAAGGCGGGAGATGACAGTAAAGTAGCAGAACAAGCAAATCAAAATGTACCTAGTGTAGCAATACATTGCAATTAGTACAGTACATCCCTATGTCAGATGTATATAACAGCAATTAGCTGATATATATGTAATTAGCTGATTAGTAATTAGCTGATATATATATATATACATTGCTCTCTTAAAGCTCCCTTAAAGCATATGCTCGCTGTATTAAACAAGGCATGGGTTTGGATTTTTGCAAAAACCAAGAATTACTCGCATACAGAACTGTTTCAAGCTTACTGGCTATCATACAGCAAGCATATGCTTTAAAGGAGCAATGTATAAAAGTGCTATTGTTTGGATCCAAAGAGTAAAGGTACTTTGTCTTCTCATTTGCATGTCCCCGCCTTTTAGACATACAGATGCGCTTACAAAAGTATTTGTTGTCAGTACTCTGTTCGATGGAGAGCTTTTCTTACTCTTATGCTCAATATATATATATATTATATTTCAATTCATTTTATTTATAAAGTTATTGTCTTAGCAATTTAGTAATTTTAACGTAGGCTATAGGGTGCCTTTTATTACCAGAAGGTGACTTGTATAATGAAATTGTCCTGTTTAAGGTCATAATGAGAATTTACAGCCTGATGAATATTGCAATTAATAAAGATCAATATACTGTACTGTAATTCATGTAAACAGACAGCTCTATAGTTCATACCAACAGATACCACAATAATTCATATAGACATATAACATAATATTTTAAATAATAGCTACCATTTATATTACAAAGGCACCTCTGGAGTTCTATTAACTACAGTTTATATTCTTTGCTCTAATGTTTTATAAAACATAAAATGATGATACAGCAGTGAAATGAAAACTAAGTTTTATTATATTGAACAATTTTATATTAATTTCAATTACCATAATTAAAAGGTAAGGGAAAAAATAAATAGGAAATGATAGAGAGAAATCATATAGAACATTTACAACTATGCATTTACTTATAACAACCACAATGTATTATGTGTTGGTTTCTCTTTTATCCGTTGTTGTGTTATGGGGGATGTACAAATCATAATGTCCAATGTGGTATTCCCACAGACAAGTGAGAGACAAGAGGGCTCCAGTCGATCGTTTTTGGCTTTCCCACAGATAACTAAGATACAAGAGGGCTTGAGGAGTTGATATTGTTTCCTCCGGTTTTTTTTTCAGTCAGTACATAAAGCCATTTGGGTAATAGTCTCCAATTAACTGATTGCCTACTTCAACCCAATCCATATTTTGTTTAATTAATGTACAATGTAAATAGAGCTTGACCCTTGTATGGAAATCGACCCCACAATATATCAGGTACTAAGGTGAAAAGTCTTGCTAAATTGTCCTTTAATATGACTAAGAAACTGGAGTTCTGAGGGTTCTCTGGGTCTCTTTGTTTGGTACCATACATCGCCCCACAGTGTGCTCCTCCTTTGTTGTGCTTATGATAATGAGCTCCAAAGAAGCAATAACATGGGATTAAACAAAAAAAGTGATTTTACACATTCTTATATTTAATTAAACTAGATAATCTGATTGAAAACACTCTTTGAAATTAGAATTTTTTTTTGAGACAGTTGGTTTCATCATATCTGGTCATTTAAACTAAATACTGTAATGAGACATACATTGGCATAAGCACATTGAGTTCCATGCATCAGTGAGGCGCGTTGGCACCATTAGACTCAAGAAGGCACAATAGTCATTTGGGCAGTGTGCGTCCAAATCACAAAACCTTGCTCGGGTGACTTTTTCCTGCTGCTTTTTAAAACCAGCCAGCAGCTTCAACACAATCATGCATTTATTCAGGAGCAGCGCTTTGTGCCACTTTATACACTTCCCCCTTAAGTGTTTTAGTGCTAGGTTTCCTCCTAATGATTTTACCTGTGATTGGCCTTGCAGGCAGGGTTATAACCTTGACTACTCTTGATTAATATTGTAAGGGTTGCAGCTTTCTTCAGCATATCTTAAAGGCCCCTTGATATAACATCAAATATATCACCTACAATGTTTGTTATGTGAAAACCATATTTATAAGTACCAATGATAACATATGTATATAATAAAATGATTTATTTAATTGAAGATACATTACTATTTTATTTTAGAAATATATTGGAATGTAGACATTTTGATATATATTGTACCTATATCTAACATACATGGAAAATAAATATACCAATATAAAATAAATATATCTCAGTAACCTTGTGGTGGCACAGAGTTTACTCTAAGTTGGTAATTTCATTTTACAAGAGCAATGCAATGGCCTAGTAACAAGAGATATATATTTTAAATAGTCATTAATACCTGTAACAAACTTTACTTTCAAGCATCAGCAATAGGGTTACTATTTGTCTCCACTCCCTGTGAGGGCATGAAGGGAATGGAAAGCAGTGCTAAGTGGTCAGACACAAGCTTGTGTCTAAACAGGTGCCCCAAGTCAATGAACAGCACACGCTACTGTCTATGCCATTTGCCACTGTCTCTCTGAGATGCCCCCATCACCTTCATGATCTCATAATGCAGCAGTGGGCAAAAGACAGGCCGGCGCCCACGTGTAGCCCTCAGGCACATCTCGTGCAGCCCCCAGCCTTGTCTCTGTATGGGAGAGTATGCCCCTGTTCACCAATACACAGTCCATTATTTATCTCTAAAACTAAATAGTCACTAAATATTTCTACTAATTACCTATACCTCTGTTAAAAATGTATTCCTTTCCTACAGCAATTTTACCATTTTGCTTTGGGTAAATAAAAAAAAGCGTATAAAGCTCTATGAGGCCTTTCTAAGGTCTCAGGGACAACATATGAGGACTTTCAAGTGAAACCGGTTGCCCCAACTATAGGCCCAGGCCAAGAAGTTCAACTGGAGGCTCAGAAGATAATAAATATTTGTAATATGTTTTAAAATGGTTTAAATATTGAATCAATGATCTAGGCCTAGTTTAGACATCCACCACCTATTGTTGATGCATTACAGCAGTCCTTTAACTATGCATTAGTAATTTTATATACAGATTATATGTTTTGCTCTAATACCATTGCACATTATTTTTTCATATCTCCGTGTTGTTTTACCCTTTACTTGTGATGGGAGATTTTTCATATCTAAAGAAAGATTCACTAATGGGTTGTCTTAATAGCCATAATAGCACATTCTTTTGACAATCCTTTGCAATTAATCTTTTATATCTCTATTCTAACCTTATGCTCAGCTTATTAAATCATTCCAATTTTTCTAGCCCCCGATAAATTGTTTTGCAGGTATTTCAGCCTTCATAGAAAGAAATAGGTTTTCATTTCAATTGTTTTTTTTGTTCTGGTAATAAACACTTAAATAACTGTGATAGCTGGAATCCCTATAGCACATCACTGCACACAATTCTATTTATTAGTAGGCTCAGATGCAGCAGTCAGATGGTTGCAAACCAGTTCCTTGATACATATCATTAATTAGGTATTTAGAGTATTGAGCAGAAATACACATGACAACAGCATAGGACATTATTAAAGGACCTCTGTATCTTAGGACAAACCTAACATGATTGTGAAGTGTGTAACAAACTAGCATTAGCAGCCATGGGCAAATATAATTTTTTTTAAAGATTCTTTTGTACATGCAAGTGTCCATCTTGTATGACCTGAGCGCTTGAAGCCTGTGGGCATTTGTTATGTATTGTACAGATGAGGGTGGGTGGGAGAGGAGGAAGGAGGAAGAGGGGATGACGCATATGATGGAATGATTGCACATTTAGAAATCTGACATCCGCCCCTTCACTTGCACATGCTCTGAAGCAGGTTGTTTGCATCAAAAGATGCAATCTATTTGCTCCAAAAATGTAAATGTAAGCCCTGCTTATACATTCAGTCAACATAAAATGTATGCCTCCAGTAAACTACAGAGGCATCAAAAAAAAAATTCTTATAAAAAATGAGCTTAACGACATTTTTGCTGCTTAACAGCATTTTTGCTGCTCCAGTAAGCATCAACTTTTTCAGACATTGTTTCTTTACATCATATATAAGAACATTAAAAAATATTTATTATATACTAATTTGTAACCATGGTTTTTTTTAATGAAAGGGTAATATTCATCTTCCCCTTCTGGATTGCTACTCTGTCATGGTGAAGGGGCTTTTGTACTTCAATGAAGCTGTGAGGTATACCACGATGGGCAGGTCATTCAGAAAAATCATGGTCCACTGGCGAAGTAACTGGCAACCCACTCCAGTATCTAAGAAAACCTTATGCATAAGCACAACCAGAGACAAGATGTGCTTGGCGTGCTGTGGTCCATATGGTCACATAGAGTCGGACACTCATCTTAGAAGACAATTTCCATAGTCTATTATTATATTTCACTTATTCACTAAACAGTGACTAATACATTATTTACATACATTCCTGACTATAACTCCTCAGTAGATATTTACTTATGAAACATAACAGCATTTGTGCTATTATTGATCGCTTGCTTTTGACCTTGCAGAATCAGTATCAGCTATAAGGACAATATAATACTTTAAAGGAAAGTTGAAATCCAGTTCAAATTTGTCTTAAATGCATGCGGTTTGGTTCTTAATATGCATCAATATAATAGTAATTATTCATTTATTTCACTGAATTTTGAAGATGGGTCAATAGATCACTGCAGCTACTCCTGGAATATTATGCTGCATGTATATCTTTGCACAGTTCTGGCAGGCCGCCTGGAGATATTAACCCTGTGTGTGTCATGCAATTTCTTTATACTTCACAAGCGTATTTAGCCTGGTATTTTAGCTGCTAATAATTTTTCTGTCTCTACAGTATAGCAGATTTTTTCTGAAGAAACTAGCTCGAATTAGGCTAAATTGAGTCTTCAAGAGTAAATATATATATATATATATATATATATATATATGTATATGTATATATATATATATATATATATATGTATATATATATATGTATATATATATATATATATATATTTATATATATAAATAAATATAAATAAATATATATATATATATATATATATATATATATATATATATATATAGTAAATAAATAGTACATCTGAGTTCACATTTGAATGTCTAAAACAAGTTAAAAAACCTGCTTCCTGCTCAGAATTCCGAGAAAATCAGTTATTACACTGCATTCTGGGAAGCTAAGCTGGGACATGCTAATGTTCCCACAAATGCCTCCTCAATCCATAGCCATTATCAAACATGGCTTCCTTTAAGCTTATGCATGCTGTATTACACAGCTTCAATGCAAAGCCAAGGTTGGATTAAACACAGTCTGAGTATCCAATCCATGTACAGCTGTTTCAAGCTTACTGGCTATCATCAGCATGGAGCGGGATATATATATATATATATATATATATATATATATATATATATATATATATATATATATATATATATATATAATATATATATTAGAAAAAAGAAAGGGAAATGTATTAAAGACCAATTTAAGTTTCCTGGATTACGAATGCACATGATAGAGAAGAATCAGTAGTGTATGGAAACAATTTTTGCATGAAAAAAATCCAAAACCAAAATATTAATAAACTTGGAAGGATGGATATCTTAGCTAAATTAGCATAACATTCATAGTTAGTTTTGGCCAATCACAGGCAGCTATAACATTGTTGCCATCTCTGGGAAGTCAGTTTCTGCAAAGGATCATGGGAGGTGTAGTTCCCACCACAATGAATCAAGAAGGAGCTCAAACATTGCTGTTGTGGATCTCTGCATTGTGCTACTTTTGGTTTGAAGCTTAGTATAGGGTTAAAAACCATACTCAAATGCAGTGTTTCTATTGGCTAGAACCATGTAACATTGGTAAAACGTTAATAAGAGACAGTTTATGATGCAGGAAGCATTTGTCATATTAATGAGAGGTTTAGATGACAATCTACTCTTCACTTCTAACACTCAGTTGCTCACACAAGTCCTTGTTGTACTTTATTAGTATAAAGATGTTTGCCCTAATGAGATATTGTACATTAAACTGCTCCTGAGATTAAAACGGAAATTTAAACAAGAAAATATATGAAAAAAACTGTATTTACAAGCCTTTTAACAACCTGTAGTTACTTCTTACATTTTCTTGTAATAACAGGAGATAGGATTACAGTAATTATCCGATCATAATTTTACCATCATGCTATATAAAGAGCGTTCTATAAACCTGATCAGACACCGTTCCCTTCCTGTGAGTGATATCTTAACTGGTGTTCTCTGCTCTGCAGTTAAAATGGCCTCATCAAGAGCTATCAGCAAATGGCAGCTTCCCCAACACTAAAACAGTGGATAAACCACACAACAATCAATTGAGTAAACAGGGAAAGAGGTAAATCATTTTCAGAGGGAAAAAAAACTCTCTGGCGTTGGCTTTCTTTTATTAGCTGGGCTGCACACGGTATAAATAATTTCTAAAACAATATCATTATAAGGAGGTTATTGCACGGAGCTGCACATCATCCTGCAGCCTTTGTTCTATGTCTATAAAACATCACTGCACGTTCTATTTTGTATTAAATGCATATGGATAACCAGTTAATATCCCGAGGATGATTAGTATTCTCAGTTACAGATAACTAAGCAGAGGTCAGATGCCGGCAGCTCAATTCCCAGCATGATCTCATCAATATCTCATTTGGATTCATAGCAGAAATACATATCTCGAAGAGAGGAGCACATTAGAAACATATGTATGTATGTGAAAAGCATTATAATAATGCAACTACCGTACTTAGATGAGTTTGGGGCATGTTGCCTTCGAAGCAAATTCTCTGTTATATATATATATACTAGCGACTTGCCCGTCAAAAATGACGGCAATAAAAACTGAAGCCTGGCAATGCTGTTTGCCACACAATGCAAGCCTCTCCCCCTCTACTTTACTGGCCTTGTGATGAGCGCCTTTGGCGCTCATCACAGGCCTTGCAATGAGCCCCTTTGGAGCTCATTGCGAGTCTCTCCCTCTGTCTACTTCCTCCCTCGTGTCTTATTTCCCCCCTCCTCTCCCTCCCTTGTGTCTCCTTCCACCTCGTCTACCTCCTTTGTATCTCCTGCCCCCCTGTGTTTTTACCTCCCTCTCCCTCCTGTGTCTCTAAACTCCTCCCCTGTGTCTCTTTCCCCCTTCTCCCTCCCATGCATCTCTTCCCCCCCCTGTGTCTCCCCCAACCCTCCCCTGTGTCTGTTCCCCCCTGGCCTGTGTCTCTTTCCCCCTCCCCCTGTGTCTGTTCCGGCCTTCCTCGTGTCTCCATTTCCCTCCCTTGTGTATCTTCCCCCCTGCACTCTCTCCCCTGTGTCTCTTCCCCCTCCTCTCACTCCCCTGTGTCTCTTCCCCCTCCTCTTTCTGTGCCTCTTCCTCCCTGTCTCTTCCCCCTCACCCTCTGTGTCTTCCACCCTCTCCCTCTGTGCCTCTTCCCCCGCCTCTCTCTGTGTGTCTCGCCACTGTGTCTCTTCACCCCTTCCTCTGTTCCCCCCCCCTCTGTGCCTCTTTCCCCCTCTCTCTGTACCTCTTCCCCCCTTTCCCTCTGTGTCTCTTCCTCCCTCACCCTCTGTATCTCTCCCCCCAGTGTCTCTGCCCCCCTCTCCCTCTGTGCCTCTTCCCCCCTCTCCCTCTGTGCCTGTTCCCCCCTGGCCGGTGTCTCTTTCCCCCTTCCCCCTGTGTCTGTTCCCCTCTCCCCCCCCCATTTCCCTCCCATGTGTATCTTCCCCCTGTTCTCCCTCCCGTGTGTCTTTTCCCCCTCCTCTACCTCCCCTGTGTCTCTTTCCCACCTATCCCTCTGTGTCTCTCCCCCCTCCCTCTGTGTCCCTTCCCTCTCCCTCTGTGTCTCTTCCTCACTCTCCCTCTGTGCCTCTTCCCCACTCTCCCTCTGTGCCGTGCCTCTCCCCCCCCCCTCTTCCCCACTCTTCCTCTTCCCCACTCTCCCTCTGTGCCTCTCCCCCCCCTCTTCCCCACTCTCCCTCTGTGCCTCTCTTCCCCACTCTCCCCCACTCTCCCTCCCCTCTTCCCCACTCTCCCTCTGTGCCTCTACCCCCCCTCTTCTTCACTGTTGTCTCGGGCCGCGCTGCGCGCAAGCGCGGCTTGCGCCGCGCTCTGCTCATGCGCTGCTTTCGCGGCTCGCGCCGCGCTCTGCGCATGCGCTGCTTGCGACGCGCTCTGCGCATGCGCGGCTCGTGCCGCGCTCTGCGCAATGCGCAGCACTTTATAATTGTCAAACTGCGATTCGTCTGAAGCGTGACGACGAATCGCAGTTAGACAATTATAATATGTGATATATATATATATATATATATATATATATATATATATATATATATATAGCATAGCTATACAGTGTAATCTCCATATTTGTCATTTAAGGACCACCAAAGTCACCTCATGTGCTCTGCACCATTAGATAGAGGGTGGAAAATCATGTGGAAATTTTATTTACATATTTATATTTGATCAAGAATTGACTTAGATATTGTCATTTTAGTTTAGCCCTTAAAGCCGTCCCACAAGAACCTGCATAAATAATGAGTCTGGGGTCTGTAACTGTAACACATTTTATTAGGGATTTACACAACATCTATAGGTGAGGTATGGTGGCACACTGGTAGCAGTCCTGTTTTAAAGATTTTTTTCATTGCAAAGTCATGGGTTCAATTCCTCTGCCATCCACTTGTTTTTTTTTTATTATTAAAAAATGTACTTATTTATATATCTATATAGTAAATAAATAGTACATCTGTGTTCACATTTGAATGTCTAAAACAAGTCAAAAAACCTGCTTGCAGCTCAGAGTTCCAAGAAAATCTGTTATTACACTGCATCCTGGGAAGCTGAGCCAGGACACACACCATATATATATATATATATATATATATATATGTAAATGGCGTTGCTCAGTTGTGGCTTACTCTCTGTGGACAACACACCATGCTGATGCACTTGGTTTTCATGGTAGAGATACTGGAGTGGGCTGCCAGTTCTTTCTCCAGTGGGCCAAAGCATACAGCTCCTGGTATTCCCAAGTGTTCTCCCATCCAAGTACTGACCAGTGTGACCTCTTGGTTCCCTGGCTTGATTTGAACCCAGGATGCTGTGGGGAAAGTGCCACCAGGGAACACACTCTCTCTCTCTCTCTCTCTCTCTCTTGTAAACTTTAGATGACTCTTACTACAGGCTACGCATTATTACCTTATGCCCTACTATGCTGCTGCAGAGCCATTTTGTTTTTTGTTGATCTGTTTTGAATGCCGAACAAACATCTATCCGATACTATGGAAATGTGGCAACTGAAATGCCAGTACTTTCAATATGCCTAATTGAAAGTTCATTAGTTTACAAGTTCATTAGTTGAAAGTTCATTAGTTTACAAGCATTTCAGTAAAACAAATGGAACACTGCAGAGATGAATAATCGCACAGAAAAGTTTAATAAATTAAAAACAAATATTTAAAGGCTTTATTTATTTTTATTTAGTTATTCAGAAAACTGCATAGAAAAAATGTCACTTTAATAAATAAAGCATATTTGATAATAGAGTTTGAGAGTTATATGAGACATTTAAATAAGATTAATATATATGCTGAAAACAAGCAAACCAGAAACTTACTTCATTTGAATACTGATATATAAACAATAAATTTGAGTCAAATAGAAATAGATGAAAAAAATTATAAACTGCTATATCTCCGTCAATTTATTTACTGTGCAAATGAGGAGATTAGTCTTCCACAAGATTTACTAAACATGTAAACAGGACAGTTTGTTTAAATATAGAGTTAAATTGGTTGAAAATATAGTGTTTTGGGCTGTAAGTGTAACAAAACTGCCTGTTTTGAAAAATAGCGATAAAATTAGCTCGTTAAAGGTAGTTTTATTATTAAACCATATTCCTTGTAGAGAGGAAAACATCATAAATTTATAAATATATGTAAATCACCTGCAAAGGATGTATTCTTAGTAAGTAATGTATAGCAACTGGATTTTGTTTTTTAATTGCTAAATAAAATACCTTAAATGTATGATCGTCTGTACAGCTGGACCACACTTTGCCTGGAGGCTCTTAGACTTTCTGTCTTGCCTAATGGGACCAGTTAAATGGTCGGACCAAACTTCACCCTAAGGCATCTAGTTCCTCCAGGTTATAAACTCTACGAACGTGGCCCTCAACTCATTTGTATCAGCATTTATAAATGTGTGTTTCGTCCCGGGTTTTATGTATAGACTGTTCTCCATGGTAATGTGATGCCGAATGTGTAGTCATTCTATAAATAAAATGGTAATACGTACACCAATAAAGTGTAGGCTCTACTTCTGAACATACATCCATCCATGAATCATTCATGTCTACTTAAGCAGAGTCAATTTACAAGTTCACTTGTGCCATATGTTGAAATTGTTGAGTTAAATTGCTCTCTAGTTGCTTATATGGAAATGGAACGATTGCCAAGAATCACTAAATTGATTTGGACCAATGGGGAAAGGTCACCATGAGTTTAATAATACAGATATGTTAAGAATGTGTATAATTATGTTAATTTGTTTTTCTAAAATGTATTTAGTTCATCTTATATGGTATATCCACTTATCCATATTATTTATCCATTGGTATTAGTAACAGATTTCTTTATAGCTTTTGATGAAGGCATTTTGACTATTTATTTATAAAACTCTATTTTATTCAAAAGTAGTTTTATAGCATAATGGTAAACCATGATCCCCCTTCTGGATTGCTACCTTGTCATGGTGAATTGGCTTATTTACTACAATGTAGCTGTGAGCTATATCATGTAGGGTCACCCAAGATGGGCAGTTCATAGCAGAGAGGTCAGACAAATCGTGGTCAACTGGGGAAGGAACTTGCAACCCACTCCAGTATCATTGCCAAGAAAACCTTATAAATGAGCATGACCAGAGACATAATGATAGATGTGTCTGGTGTGCTGCAATCCATAGGGTCCTGGAGCGTCGTATACGACTATACGCCATAACAGCAAACCATGACTAGCTAGTGTCTACAAACCATGGGCCTCATTCAAATGCGATTTGGCCAAGTGAATATGGCTCTATATAAGCACATGGCATTTTTTTTTTTTGCAGAAGTTTTTAGTTAGTAAAGTCCTTGCTTATGGATAGAAGCTCACTAACTAAAAACATCCGTAAAAAATTGCTATGTGCATACTGTATATACAGCCCTATTCAATTGGTCAAATCACATTTGAATGAGGCCCTATGTATACAGTTTAAATTAGTATAGGTATACAGCATTTTTATCAAATGGGATTTGTCTCCTGAGAGCGAATGTTGATACAGATAAGACTTTCAATGAATGTTATTAAATGGTCTGCCATATTTATCTTGCACACTAAAAATACATGGATAAACAATGGAGTACAACTTATAGTAGGTTCACACTATCGTGTGACGAATCAGGAAAGAGATTAGAATGTCGCCTCCCATAGTAAAAAAAAAGTACTTTCATATAATTTGTTGTTCAGTCCTTCAGTCATGTCCGATTCTTAGTGATCATATGGACTGCAGCCCAAGGCAGGTCTGTCTGTGGATTCTTTTTGTGCTTATCCATATGTTTTCTTGGCAAAGATACTAGAGTGGGATGCCAGTTCATTCTCCAGTGGAACGCTATTTGTCTTACCTTTCTGCCCATATTGTGTGACCCTACATATTGAGGTACACAAGCCCCTTCACCACGACAAGGTAGCAATCCAGAAGGGGTTCCTATAATAAAGGCTATTTTACTTTCTAACCCATGTTGCCCCATTTCAAGATGAATGCTATAAATACGGGAATTAAGTTGCCCCTTAATTAATCAGTCATATTTATTAATAGGTAAATTATTGGTTGTCCATTGAATATTGTCCTGTGTTAATGAAATCAGAAATAATTATTTTATACTTTAGATATCATAAGACAGCTTCATAACAGCTACACGATTGTTGGTTCTGAATTCTATGTATAACTATATATAATGAGAGCAAAGTAAACTAAAAAACATTGTAGATGATACAATAATCCAATACATGCTCATTAAATTGTATCCTCTGAATCCTTTTCTCTAAAGCTAAATGAGAGAGCTGTGCCATTCTTTCCCTCTATCGATTGCAGACTATGTAGAATCCAGCCTATAATGGTATAAATCTTCTTAGAATAGGGACCATCGCTTTTAGCTACCATTTTCAACACCATTAAAAATAATTGCATTCCGTGCCTTCTGTAAGACTCACGGCCACTTCATTAAGCAAGGAAATAGAATGACACACGGTACAGTATTATCAGTTGGAGTTTAAAGGTGAAATCCTCTGGTGCTTCACATTTTTTATATGGAGTAAGCTTATCTGTGATCACGGCAGTATACCTGTAAACACTTCCATTTTTCTAAACGGACCTGTTTATAGGAGCACAATAGGGAATTTATTCACAATCGACACTGTTTCAACCCACTTACTATCAACTCTGAAAAAGCCCCCTTGCAAAATAGATTTTTTTTTTTTTACTATATACCAATATTTTTCAAATACAATTTTTTTTTACTACTTCTCTATATTTTTACAATGAAATTATACTTTTGCATAGGTCTAGTTACAATGCTATCCATAATAACAAAATGTAAATGGAAAAAGCTTATTGTTATTACTATTATTATAATTATTATCATTAATAATAATAATAATAATAGTAATAATAATAATAATAATAATAATAATAAGTAACAGACAATTTTGTAGCACTAGGGTATAATAAACAAATAGATACAATTTGACATACATTTGAATGTTAATAAGAAAATACATTTGTACAAGAGGAGAAAAAGATAATTTCTACTTTGTAAAAAAAATCTACAATTCTTTATTTTTTTTTGTAAAAATTTAAAAAAATGTGCTGACTGTTAATCAAGTATTATATCTGATAAAAATAGGAAAACTTTATTCTGACATAGCAACACCACAAAATTTAGGGCCTCATTCAATTGTGATTTGGCCAATTGAATAGGGCTCTGTATAAGCACAGCGCATATTTTTTTACAGAAGTTTTTAGTTAGTGAAGACCTTGCTTTTGGATAGAAGTTCACTAACTAAAAACTTCTGTAAAAAAAATATGCTCTGTGCTTATATAGAGCCATATTCAATTGGCCAAATCACGATTGAATGAGGCCCATATTATAGTTATAGGTAGAGATAGTCATATGATGTTCAATGGGGGTGCCTCCTACCTGGAAGGCTCAATCTAAGTTTGGCTAATATAAAGACAAGAAAACAATGTAAGTAAGCCTATATAGTAAAAATAAATTGTTACTGTATAATAATATAGTTCTTCCAAGTATGTCATCGGTAGATGTAACTAGTAGACATTTTCCATGCAAGTAACAAAATAACCATAATTATTTGTAATTATTATTTGTAGTGCAGCATTGTTATGTCAAAAAAAAGTTTTCCTATTTTTATCAGATATATGGCTATTATAGAGGTATTAGGCACCAGGAACAGTATCTAAATGCATGGTTCTTTACTATGAATGTTAATCTACTTTTACATATATTGAAATCGATAGTTGTTCTAGAATAATATAATACAAAAATAGATTAGCGGAAGCCAAATTGTATGTAAAAGAGATACATCAGGTTGCCAAGGAGTTTTATAAAGTTTATATAAGCCCATGGATATTCACTTGTTTTACTAGTTTATGCCCTATAATACACAATGTCTGAAATTGTACTAGTTATTATACTGAAGGCTCCATGCACATTTTAACAACTCAATTTGTTCAAAACAACACACAACTATCAGATTTAAGTTTATATAATTGGTTATTTCCCCTTCTGGATGGCTACCTTGCAATGGTGAAGGGGCTTGTGTACTTCACTGAAGCTGTGAGCTATGCCATGTAAGGTCACCAAAGATGGACAGGGCATAGCAGAGAGGTCAGACAAATCACTGTGCACTGGAGAAGGAACCCACTACAAAAGCTTTGTCAAGAAAAGGTTATGATTAAGAACGACCAGGACCTGCTGTGGTCCGTAGGGTCATAGAGAGTTGAACACAACTGAACAACTTAACAACAACAAATTGGTTCTTTACAGTGTTTACAGTTGAATGTTATTTGTCATTGAGGTTGGTTTAGAGATCTTGTAATGCAGTTACAAAGAGCATTATCTCTCTATCTCTCTCACTGTCTATCTATTTATTTATCTATATATCTCTCTCCTTATCTCGCTCTCTTTCCCTCCCTACCTCTCTCTCTGCCCCCTCCCTCTCCCTGTCCGTCCCTCTCTCCCGCCCTCTCTTTCTGTCCCTCCCTCCCCTCTCAATCTCACTCCCTCCTCTCTCTCTCTCTCTCTATCTCTCTCCCCTCTCTCTCTCTCTCTCTCTCTCTCTCTATCTATCTCCCTCTCTCTCTTTCTCCATCCCTCTCTCTCTCTCTCTTTCTCCATCCCTCTCTCTGTCTCCCTCCTCCCTCTATCTCTCTCCCTCCCTCTCTCTCCCTCCTCACTCTCTCCCCCTCCCTCCCCTCTCTCTATCTCCCTCTCTGTCTCTCTCTCATCCCTCCCTCTTTCTCCCTCCTCCCTCTCCCTCCCTTCCTATCGATCTCTCTTTCATCCCTCCCTCTTTCTCCCTCCTCCCTCTATCTCTCTCTCCCTCCCCCCTCTCCCTCTCTGTCTCTGTCCATCCCTCCCTCTATCTCTCTCATTACTACAAACCCTAATAGCGACTGTGCAGTTACAAGCTTCTGCCTCACTCTGTTTATTCACATTTTAGTGTAAGGACACTTGAGGTCCTTTGAATACAAATACATGATATTCTTGTTAATTATATATCATGATTATACAGTATTATAAATAAATGAACCCAGATATCAGTCATTTTCTTCATAATACCTTTACTTGAAGTCTTTTTAATATATAAAATGACAATATGATGACCAGCTATAAACATTTACTGTTTGTTTGCTTGCCTCAATTCAATTAAATATTCACAACCTACAAATTTGAATTAAAAAAACGTACGATAAATTAAAGTGTAAAAATACATATTGCCAAACTGTGACAGCACCAAATAAACACATAATAAATATAATTTTAGATTTTATTTTCATTTTTGGGTTTTACTTTTGGCTTTAGTACCAATTTGAATATATTAACAAGCATATTGAGTAATTTTGGCACCTGTAAAAGTAGTAATAAAATGTTATTTTGATGCTGACCTGTGGCAGTATTTATTATGCAAGCACAGAGGCTACGAAGGACTGTTATGGCAATTACCCCCATAGGAAATAGAGTATATAAAATACAATGATGTAAATAACCACTGGGATACTTAGTAAACTCCCACTTCATCACAGCCCCTGTGATGGCTTAGTAAATAACCTGCCATGCATGGTAATTGAAGTAGCTCTTAATTGCCAGGCTTCCTTTAATTAACGTTCATCTTAAAGGTCTTTAAAGGTAAAAAAATTGTGCAGAAATCACTTGCTTATGATAGAAATAATTTTGTGTATGAAAGAGAAATCACATACTGTCATTTTTTTCTTAAATAATTACTATTATCACTGTCTATATAACTGAGAAAGTAATATTTTGGCCTCTTGAACATCAATGGCCCTGTAAGGGAACACAGGCTTGGAAATTAGAGAGTCCTATAAGTCCCTCTGAAGCTTGTACAATCGGCTCAAATATCGCAGATCAGTACCTAAGACACAAACAATATCTGCTTTCTCCTCCTATATTTTCCTTCACAATTCTTTGTCATAAGGTCATCCATCGCTGATAAAATATGTCTGAAAAGCATAATGTTAACCAGGGCAAGAAAGTAAATAAAGGTAATTATTGTATTAGAATAGGGGGATAATAATAGAATTTATACGTGCAACGCCATATGTACCAAAAATATTTCCTTTACCCTCTCCATGAGCATGTGAGAAGTAGGGAAAATACATCTAATAACAACTGTGTATATATATATATATATATATATATATATATATATATATATATATATATATATATATATATATATATATATATATACACACACACATATATATACACACACAAATAGAATTTAAAATGTGTGTGTATGTGTATGTATCACTTTTTGACTTGATAAAGAGAAGAATTATCTCTTTCAAAAGCTCGTCGCTATATTATGAATAAATTTGTCCAATAAAAAAGGTATCACTATTCACTGCAATACTCTGATTATTCAACTGGATTACTGGACACTCATGGCTTCCTCAATCTTTATATATATATATATATATATATATATATATATATATATATATATATATATATATATATAAAAAAAAAATAGTACATTTGTGTTCACATTTGAATGTCTAAAACAAGTTAAAAAATCTGTTTTTTTAGAAAAATATAGTTATTACACTCAGTGGCGTAGCTAGAGTAAACGTCACCCGGGGCGGTCCATTCAAATGTCACCCCAGTGACCTGCGACTGCGATGTGCGCCGCAGGCTCATATCGCAAGGCTTATGGGAGAGGCTTCAATGCCTCCCATGTCTGTCCCCTTCCTCCTCCTTTTAGAGGCCCACACTGCTCCCCCTGCCTCACTGATGATCCCCCTACCCCACTGATGCTCCCCCTGCTCTGCCCCGCTGATGCTCCCCCTGCTCTGCCCCGCTGATCTGCCCCGCTGATGCTCCCCCTGATCTGCCCCGCTAATGCTCCCCTTGCTCTGCCCCGCTGATGCTCCCCCTGATCTGCCCCGCTAATGCTCCCCTTGCTCTGCCCCGCTGATGCTCCCCCTGCTCTGCCCCGCTGATCTGCCCCGCTGATGCTCCCCCTGCTCTGCCCCGCTGATGCTCCCCCTGATCTGCCCCGCTGATGCTCCCCCTGCTCTGCCCCGCTGATGCTCCCCCTGCTCTGCCCCGCTGATGCTCCCCCTGCTCTGCCCCGCTGATGCTCCCCCTGCTCTGACCCGCTGATCTGCCCCGCTGATCTGCCCCACTGATGATCCTCCTGCTCTGCCCCACTGATGATCCCCCTGCTCTGCCCCGCTGATGCTCCCCCTGCTCTGCCCCGCTGATCTGCCCCGCTGATGCTCCCCCTGCTCTGCCCCGCTGATGCTCCCCCTGCTCTGCCCCGCTGATGCTCCCCCTGCTTTGCCCCGCTGATGCTCCCCCTGCTCTGCCCCGCTGATCTGCCCCGCTGATGCTCCCCCTGCTCTGCCCCGCTGATGCTCCCCCTGCTCTGCCCCGCTGATGCTCCCCCTGCTCTGCCCCGCTGATGCTCCCCCTGCTCTGCCCCGCTGATGCTCGTACCTGGTTCCAATCCTGCCAGCATCGCCGCACTCACCGTCTTCTCCTCTGCGCCGACCGTCCTCCAGACAGAACTACTTCTTGGATCAAGGCGGGATGCGCATGCGCAATGCAAGGCTTGATCCAGAAAGTAGTTCCGGCCGGAGGATGG
Source organism: Discoglossus pictus (assembly GCA_027410445.1). NCBI lineage: Eukaryota > Metazoa > Chordata > Amphibia > Anura > Alytidae > Discoglossus > Discoglossus pictus. The sequence continues at coordinate 57,229,948 of CM050165.1, read as the reverse complement.
GAGCCACAGAGAGGGCTGAAATTTTTTGTTGGAGGTGACATAGTGTCACCGGGTGACACTATGTCACCTCCAACAAAAGATTTCAGCCCTTTCTGTCACCCCTCCAGATGCTGTCACCCGGGGCGGTCCGCCCCCCTCGCCCCCCCTTAGCTACGCCACTGATTACACTGCACTCTGGAAGCCTTGGCAGGGACATGCAAATGAGCCCACAAAGACTACCCTAAGCTTTGACCAAAGCTAGGGTTGGACTATACACAAGCTAGTGGATTAGCATATATATATATATATATCTATCTATATATATATATATATATATATATATATATATATATATACAGTTTAAATTATATATATGTAAACAAATATAATTGTAATAAATATATGTGTGTGTGTATATATATATATATATATATATATATATATATATATATATATATATATATTGCTATACATGAAAAATCAAGCAGTACTGATAGGAATGAAACATACATTTGATACCAAAAAATTTTTTATCAGGATTTGCACAGAAATTACCTTCCTTGCAACCACAATCTGTCTCCTTGCATTATTACTTTTTCCCATAAGATCACAATTGTATTGTAGATGGTGTTCCAGTGCAGTGTAGGACGTTATGATAAAAAGTCTCCTATTATCTAAGCATCAAACACTCCAGGGAATCAATTTGAATGGGATGGTTGCTTGTTAAGTAATGATTGTAATATCACCATGATACAATATATTGACAGAGGATATTATCGCTTTAATAGCATTTATCTGGAAGATATGTACGCTATTATCTCCTATAAGGAATGCATTATTCTGTCATTGTGGGATTCATTTATATAAATATATTATCTTGTTAAAATGATGGAGTGAATGCTGCAAAAGAAAACTTGAAATAGCACAAAACAAAACAAAAAGATGACAAGGAAAAAAGAGATGTAAAATATATATTTGTAAAATTGTGTTAAAATTAATATTTGAGGGAACCTTTTTGGTAGTTTATGTGTATTTTAGTGTGTTAATATTTTAAGAAATGAAAGTAACTATTGGAATATTTTGTAAAAAATTAAATTAATTGCAATCCTTATAAATACAAAATGTATATAATAATATTAATAATAATTATAATAATAACATATGCTGCAGAACAGACATATTGTTGGCTTATATCTATGCACACACACTGCAGAATAGCCACACCTATACTCTCTATACACACATACAACACACTTACTCTATATGCACATACGTATTGCACTTAATCCTGATCTCTCTATATTTAATGTATATATACAGGATGAAATAAAAAAATGGTGCAACATGTTTATAGCATCATGGATGTCACATATCAGCCTTTGAAAAACCTTGAAAGGGATCTTCCTGCTGACTCATACTTTAAATAATACCAGTCTGACCTATAATGAGTGATGTCCACAGTGTCCCCTAATGAGTAGTCTTAATGTCATGTAATTATCGCAAAATGGCACCTCAGTATAATTAATCTTGGTCTAAGATGCTTATGGGTCAACAAAAATTGTGAATAATATTAATGACAAATACAACAAAAAAAATCAAAAATGGAGTTCTGAAATTAAAAATAATGTGTATATTTATCCAAATTCTTTTTTAAATTCTTTTTTTTTTCAAATATTTTTTATTGTAAGTAAAACAAAATACAAATAATTAACAACTATGTTGTAGATATACATAAATACAGATATTTCTTTGTTTTTTATATATATTTTTTTCCAGAATATTAACAGTAAAAAAAATAATAACAATTGGGGGGAAGATGAGGGATAGTGGGATAATTTAAGAAATTATTCTCTATTCCCTTTTTTCTTCCATTTTCTTTCTCTTCCTTCCTTTCAACTCTTTTATTTTCTACTCTCTTTCTTTTTCTCTTTCTTTAAAGTTACTTATGTTATTTTTTTTTTTCTGCCCATTTTCAGTGTCCAAATGTTTCAAAAGTATATCCATTTGTTTCATTGTTGTCTATAATCGTCGATATCATGTAGATTGTGTGTATATATTTAATTTTTTTTTATCTTTTCTCTTGATTTCCAATCTTTAGTTATAAAAATTATAGTAGCTAAAGATATTTAATTTATTAGGAGTCGTTTGTCTTTTGATATAGGTAATTTATTTATTGTTTTAAATTATATATAAATATAGTGGCCTTCATTTAAAAAAAAAAAAAAACAGAAAACATAAGATAATGCAATTAATAAGCATAAGTAAATATGTTTTACTGTTGCCACCTGATAAATTACCACTAGTATTTATTTGCATTTACTTACATGTTACAATTACCATGAAACAATTAGTATACTATAGTACGTTCTCAGCTACAAGGAAATAATTGAACCTCTAAATCTATTTCCTGTCCAAGACTGACACTGGTTTACTAATTTAATAACGCATATTGCAAATATCTGTTCCTGTAGATGTGTTAATAAAGCATGGACTTTGCAATGTCAGCGAGATGCATTTTATTCTCTACTCGGTGTGGTATTAGATTGTATCTTCCTGTTTTGAATTTTAAATGTCACTGGGATTCATAAAGATATTCTGTATACTTGCATCATTAAAATTGCAACTGAACAGCCTGTTTTGACCTTGAAAGGATAACACTATGTGGAAGATTCAAGGTTAAATTGCCATTTAAGTAAAATATTTTTTTACTATAGCAACCAAAAATGTTGGCATAGAACTGACAAATCAGTAAGACATGAATGTTAACACAGTCAGTTATGATTAAAATAGACTTGAATTGCAGATTATGTAAATTCCTTGCTGGCTCGCCATTAGCAAAAAGTGTGATGTTGATGAATATCACTATCACATAGAGCATTTTGTCTCCTTATTTTTTAGACACAATCTGTATAATACCCTTTTCTCTAAACGTTACAGTCTATGAGCCTTATTCTATTAGGACCCCGAAAATTAATTCAAAACATGAATTTGGCTACAAGTGTTTTTTTTATCTAAACTTCTAGATGTATTCTATTTTTTTTAACCTGCAACTTAAGTCTCTCAGCCACCAAACGTAAACCATGTCTTCGTAAGTAAGATTTCAGGGGTGATTAGATGAGCTCACAATATTTAACCAAGAACGCAACTTACCTCTTAGACACAGCCAATAGATAATTATAAGTCATCATGATGCCAGTAAATAATAATAATAAATAGTAAGCTACAATTGGAGACTAAGCATTAATGAGAGCCAATAAGTAATGTTTGCCCATCGGGCTAGCATTCTAGCACTCTAGACAATGCATTAGAGAATCTGGTTTATTTCATGTGGGTTTCATGATATGTATTAACCCATTTAGTACTGATATCAATATTACACATAAATTACAATTAAAAATAATATTCTTTAATTGCATATTTGTGTGTTAGAGACTGTTGTGCAATTAATTCTAATGTCGTTTCATGCTTTACTGCACTTTTAATGTACAGTAGTGTGTGTTTAATTGCTGTTACAGCTATCAGAACTGGCGTTATATATCTTTGTGAATCCTATTTACTACTCGTGATATTTGTTTCAGAATTGTTATACTATTTCTACTTGTGGGTCTGACTTAATTTGTGAGCTAGACATAAAGTTCCAATAGAATATGGACTTGGTCTAACCTTAAGTATATTGCACTTGTAATGTTTGAGGTGTCCATAAATGAATGGAGAGGCTAGCCCTAAGTTGTGCCTTTGGCTTATCAGTAGTGATTGTGGGCTGGTAACTCGCAATCAGGATGTGAGTAGCCAATAGAATATGTGGCAACTTTAATTATAACTTTAAATAAGTGTAACATTAAGATCTGGGCAATATAATAGGACCCTATGTTGTTTGAGTGCCTGCAGTTTATGTACAATTCTGAGCACTTTCTTGAAAACTCAGTCTCCACATTTACAACTACAGAAGTGTTCTCCGAGGCTGAATAAAAATACCAATTATGGCTCCTCTTGAGATTATTTTTCCTCGTCAGAGATCTCCTTCTTGAAGGCATTTCACTTTTGAGGATCCCTTGGTGTGCAGAACCAACTATTCACATATTTCCCACATCTTTTAAAGCTTCGTAAGCAAATAAAAGTGAAGCTCTTATGGAATTGTGTCATGCCTGAATCTAGAGTGAAATCACTGGCCTTTGAAGTATTAAAAGAAAATGTCTTCAGTAAAAAAAATATGACTGCAGGGCACAAAGAAGCCTGAAACTGTACCATACATTGAACACTATACTAAATGCATCAATTAATTGGAAACTCATGACTCCTAGGTAAATTGTGAATGCAGCATAGATAACAACCATATCAAATACCCGTCTGGTGAACCAAAGACATGAATGTACAGTAACTGCTATATGAAAACACCCTGCAGAATTTCATATTTCTATTCATGTTCTACATTTAATTAAAGCAATATACTGAATTGAACTGTTATAAAAAGTTAACCTAAAAAGCATGGCAAATGTGTTAAACATAACTCGGCTTCTTATTTCTTAATATCAAAACACAATAAATTCCTCAGGGATAAATAAAGATAATCTCAATACCTGATTCATAATGTGAGGAAAATCCAGAAATGCACTATGATTGCTGTAGAGCAGTCACAGCAGGATAGGGAAAATACACTATTTAATCTCTATTGGATATAATACTCGTAAATTCTCTAATAGCCTTAAAAAGGGAAATGGTTCATTTCTATTTTTTTATCTTGTTTTCAGACTGCTATCAAAGATATAATATTATAGCAGTGTTTTATATATATATATATATATATATATATATACAGTACATATATATATATATATATATACATTCAGTATATATATATATATATATATATATATATATATATATATATATATATATATATATACACATATATAATTCTGAAGAAATTCTAATTGTCTATTACCCCATCTGACATGAGTTTAATGGTATACCAGTCCTTCTTGTGGTACTTATTATATATGTTCTGTAACTTCAATGATTAAGGCACATGGGAATTCTCTGAGCAGATAACAGTCTTTAGTACTATTTATTATGGGTAAAATATCCCTTTTCACATCATCTCAGCTCTTCTCATCTCAGGTATGAAAGTTATTAGTAAATCCCACCTGTGAGTGTCATGTAATACTAGAGTTCCTCATCTTTGCCATGGCCTTCTTTCATCTAGCTATGGACTCTGGACCCTTTAGGGAGCAATTTATTGTTCCTTTTCCCTTAGAAATGTGTTTCATAAGAGACAGTTAAAGGCATACTTAAGTTTGCGGGATAATGAATGCATCGTATAGAGCAGAATTAGTAGTGCATGCAAAAAAAAATGTTGCATGAAAAAAATCACAAAATAAACATTTAAACACTTACATTGAAGTCAGCAAAATGTCTTGTAAATTCGTACAGTTGCAAATTAGGTTTAACACACTCCAAACCCATGTTAATTAGCATCAAATTTAAAATGATTTGTATTGACCAATCAGGTTAGCTAAAACTTTTGAATTAACTCTGGGGTTCCTGTTTGTGCTGCAAAGCAGCCTGGGATATGTAGTTTATCACTGATATGTGCTATGTATTGCTGCTGACATACAGACAGGAAGCCGCAGGAAAATAGTGGGTTAATATTGCTCCCCTGATGCTGCATGCTGGTTAGGGGGATAAGGTGCCTGTTTAGACACCCCTGGAGGTGTCAACATAATCATTAGAGGGATTTTTAGATATTCATTGTTATAGATATTATTGTTTTTTGAGATGTGCTGCATACACATAGGCTGCTTTTTGGTAGTTATCCTCTTCCCCTCTCTCTCTTTTTTTTCTCTCACATGCATATTTTTTCTCTTTTTCTCTTTTTTTTACATATATATATATATATATATATATATATATATATATATATATATATATATTAGAAGCCATGACTTACTGCTGTTATAGATGCAGCCTAGCTTTACAGCATGCAGTCTTTTATTTGATTTCTCTGACTTTAGCCGTGGTACTTAAGGGTAATTGACTTTTATCCTCTTCCCAATTCATAGGGTTGAGATATATTGTAATGAGTTCCCAATCACATTAGATTACAAAGTGTGACCGGTCAGTGTCATACAGTCAAACTATGGGATTATTTCTGAAAAGTCTTATCAATCATGAAGCTTTGCTTGAGAAGGATAACCTCACCATCACAATGGTGATAGTTCACAACGATCATAAATGAGTTTACAGTATTTAGCACTGAGCATTTGAGAAATAGGTAGAATATTTTTGGTTTCTTTCTTTAAATGTATCCTTGATTGCATGCCTGTAATAGTCAAGGTTATGCAGTTCCCTCTCGAGCTATTCCTCTGAAAAAGCAATTCACATTTCACACATTCTACCAAGTAAAGAGCTGATAAGACGTGCTGAACAGCAACATTTCCAACACCTTATTTTTTTCTTGACTGCAGAGATTTTTTTCTTTCTTGCAGAAATGAGGAAAATAGCTGCTCTCTTAAGAGGACAACTATCCTTTAATAATGTCTGGTACAGATAGTACTGAATATCTTCATGAACAGTAGACAGAGATAAATGAGCAAGTAGCTGTCAAACAGACAGACGATAGGATTATATTTTTTTAATATAGAGCCCAATGATGTTACAGTGCTACCAAAGTCACTCTCCCTTGATGTGTTTTCAAGTACTTACCTAAAATAAAGATAGTTATCCACATCTGATAAAAAATGAAATTGTCTAAAGATGAGGATTATTTTCCTTATATATTCCTCACATTTTAAAGGGCCATTGTGTTCAAAGTAAATTTAATCACGATCAGCTGACCTTTTCTGTTATTTTCTATGGAGTGTGTGTCCTTGTATACTAATTATCATTCCATTAGACCTAATGAATGCACTAGCAGTAATAGATGCCATATTCAATTTTTCTCTGTCTCCTGACACCTAAAGAAGTTTATCAGCAGACACAATAATATAGTAATATATTAGAGACTGTATTTTATTACTATTCTAAAATACATATTCAAGTTTAGTTCTTCAATATAGTACATTTTAAATATAGTGGGACACATCGTTAATTGGTTCCAGAAGGCACGACGAGTACCAAGTTCCCATAAGGCGTAATATAAATTGACTGGGCTACAGCAAGGACAACAAGTACAGAGAAAGAGTCAAGTAGCAATCTACTCAACAAAAATACCAACATTGACGAGTTACGAGGCAGGCAAGTTCCAAGGTACCACTGTAAATACCCAGATCCGTCCTTTAAAATAGCATTTTATTTAAATATATACATTGTTTTACAATATATTTAAATATGTGTACAATTAGTGCATAATAAAAATGTACCCTTAGCTTCACTCCTTCTGGATCGCTACCATGTAGGCTCATCTAAAATGAGCAGGTCATAACACAGAGCTCAGACACATCTCTGTCTACTGGAGAAGGAACTGCCAACCCACTCCAGTTTTTTTGCCAATATAACCTTATGGGTGAGCAGAACCAGGCACAAGGGGCCTCATTCTATTATCGGCCGTAGGAGATGCGGGGCCGCAAGGACCGGCCGCAAGCTATTCGGCTATTCTATTCCCTTCCGGCCGGGGATTCTGACAGGCTTGCGGCCGACGCCTTGCTATCCCTTGCGGCCGCACGCGCCGGAGGAAAGCCTTTGATCTTAAACGTCCGCAAGAGATTCGGCCGCAAGAAACTCCTGGTTGCTATTCAATTGCTCCGGGAACCCTCTCTGCAAGGCTAAAACCGAGCCGCACCTTACTTGCAGCAAAAAGGTCCCGCAGGCACACAATTAAGCACATTTTAAAGCCATAATAAAGCCATCCTGCACTCTGAGGAGACTATAAAGTGATTGTAGGTGTTAGCATTAATAGCACAACATTCCCCTACACTCAAATCCGTAAATAAATATTTTTTTAATTTATGTCACATATCCATGTAAAAAGTCCAGAGGGCTTGGAGCACCTTAGACCCGCCCACGCTGCGGCCGGAAAATAAACAGTTAATGTAATCTCTGATTTGTGCTGATGTGCAAGCTTGAGAGGGGTTGCTATTAATCCTCATGTCCCCCATTATGATCCCTAGCATTTACAGAGCTTTACAGTGCCGTCTTGAATTTATTTTTGCTTTTTAAGATTTCTGAGCTTACGGCCGGTTGCAAGATATACGGCCGGCCGTAAGGGGATAGCCTTGCGGTGCCGTATAATTGAATTGCAAGGTAATGGGAGCCCTGCAAGGAATCGCAGCTTTGCGGCCGATTTACGGCCGATAATAGAATGAGGGCCAAGATGTGCCTGATATGCTGCGGTCCACAGGGTCAAAGAGAGCCGGATATAAATGAACGACTAAACAAATACCTAGCTTCACTCCCTATAATCACTTGAGGGGTCAGACACTAATATTCAGCAATATTCAGAAATGCAAACCTATATATTATTATTGTGTGAATTGATTCACCTATTTTGAACAAGCTGCTGGTCTTGAATGCAAAAATACTTCAGTTAAATGGTATTATTAGGGATAATAAAATGTTCTCAGTATGACATTAGCAAGTGTGACAAGTCACCAGGAATTGAAGTGTCTACTACATAGCAGGGGAATTGAGGCTTTATAGTATTTGTCAACATATTTACCATAATGAAAAGTAGGTAATAGATTGCAGCTATGCAAGTACAGTAATAGCCCTAGGTGAATAGGACCTGATTAGAGTGGTGGGCTGATGCTAAATGCATATTCTTAGCATGGCATTATTGTGTTCTGCTACAGATCATACAATTGGGATCCTAACTCCTTTCCAGAAATATCATCCATTGGTAGTTACTAAAAAGAGACACACATTCCTTTAGTTTATTTAAGCCCGGTATCTAAAGTGTGAGTGGATTTATATAATTATTATAAGCCATTCAGCAAGTAAATAATGACACAAATGAATCACCTGCGGTCTTAAGTATATTTAAGGAAAATGTAATTACAGCACAGAAATGATAGTGAATAAATGGTTTGTAGTCTCTTATCTTTTAACGAGTAGTGAAACAGCAAAGGGACATGCACTCTGATGTTATCCAAAAAAAACATAATGACTCATTTGATTTTTTTGGATGTTCCAACCAAACAATTAAAGCTTGACATCATTATATAGTGGTTTTAATATTGTGTTGCTCCAACCTGTCGTGGCCTTATCACATTAAATAAAAGCCATATGTCCATGTCTGGAGCAAGAAGGGAATGTGTTAATACAGAACCTGTAATGCGAAAGCAGTGCGCATACCAATTATCCACCATTTAAAAATGTTGTATGTAACAGGTGTATAAGTTATATACTACCAGCCTTATTCATTTGAGGCATCGTAAGATACTTAATGTAGGACTTATGTTTGTGGCCCTGCAGCGTCCTCAAGTTAAGGTGCTATTCAATTGGCTGTGGCCGCAAGTTAGGGGCCGATAGAAAATCGGAAACCATTGCCGTCGGATGTAGCATTTGCGGGCTTGAACATATTAAGGGAGCAAGCCTGTAACTCCCAATGCAGAGACAGCCAATGGAAACAGAGATCGTCATCATGACCAACCTCCAAGCCAGTAGGACTTTGAAACCTCCAAGCCAGTAGGACTTTGAAAAATGGAGGTTGGATTTCAAAGTCCTACGAGCTTGGAGGTTGAAGCCCGTAGGACTTCACATTGACTGCCGTGATCGATATAACACGTAAATTGAACATGAAATAAAGTATTGGAGAATGTTGTGCTATTAATTCTAAGACCTAACATCACTTCCACTCTTAATCAAAGTACAATATTGCTTTTTTATTTGCTTTTAAAGTGCTCCGATTTGTCATTAGCAGTAACTTGTGGTTAGATATTTGCCATTTTGCAAGCTTGGCGCAATTGGATAGCGATTTAGGATTTTAGCATTTGGACCCTTGCGGCCGTGAAAGATTAAAGGCATGGAGGGCATTAACTTGCGATTATACAAATCGCAATGAATCACAGCTCCGAGTCTCCTGAACGGCTCAATTGAATGAGGGTCTATGTTTGTAGATATTCTATTTAGAAATTACAAGTTAAAGGGCCACTTAATTCAGCACAATTTGGACCACATCACAGTAAATATCTCCTAAAAGCATGTCAAAACACTTTTTGAATTTTTGAAATACAATAAATTAAATCTGTGTTTACATGTGTAATTGTCTGTCCTCTGCTAGGCCCACAGCTACAGCTCTGTGTAGTGAGCAAAAGAAAACAAAATGTTAACCCTTAAGAAATTGATCTGTGCAGATCATGGAATGCTGAAATCACCTAAATAGATCAGTTATGCGTTAACTTTTCAGTACAATCCTGAGTGCAGGGAAAAAACGCTATCAATCACTGTCTTCCCCATGCTTGCTTGGCTATCTGTTATTGCTCATGCAACAGGCAGTAGGCAGGATACACTTTGCTATGTTAACATACTTTAAGAAATTTACAGCCTTATTAAATTGCAATTCGGCAAATTCTAAAGGGCTCTATTTAAGCACATAGCATATTTTTTTAACCAAAGTTTTTAGTCAGTAAACTTCTATCCAAAAGCAAGATTTTCATGAATTAAAAAGTTCTGTAAAAAAAAATATGCTATGTGCTTAAATAGAGCCCTTTAGAATTTGCCGAATTGCAATTTAATAAGGTTGCTAGATTTTTAGCTGTTATTAGGGCAATAAATGAGAATGTGGAATGCTAAGAAAAACAAATCTATATGTTATCTTTTGTTTATATATATATATATATGTATATATATATATATATATTATATATTATTATTTTTTTTTTTTTTTTATATATATATATATATATATATTTATATTTTTATATATATATATATATATATATATATGTATATATATATATATATATATATATATATTTATTTACACACACATATATATATATATTAATATTAATAATAGTAATACATTAATATAGCCTTTCTCTTAACTTTCTGATGCTTTATGAAGTTCTAGTCTGCGATCATAACACTCAGTGAACTTTGGTCAATAAAGCAGCTCAAAAGCCTTTCCTCGCTGACTTATGCCAATTAAACAAGGCTTTTCTGTACTTCCTGCTGAATGTTCATTGTACACACATTTAAGCCCTTCCATAGTTAGTCCTCTGTGTATTTTCCATTGGTTGTCATGGTAACTAAATAAATTTTGAGCCCCTGGAAATCTTCACACATATTTTTTTCATTTCAGTTTATTTTGCTTTGAAGACAGTTAAGAGGAAAATGCTAAAAGTTCACTTCTGATTTAAATGATGGCAGAAGAGCGAGAAATTTAAATCCATTATCATTTGTTATAAATTGTTGAAATTAGGAAAGTTTGTTGAAAATGTAATTCAACAATAATAATGACTTAATGATATTTAGTAGAAATAGTAGGTGGTACTTATAATGTATTTATTTTCTACATGTAGGTTGTAGAGATTTACCTTGCTGTATGTCTGTATACTATATATATATATATATATATATATACACACACACACATAACATAGGATTAGATTATGCACATGCCATGCATATATATATATATATATATATATATATATATTTATAGATATATATATATATACACACCATATTTTTCCATGTATAAGATGCCCCCATGTATAAGACGACTATTCCAGCTCAATATCCCTGTGACCACATCACTTATTACTCAGTCGCACTGTGCATTGCATTTTTCCGGTTTAACACAGTAATAAGTGATGTGGTCACAGGGATATTGAGCTGGAAAGGAAATCAGTGAAAATCATGACAGAAAGTGCACTTAAATATATGTGTAGCACAATAAGAAGTTATAAAATACACATTTCTATGGACACAAGCACTGTATTAATAACTAATGCATTTCCAGTACGTGTGATCTTTTCTCCTGCCTTAAAACTGAGCCACAGTGCCATCTAGTGGCCAGATGCAGCATTATAGTACCAGATCAGGGTATGTATTTGCAACATTCCGTGTATAAGATGATCCCCCTATTTAAATGTAAAAAAAGTGTTTTATACACAGAAAAATACATATACAATAAAATCCTGTTTATCCGGCACCTAACCAGTCGGCACTCTCAAGCAACCGGCACGGGCATCAATTCCCCATTCTACAGAAACTCCCGCTAAACCGGCATAACTGGCACTATCCGGCAGTTCGAGACTGCAAAAAAAAACAACTAACTTTTTTTCTAAATGGTTTTTTTCTGGGCCTAAATGGCCCAGTTTAGGTGCTAATGCTAGTGCCGGATAACGGGGGGTTCACTGTATATATATATATATATAGTAAATAATATATATATAGTAAATAAATAGTACATCTGAATGTCTAAAACAAGTTTAGAAACCTGCTCTCAGCTCAGAATTCCGAGAACTGCAGCTATTACACTGCATTCTGGGAAGCTGAGCTGGGACATGCAAATGTATCGCTCTTCAATCCATAGCCATTATCAAAAATGTATATATGCATATATATATATATATATATATATATATATATATATATATATATATATATCAGTCCTATGCTATGCTTAAAGCTGTTTAATACAGTGATCATATGTCAAACCGGAGCCATGAATAAAAAAAAAAATATTGAATGTATTGTGTTTTTTTTTTGCATGCCCCAGCCCAACTTGAAGAATGTTAGTAGTAATGTTTTAAGAACAAAATATAAAATCAGTCTATTTTTAGCAATGCTTACATGTTTCAACCTATTATATCAGTCTATTTTGGCCTAATTTGCTGTGATATTTATAAAGAACTTTAAAAATGTAACTTTATCTAAAGAACTTTAAAAACTTGACTTACCTCAGCACAAGCTAAAGCAGCCACATAAAAAAAAAGAAATACAAAAATATAATAAATACCAAATAGATACCAATATATATTTGATAAATAGATAACTTTTAATATTACAGTATTTTCCCATTGGAAACTCTTTCATTTATTTGTTAGTTTATCTTCACTGGAGCACAATCTCCCAGTGTTAATTTACCACTGTGGGATCCAGCTTTTTCAGGGATTAATTAAAAATGTTTACTCGCAACATTAATCAAGGGAAAATCAATGGATAACGGTAACATGAGCATTTAAGCATGTGTGTTCTTTGTCCAGTTTTGCCATTGAGTTATTTTAGTAGACATTTATTATCCCAAGGTTAATCCATAGTAATTGTTTAGGAACAAAGCAATTCCTATTAGTAAAAATTAATTTGGATAGATTATTTATTAAAAATAATACCAGAAATATCTTGATGATGACTCTGTTTAATACAAATTCTACTGGTTGGGAAGACAATTGGCCTTCATTTCCATTTTATTTTCTAAATCTCCAATTAATATATGATATATATATATATATATATATATATATATATATATATATATATATATATATATATATATATATATATATGTAAAATTATGCCTTTATCTATTCTATTCGAAAATAGCTAAAGAACAAAAAATGGCTTGCATGAAATGTTGTGAATCATGACCTACATTTACATAAGATTTAAATCCTGTGTTCCAAATTGAGGCGCTTCCTTTATTATTAATAATAATAATAATGTAAATCTATATAAAGCCTGATAAAATTGACTTGCACATGATTGTGGCTTTTCATTAACTTATATAATGTTGGCTAATACAGATTTTGACTACAAATAAGGGAGGTTGGACAACAGAACGTGAATAGTGAAGCCCTTTTTAAGAGAAGTTTAATGATATGGTCTTCGAATATTTGCAGTGATAACATTTGTAAAATATAATTTGTCATTAAAAAGACAGCTAGTCACATAATGTGTGTCATACTTTTTAAAAAGAGTGTGTTTCAAACATTGCAAAATTAGTTATGTGACATCCAGCAATCTTAGGGCCCTATGTTAATCCCCTGTATCACAGCTTATACCATGTTTAAGGTTAAAGTAAATCCTGCTAGCTATGTTATTTACCCAACCCGGAATACTTGCGAGAGAACTGCTACGAGCCAATGCTCAAAAAAGGGCAAACTTTTCCATTGATTTTTGCTTTGACAAAATATTAGGAGTTACTCATTTAGACGTTTATACCAATAAGATTTTACGGATCAAATCAGGGCAGTGCCGTAACCACAAAAAAATTAAGAAAATATTACATGTACTAAAGACCACTCACAAATGGTTTTAAAATCATTGCTGAGTGCCACAACAGCAGTTAAAGAAACAGTATAGCACTAAAAAACAAGAGAAAATTAGGAAATGTCAACATTATTTGATACTTAACAGTCCAATATAAACATATGTGTAATTAAAAAACAAAATGATATTGTTTTATTGTATTTCATTATTTAACATTATTATTCTTAATATTATCTGTGTTTGTAATGTGCCAACATAATCCGTAGAGTTAAACAAAGGTTTATTACAAGGTAAAACAAAATTGACACACTGCAAAGAGTGTAGAGGGTAATACACAACCTAGTACTCAAGGGGTTAATATATATCAGGAAACCACATTGCCTAGGAACAAATGCTCTCTGACGGTATTAATATTTTCTTAAAAAATGTCTTCTGTCTGTGTGCTCTCTCTCTGTGTATCCTCTCTCTCTCTCTTTCTGCGCCCTCTCTCACTCTGTGCCTTCTCGCTCTCTCTGCGCCCTCTTGCTCTCTCTCTGCTCACTCTCTCTCTGTGCGCCCTCTCTCTCTCATTCTCTCTCTCTTCCTCCCTCCTTCTATCTCTCTCTTCTTCTTCTACTCTCTCTCACTCCCTCTCCTTCTCACTCTCTCTCCCCCTCATTCCTTCTCACTCTCTCTCCCCCTCATTCCTTCTCTCTCCTTCTCTCCATCTCTCTCCCTCTCTCTCTCCTTCTCTCTTCCTCCCTTCGCCGCGCATGCGCAACACCCAGTTCTCTTTCTCCCTTCTCTCTCCCTCCGTTTTTCTCTATCTCCCCTCTTCTCTCTCCCTCCCTCTCCTTCTCACTCTCTCTCCCTCCCTCTACTTCTCACTCTCTCCCCCCTTCTCCCTTCTCTCACCCTCCCTCTCCTACCCTCCTCTCTCCCTCCCTCTCCTTCTCTCTACCTCTATCTCCCCCTACAACAACTATATTAGTGATATATATTCGCAAGTGTGTTGTCATGGGTACAGTATCATTGTTATCTCTAGAACTACTGTATGTATATATATATATATATATATATATATATATATATATATATATATAAATATACACATTAAACTGTCGATTATCCAGCACCTGCAGGGATTGCCTATTCCAGATAAGTTTAGTTTCCGGTTAAACGAAAGTCACAAAAAAAAAAGGCCCAAAAAACCCTAAGACCCCTCAAAACCCTTCAAATACCCATTAAATAGCTAATAGCAACTAAACTGAGCCATTTAGATAAAAAAAAACTAACAGAAAAAAAGGTATTTAAAGAAAAAATAAAAATGTGCCAGTTATGCTGGATAATCGAGAGTTTTTTGCAAACGGGGAATAAAGGCAGGTGCCGGTTGCTTGAGAGTCCCGGTTGGTTGAGTGCCGGATAATCAAGAGTTTACTGCATATATATATATATATATATATATATATATATATATATATATACGTAAGAATAATATTATTGATTGAATACATAATTGAATTAGACTAATTACTCTAATCTTAAGTAATCGTTTCATTCCCTGTAATATTTTATTGTTTTTTAGATAATTTTTTTAACATGGATTGCAACATTTTAATTCCAGAAGAGTGAATCCTAATGTGCAAAAATAGATTTTTCAAGTGCCAAACATCAATGAATACTAAAAAATTGTGTAATGTGTTCTACTTTTAGAATATTATAGTTCCTCTTGATTCATTTTCTTTTGGCTTTCCTGCGGTTTACAATTATGCATTTTCTCAATATGATGTAGACCAGTAATTAAAATCATTTTAAACATCTGAAAGATAAATTATACAATACAGCAAGATTACATTGAAAAGGAGAAATATTTAGAAATATCTGTGGTTTAGTAAAACAATAATTATAACATGCACAACAAAATCCTAATTTCATAAAACGGTAATTTGCTGGCAAAGGAAAAAGTAGTAATTTTATGTTTCATGTTACTGTATAAAATGTTTTCTTCTAAAAGATGATAGTAAATATATTTTCAGTTGTTAGTATTCAAAGTGCATACTTTACAGATCACAAAAAAATAGAGAATAAGGATAATTGCCCTACTGACTGGTCAATGAGTTTTCTCATATGGATTACATGATAAATGTTATATCAGTAGTTATTAATTAAAAGTCATGAAAGCTGGACATCATGTTGGCCTTTTAAGTAAACTGAGGTAAACACTATAAATAAATATGTATATGGGATATTCCAGAATGTGTCTCACTGTGGCTTTTCCAGTATACACATAGCCTCTGAGGAAACCACAGTGGTGAAATGGTCGTAAGGCTTTTTGTACAATAAGTTACTCTAGCAAGTTCAGTTATTATGAATGCAATAGATATACTTGTGAGGGTCCTGGGAGGGCATTAGGAAGCGCTAAGCAATACGATTCCTTAATGTTAACGCCTTCAAGATATTTATTTACTGCATGTATTGAAAACACACAGCAGAGCACTTGATAGACACATTTGTGTAGACAAATTATCTGATTGTAACCTACCCTATTTTCCCTTTCTTTTTCAACGAAAGGACTTTCAAAAATGCTCATACATCCAATGTTTCTGTTTCCTTATATTTATAGTAAGATATTTAGTAAGCGTTGGGGCTTCTGTCAGAGAGCCTTCCCGGCAGGAGGATCCCCCAATATCCTAGGGCTTATCTTCTATGCTATCCGTTATCATAGGCTCCTTCATATTCCCCATTTTTTCTTTTGAGTTTGGATGTCTGTTTTGCATTAAAGTCCAACGTTTCATTGTGTTTTTAAGGCATATATTTTTATAAATTAAATATCGGGTTTTATTTCTGTTTGTTCAGATAGTTCTTCTAGACTGGTGTTAAGCACCTAACAATAGGAAAATAATTGCCTCACACAAATCAAGTTAAAAACTGTACTGCGTTGCCACCCATAACCGTCTTGCATTTATCTTTTGTTTTTAGCTTACATTTTATATTTCAAAAAGTAATACTGTACAGGATTCATAATTTGTTCTGGCTCATTATACTCATAAAATTCATTGCAAGTGTTAGACAAATGAAGAAAAAATATCTGCTGAACTCACATAATTAAGCTGGAGGCCATTATGCACTAGGAAGCCAGTGTTTTTGGAAAAGGGTGCTTATAGCTTGGTTGCCAAGGGCATAATAACCATTTTTCCCTACATATTCTTAATTATAGTGTAAAGGTGAAATATTACTAAATGATTTTCTGTGAATACTAATTTTCCCTTTTGTGAGATGCATTTTATGGGAAGACATTCTAATTAATTCTAAAAATGAATTGATACTGTCATCTCATTATTGGATAAGGTATGTGAGAAAAACCTAAAATATCAACTTCTCTCTAAATTAAAGTGATAATGCCAAATAACGACCATATTCTATTGGCTGCTCGCTAATGCCTCAAACTCACAAATTTGGCTGTGGATGTTTTTTTATAAATAAATGTTTAGATGTATTCTATTGACTCCAGCTCGCAAATTTCGACCTCAAGGCTGAATTCATAAACGCTGCATTTTTAAGTTTGATTTAAGGGGGCATGATCATATAATCTGACAATATTTAAGTAAGCCTGTAATTTACTTCTTAGACACAGCCGATTGTAAATGAGAGCGTCATCATGATGTAAGTAAAACATGGAGTTTATACTTAAACTTCACTCAGAGAATGTAATCTAAGCATCTGTTCTAGTCCATGCAGGTTCCATGATATATATATATATATATATATATATATATATATATATATATATATATATATTTATATTTATTATATTTATTTACGCCTTAAGTCCCAGGATACATTTCACACAAAAACATAAATAAATAAATATTTTTTATTTGCATAGTTGTGGCTTTTAGACTGTTCTGAAATGAATTCTAATGTATTTCTATTCTTTCCCCTATTTTTAAAGTACAGTATTGTGTTAAGGCTCTAATAATTGTTGAAAAAGGCCTTGCAAGACCTCTTGAGTATTCATATTTTTGACAGAAACTTTTCATTTGCGATTTTGAAAATATTTGCAAATTAGAGCTGTGAGTCTAATAGAATATCGATATGATATGTGATTCCTATTTTGATAGCAGCAAGTGAGTTATTTCAACCTTGCAGCTTCTATTAAAATAAGAATCACACAGTGAATGACAAATATGAAACAGTATCAATTAATTCTTAATATTTTATTTGTATCTTACCTTAAATATCTAGTTATGACCTTCAGTTTGTGATGTTGGATAGCATTTTCATAGTGGGTGGAGAGAAGAGAAAATGTTTAATGAATACCTAGATTTTGATCGTGGCTATTGATTTATGTTCAACAACCCCCCAAAATGCCTATAGAACTACTTAATTGTGACAGCTTGCAATTAGATCTCAAGTACTGTGATGAATTCATAAATCACATTAAAAAGTTCATGTTTTTAGTTTATCGCTAACAAATTATTTATACAAAAATGAAGTGTAGAGCTTCTCAGTATAAATGCAATATTTTAGAAGCTACAAAAATATTTTAATAACTAGCTATATTGCAGAGAACTGTCCAACTAAGACATTTTGTACTAAAAAATTAAACATAAAATCAATATTTCTTTTTGGGAGGTTTATTTGAGCTCATGAGTTGATATTATGGTCATATTTTAAATGACCACTGAAATGTCATATTGCACTTTTGAAGAATTTGACTTGATAATGAACATAAAGAGATCTCTATTCAGTTCTATTAAATTGCTTCCAACGTGATGGTGGAATTTCGCAATAGGTTTAAATAGATATGTAACTTATAATAGTATCACCCTTACAATTGGCATGTAAAGAAAAAAAATAAAGCAATGGACATGAACAGTAAAATAAAAAAGTGCATATAACAGTTAAGAAATGAAACTCATATATTTATATTCTATAAATACTTTCCCATTGGCAAGCCAAGTTCTTTTAAAATCTTATGCTATATATATAATATGTCAGTTGTCCTTTAGCATGATGTGTCTGTTTTCTTCTCTCAGTTCAAGGGATAGATAATGGGGCTAATCATTTGTACCCTTCTATAAATCCAAAATGCATTTGGCAATGATCACATTTGGTCCTTTGACTGAGATAACTCAATTTACATTCCATATCCATTATGTTGTATAATAAATTTAACATAATGGGAGATTTATGAGACCACAACAGCCGTGGTCACTTGTTAATTACTAATTGGTAGATAAATTGTGATGGCGACTTACAGGAACTTCTCCAAATGAGTCTAAAAGATATGACATTTGGAATTTTCCTTAGCCAAAGCTTTTGTGTTAACTCTGAAATAGATATACAGTTATGGCCTATTTAAGTGATTTATTCTGTAAAGGTTGAAGCATACACCGTGTATATATATGATAAATCACTGTCCTTTGCTTCTGTTCCCTTCAAATGAGTAGTATATTTAGGCGTTTTTATAGACATTAGTATCTGATTCGTTTTTTTAAATTCATGCTGCATTGTGTGTTTTAAATTGTTATATTACTTTTCAATGTGTTCTTTCTAAATTTGAAAAAGGAAACACATCATTAGGTTTATAATAGAAATGCTGTAAAAAAAAATAAGCAGTAAAACAGAATGCAAAATGCACTAGAAAGAAGAGATAATACTATGGAATGATTTTATGAATGTGTGACTCTAAGAATAAAACAGTTAAAAAAGTGCTATAAACTAACATTTTGAAAATAGTTTTACGTTTCAGTGAAATTTTACATTTATATATTACATTTATTTTATCATTTATATATATTTGTGTCATATAATAGGCAGAATCATAATTATTACTATTATCCCAATTATTATTTTTTATTTATTTTCCATGTTAATAGTTGCATATTGGAATTACCCAAAAAAAAACAACAACACACTATTAAAGTACAGTAATTATAAACAGTGCCACTATTAACATGGAAAATAAATAAAAAATAATAATTGGGATAGAGAGGGGACCTCCTACCTGGAAGGTTCAACGTGTGTTGATTCTCTAAAACTTTGAAGAAGAAAAAAAGGCTTGAAATGATAAATAATGAAAACCCTGTGCCCTCAATGGGATTCTCCTACCTGGAAGGTTTTTATCTAGTGTAATATACCCCAAAACTGACTATACACCCAAACTCTAAAGAGAAGTAAAAAAGTAGAGAACAAAATAATGAAATAGGTGCTATAGGTTTGAATGCAAGCAAAGTATCTATATAAACACACAAGTCAATATATTATAAAAAAAAACAAATATTTGTACTAATAAAAATAAGTGACAAAAAAGGGAGGGGAAGGATGTTGTAAACCCCTATGTATATCACACTGGAACAAAAAAAGACATGGAAAATAGGGGTACTAGCTGAAGATGCATAATTTTTCATTTGAAGCTCTTCTCACAGTTTTATAGTTATTTAAAATGCTGATATGACAATGTTTATGGCACTTAAACTGTTGATTTAACCTGGCCCTAAGGAGAAATATCTGCACCATGAGATACATTGAGATTATAGGCACATTCCTTCAGGTCCTCGATGGAACTAAATACTCATGCAGAGCCTGGACTCACACAAAATGCTCCCTGCAAAGCCTGGACTCCACAGAGAGGCAGGCTGTTGTGAAGGAATGACTAGGTTATAAGAGCTCTTAGAAAAAAAAAAATATATACATACATAAATGTTAATCATGTTTTCACTTGATTTTTAGTGCTTCCTTAATGATGTAGTACAACCCTGATAAATTCAATGCCCTTTTAACCTTAATGATGGCATATATATGTATTATATATATATATATATATATATATATATATATATATATATATATATGTATGTATATATATATATATATATATATATATATATATATATATACATATATAGTTCACAACAACAATCATTTAATATATGGTGGGCAAAATAGCGATAGAAGTCCTCCACCATATGTTAAATAAATAGTACATTTGTGATCACATTTAAATGTCTAAAATAAGTTAAAAAAACTGTTTTCAGCTCAGAATTCCGAGAAATACAAGTTATTACCACAAATGCCTCGTTCTTCAATCCATAAACCATTTTAAACATGGCTTCCTTTAAGCTTCTGCTTCTGCATTACAAAGCTTTTATGCAAAGCCAAGTTTGGATTATACACAAGCTGAGAATCCTTAATATATATATATATATATATATATATATATATATATATATATATATATATATATATACTGTGCATTTCATTTTTATTTCTGTAATGTAGTATGTTCACCCGGCCTCCAGCTGCCTCCTCGGCCAGAAGTGAAACAAAATAAATAAACTAAAGAAAAAAGAAAATAGTCATCACTGACCCCTCCAGAGCAGGGCCCCAGTGAATTGCACTGCCTGAACCGGCAGTATTTCAGTATTATATTAATCATCTTCAACTGAACATGCTTGTATTGTCTTCAGCATAATACTATGCATTGACAAATATTATACTATGCACGGCACATAATATACTATGCACAGACAGATATTATACTATGAACTGACACATAACAAATACTAGAAGCATAAGAAAAATAGGTGAAAGATGTTATATCCATCACCCAGAGAGTCTCCTTTTCTCTGCAAAAATGTACTTCTGTCAAATGGATTTAGCTTGGGTTGTAGTAAGGGACATGCAGAGTGAATATTAAACAATGATCTATATAATCAAAAGTTTTCCGTCATCCATGTCACAAATGTCAAGAGCAAACTCCAAAGCCCACAACTCTGACACATACACCTCCAGATAACAAACATTTCTTTCTGTGGCTCTTAGAACATTAGTTCTCTCAACACCACAAATGTTGCTGAATCGAACACAAATACCAAAGATCTGAGGTGGTAAAGCAACCCATAACTGGTTTGCTCTATTGGTGTCATAACTTTTTTTAGCATATCAATGTGGTCTCAATCAGCAAATCATATCCAGACACAAAATGCCAGGCAATTCTCCCTTGAACTTGAGAAAAATGAAACCACATATATACTTTTTGGCCTTTTGAGCATTGTCAATGATGTTTAGTTGATCACTTTAAAACACAAGGAGTCCTCACCTGGAACCCCCATGACCCTCCAAGGGTAATGTACTTGCATCCAAATACAAGTTCATATGTGCTCAACCTTAAAATTAACTTAATTTTTGATGACATTTATTCATTTCCTGGATATTCTTTATAATATATTTGATACATCGACGCGAGAGGGACGTTCTCCATTCTATTCTGATCTAAGAAAATATATTGTGTGTCTGGAGATTACATGAAGACCATGGGTGTAGGAAATGCGGGAGATGGGAAGGACAAATTCCCCAAGATTTTTTTATGTTTGTATGTATGTATATATAAGCTATCTTGTGTATACATTGAGCTGTATTCCCTCCCCAAATTATTCTGGCTCCTACACCCCTGATGAAGATCTCCATGATCAACTTTCCCTCCCAGTGCAACACAACTGATAACTAACTAGCTAGGAGATGGACTTGTAGTAGAGTGCCCCTTACAGTCAGTTACTAAACAGTCTTTAAATCCATGAAAGCTCCCAACGCTATACACATTCAGCCATGTTCCATAAAGTTTGAGGAGATATAGGAAAAAGGAAATTTTATTTTCTATATATGCAATAATAACTTTGCTAATGAATGGGTAAAGTAATCTTGGATAGCAGTAGCCTAACAATTTACGAGCATAATGTTTCCTGTCTCTAAATACCTTTGCCATGTTAGCTATTATTGCTGTGGGATGCAAGTGACTTTAATTTATAATTATAAGACACATCATCTAAAGGAAAAATGCTACCTACAACTCATAATGCTAGGAGCAAAATAAAAACCAGAATTGTCTGGTTGTTCGATAAAATAGCATCAACGTTTCCTTGCTAAAAAAAAAAAATGTGAAAATGATTCATTTGTTAATTGCAAATGCAGATATTTTTGGCCTTGTATTTTATCATTCTGCTCTACATATAATTTCTAGCCAAATTCTGGCACAATGGGTAGATACGGCTGGAGATCCATAACAACATCTGCAGGGAGCTAATGGCTGACAGAATGAAACAATAACAATTAGAAGATGGGTTATTGATTGACAGCATAAATGATCTGCTTTCTTTTTGAAAGATTAGATAGATTTACAAATTATATGTACTGATATCATGGCAGGCTTGATGTTTCAGATAGAAATGGAAATGTTTTGCATGATAAATGTTTCACGTTAATGAATGGTAATGTTCAGAAAATGAAGGTATCAGATGACTTGAAAAGCAATCTGGTATTTTTTTCATTGGTACATTAAAGTGTATAATCACATAGCGCATGCATAAATAAGATATTACAACGCACAAAGAAATATGCTTTAATTAAAATAATTTGGCTGTGATTCACTGAAAGTATGGTGTGCCACTCATTGATGCACTGAGCATCACCGTATATTACCATGTCGTGGTGAAAGGGCTTGTGTACCTGTGTGTACATGTAAGCTGTGAGCTATACCATGTAGGATCATTTAGGATGGGCAGGTCATATCAGAGAGATCAGAAAAAGTATGGTCCACTAGAGCAGGAACTGGATACCCACTCCGGTATCTTTGCCAAGGAAACCTTATGGATTAGAACAACCACATACATAACAATTGTGCTTGGCTTGCTGAGGTCCATAGGGTTAAGAAAGTAAGTAAGACGTTCCAACACTGGGCTAGTAAGGTGCCCATTATTATTAACTATTTATAAAGCACCAACATTGTTATTGTTGTTTATTCATTCCGTCATGTAAGACTCTCCGTAACCCTATGGATCGCAGCACTTCAGGCACATCTTGCCATATCGTAATGACCAACATTGTACACATTGGTAATAACAATGGGTAAATTAACTTAATTTATTAAGTGCATTAAAAAACAAATGGAGTACTGGTCCCTGCACCTGAGAGCTTATATTCTATTCTAGTGGAGATGGTTGTCAAAATGCCTACAAAATGCATGGGTTGATTGAAGCCAGTTTATGGTGTGCCACGGTGAAGTACAAACTGGCAGGACATTTGATATCTGTTGTAGGTGTTAGAGTAATAGGTGATAGGATTCTTTGATGATGTTATGATAATTAATGATACATCTTTCTCTCTCTTAATCTAATTGTCTAATATAGAGGGTTAGAAACCTTACCAAAATGCAGTGTTTCTATTGGTAGGTACACTGTGCCTATGTAGGCATCTCAGGGGGTGTGGAAAACACATTTTATTGTTGAATAAAATAAATCTGTATATGTATAGAATAACTCAATGTAATGTATGTTTCTGATATAACCAGTATGTGTTAGATTAGGAAAAGTTAAAAACCGAGAAACTTTCATAAGCGTTTAAAAACCAAAACATACAATTAAAATCTCATAGTTTAATATTTAAATATAAAACTTAGATATACAATTAATTTTCACCTTCACTGTGACTATTGCGTCTTATTTTCATAAAAGGAAGGGTGATTTACCATCATATACCATAGCAGATGCTCTTATTTCACTAGAGCGTGTTGCTCCTGTCACTCTTGTTACTGGACCTCAGCATTTTCATAACACTGGGAATGGAGCCGTTTCAGGCCTCTGGGGCTGTGCTTTCAAACAACTGACTGGTAATTACAGGAGGCCTTTGAGGCAGAATAACGAGAGGAAGGGGCAAAGACTTGTGCAAGCTTCTGTATCTGAGTTATGAGATGAAGCATATTGCTATTTATTATTGCTTTAGGGAAGGACACAGATTTCTATAGTTTTAATTAAATACATTTGTTTTTGCATCCTATGTTCTCAATGTGCAAAAGGTTTAATATGAAATAAACCTATGAATGGCCTTTCCAATTAAAGGACCATTTCAGTTCAAGAAAGAAGACACTTGTTTGTTAAGTGTGTACTAACAGTATTAGCCGTGGACATAACAAATTTTTTGGCAAAAATCTGAATTTTTGAATACTTAAGTATAGGGATCATTTTTGTGAGCTCTATAATGAGGGGTGTTTATAGTTATCAGTGGAGGGAGAGGTATGGGAGAAAGGAACAGACAGAAGTCCAGAGCCTTTGTTTAATAACTAAATAAAACTCAAATTGACAACACACTCCTTCCTCCTAACTGGCCCAGTAGCCGACAACTTCCATCATTCAATGCAACCACAGCTCTCCACAAATGTAACACCTTCCTCTAATGTATCATGGGTCCCTCCAGTGTTCAGCAGAAACAGAAACATTTATTATTTGTTTAATTAAAAATTGTATGATTTTTTCCTTCTTAATTATGCTCTTAGACTTAAAGTACAGTACATTATTGCACCGACTTGTGGATCAAATTATGATATCAGAGATTTAATAAATCACATACAGACCTGAGTACCACTAATGTACGATGTGTCAAGGTAGAGCGCGGATTAATGCGCATCCTCTGTAAATTTTCCCTATTACATTTACAAGCCATGATATCAACAAACATGAAACATCTGTTTTATTTCATTTGTTTAAATATTGCATGTTAATGTGTTATTTTAGTAGGGTTTGAAAGGCAATCAATGTGTAAGAGGGGATACATCCAGAGACAATATAAGGTTTTGTCAAGTGAACTTTTTGTGCCAAGTGGTTTCCAACTGACAGAAGGACATCCTTTGAGATTAGAACTTAAAAGATTGCCCCTTAAAGAAAGAAAAAGGATCTTCATAGTAAGGGTGGTTAAACTGTGGAATTCTATACCAAAGTAGGTGGTGACAGCAGATTTAATAGATAACTTTAAAAATGGATTGCATATATTTTGAATAAAAAGGGCTTTCAGGGTTATCCGGAATAACTAGAGAAGGAAGTTGATCCCACTTCCCACCCATTATAAGATTTATGACGTTCACATTTCCTATTGGCTTCTTGGGCCGTCTCATCCGTAAAGCTTGGTTTGGCTGCTCCATGCACAGACATCTGTTGCATCTAAGGCAGGATTTATGGCTGAGGGCTGAGTGCCCTAACCTGAGGGAGGGAAAGATTTACACTAGTGTAGAACTTGAGGGAAAAAAAGCTCCAGCAGCCAATTTACGACAGTGCCCTAACTTTGAGCTCTTGATTTATTAAATACTATGTAACTATGTGTCTTGAAAAACAACCATCACACGATAGGACATATGTCAAATAAAGTAAATACATTTTTAAAATGAATTTAATGTACAGTTAACAATACATAGTAAAATGAATCAGCCAACAAATTAAAAATGAAGAAGCCCTAAAAGGGTTACATTTTCTGTTTAGAATCCTATCCTTTTAATCACACTACAAACTTATTTATAGAGTAGAACCATGCTGTATATTTCCAGTTACTAAACTGTCCATAACAGTGATTAATTATATTATGAAAAAAAAATAAAAAACAGTAACATGCTAGTTTATGCCGCGATAAAGTGCCCCCTGCGTCCTATGTTTTATCCAATTATAGCTTTACATGTTATTAATTAATATAAGGACGTTAGATATGTCAAATTTAGAGCCTGTAAATAATGCGTTTTACCATTTTTGGCTTCTTTTCCTTCCTTTCTCTTTAATTGCTTATCTGCTATATATTTTTTTTAATACAATGTTTGCTACTTTAAAGACTTGCTAGGTGTTTGCAAATGATCTCTGACTACTGATTAGTGTGAAAAGCAGTCCAAGGGAGGTCATGCATGATGCAAGGATGTTCCTGTCTGTTTCCCAGCTGGAGCAGTTATAGCTGTACAGTAATCGCTGAGACATATGAAAGTTATGATGAAGATGAAAGAAAAAAGTTGAAATTAAGGCAAGACCTGGCATTTTAATGAGCATGGCTGCATTTCATCATATTTTATTTTATGAAGCCTCTCTAAAGATAGTGTGGTGTTGAGATTGACTAGTAAATACTGTGATTATATATCATTTGAGTATCACAATAGCAATTTAAATGACCACTAAACCTTTATACTATAATATGCTGTTATGTTAAAAAATAAAAATCAGCATTTAGTTTTTAAATATTATATTCAATTTGACTAGACATGGACATTTGCTACTTTTCCTTAAACTGTCACCTGAATGCAGATGGAAATAATTGAAAGACTGGCAAATTTATATGGAATTTATAAATGGATTAAAAGGAAGTGTGAATTACAATAGGATCACTCTTCCAAGTGACAATTTAGGAAAACAAAGTAATAGAGAGCCATAGTAGGATTTACAGATTCTGTTTATTGTTTCTGTTTTCTAAAAATGTTCTCCTTATGAAGATTATTTATTTAAATAAGCATTCTATAAATATGAGTATTTATTGGCCCTTTAACATGTTCTTATTGGATTATTAAGCAAACCAGTGCTATAGAAATAGAATAATAATGTCATATACTTTTTAAGTCGTGCAAATTAAATGAGATTTATTCAGGATTAATTTAACAACAAAGGGCATATAAATAAGCATGGCATATTTAAATGTATTTTCGGTATTTTTTATAGAGAATGCCTGTGTTTAACCTTTGAAGCCTTATATATGATGGGTTCACAGTTTAAATATGAGTTATTAGCAAACCACACATTTGTATACCCCACAGAGGCCATTTAATAAGTAATTATTTTTTCCACAGCCATATGAGTTCAAGATTTACACTCATTATATGAACCTTTTTCCAACTTACTAAGTCCATTGTCTTGGCTTTTATATATCATTTTGGTTATATCATATTGCAGCCTATCTAAAATTTACTCAATATAGGATTCTCATAAAATAGCAAACTTCAAAATTTCCTTTTTGATTTTGGTTCAGAATAGAATAGTTATGATAGTATATTTATAGTAGTGTTCTGTAGTCGTTCAGTCACATCTTACTCTCCGTGACCCTATGAACCACAGCATGACAGGTACATCTGTCAGTCACTGCCCCTCTAGGCTCCATCATGTTCATTGCTTCACTAACCTCAAACATATTTGAGCTTCAGCCTCATGATCTTTTGTTGATTTCCTGTAGTATTGATTTATTAGATATTCTTGCAGTCCCAGGGAATTTAAGTTATTTTCGCCAGCACCTCAATTTAAAGGTTTCAGTTCTACAGCGCTCAGCCTTTATGGTCCAGCTCTCAAATCTGTATGCTACTACTGGGAATACCATTGTTCTAACTATGCGGACCTTTGTTGATAGTTTAAAATCATTTACTAGATTGTATAGTCACCTTGTATTATACATTATTATAAATTGAATGTCTTGGCTTCAAATATATAAGAAATAAAGAAAAGTAGATTGGGGTAAATGGTCTCTCTTAATTAAATACATTTATTTAATAGCTAATAAAGGCTTTGAGCCCGATTCAGTTGAGCAATCATAAGTTACTTGAGCCCGTAAGTGAGCCCATAATCTAATTTGCTATTCAGTTGGCGTCGTTTTGCGGGCTCCGGACGGTTTACAGGTTACGGGCTTGAAAACGTTGCAATGTTTAAATCCGGAACTTACAGCTTTCCGAAGCTTTTGATCTTTCCAGATTGCTAAAATCACAAATCACTATTCAATTGCTCCCCAAGTTGCAAATGGTTTCACACCCGTAAACGGCAAATGTTGGAGAAAATCGTATGAGTGCTAGAGAGCACCCGCAAGAGGGTTTAACCCCTGTCCGTAGCACTGTAAATGAAAATAAAAAATCAATAATGCACTGTAAATGACGGGGAAAGCGATGAAAGACATTATAATTAATTGCACAATTGTCTCAAGCTCGCAAATTGGCAATGACAAATCATATTCATTTCGGTGTCATTTTGGGGTTATATCGATCTCGGTAATCAATGAGTTAATACATATCAGGCCATCAATATGGACTAGAACAGTGTTGGCATTCATTTTTATTATTTTGTATTTTGAGGGTTTGCGAGTCCCATCGCATTTCGGACCCCCAAAACCTAATTGATTGACATGTAACCTCCATGTTTTACTGCTGTAATGATGACGGTCTCATTTTCTATTGGCTGTTTCGAAATGGAAGGCTATGTCTTGCTTACTTGATCATATTCCCGCCCTGAACTACTACGGACGAGTTCATGGTTTACGCAGTCGGCTTTCGGCCTGTAACTTGCGGGATCCTTCAATTGAATAGCTCCGGAAACGAAAACGAACGGGAGCCCGCAGCACGCCTGCAGATATACGGCCTGTATCCAGCAAGATGCGGGCTTGCAATTGAATGCAATTGTTATTTTTACCTTATAGGAAAATGTTATCAATTATCAAATCTGGTCCTTCCTTCTTTAGAGGAAATAACATTTTGATTGTATCTAAATTCCAGAGATCATCATACACCCCAGTGTAGTGTTCCTAATCTATCAAAACAAGGCTACTTATTTGACATTTTAATGATCTGGTAATTATGAAACAATGTGTCTTGGGAAATATTAACATTTTTAAATCACTCTATGCAATATTTAAATTATTTAATGAAAGTTTAATGAAGCACCTCCAAGAAATGGCCTCATATGGCTACATCATTTTAACTGCATTTTGTTCATAGTTAATAAACCTTGATACTTGACAGCAGCAAAATCGTCTTGCCAATATCATATCAGTTTTTAAACTTTTTAAGCCTTAAAACATTAGTGCAGAGGCTTTCCTGTATATCCCTTACCCTTCAAATATATATATTTTTATTTAGATTTTTGAGAAGTAGTGCTTACTTATATTATGCTTAAAAATGAAAATATGTGAGGAAGGGTAAGTTTAGGTATACAAATAAAAAATAACCCTATTCTGTATCTCACTTTTTTAAAATACCTCCCCATAATTTCCAAGGATTTCATGTACATTTTGTTATGACTTTCTATTTATAAGTGTCACAATAGCTTGATCCTTTGCATATTGAGTGTTA
The DNA here is from genome assembly GCA_027410445.1 of Discoglossus pictus. NCBI lineage: Eukaryota > Metazoa > Chordata > Amphibia > Anura > Alytidae > Discoglossus > Discoglossus pictus. The sequence continues at coordinate 57,199,938 of CM050165.1, read as the reverse complement.
TTATACTATTATTATACTATTTCACCATAAAATCCTTTTGGCCACATCATCTGTATAGTAAATTAAATTTTCCTTTATTCCGTAAAGTCTAACAGGTAAATATGCATTTTTCACGTCTGCAATATAATATTCTCCGTCTACATAACTATGGACCAACCAAAAGCCTTTAATACCTTTCCACAAATGTTTAGCCAACACTTTTCGGATAATATTTTTTTCAAAATTAACTCTATAAAAAAGGAGGTTGTTACAGGGGATTTGTTAAATAACTTTAAAAAGGGATTAGATATATTTTTTGAAAAAGGACATTCAGTGTTATCAGGGATAACTAGAGAAGGAGTATTTATCCAGGGTGGAATCCAGTTGCCAGTATTTGTCGTGAAGAAGCAATTTTTTTTCCCTTATGGGTAAATTGTCAATGTTTCAATGCTTTTTTTTTCTTTACCAATTAGTATCAATTAGTAATTAATCCAAATATTACAAAAGATCAGAGGAGGTCTAAAAAGGTTTATGTTGATGGATTAAAAGTATTTTTTCATCCTCATTTACTATGTAGCTATCTATGTAACTATAAGTGATTATCTGGGAACACTTGCCTTGCCAACCCAAGGGTGCTCACAAACATGGCCAAAAATGCCCATGATATAATGACATATGATATATTATAAAACCAACATCTTCACCTTGCAAACATCTTGTTTTTTCAACTAGTAAACACAAAATTAAGTTCATTTTTAAATGTACTACTTTGCTCAGTCAAGAAGTATCCTCAGAAGAAGTTATACATTTAGGTTCTCTCAACTTCACATTGGACCAGATACGTTTTACTGGGTTTCTTTGTTGTACTGATACCTCTTATATAGCCCAGACTATCTTTATGCCCACTAATATGTATGAAGGTTATTTACAGGATATATTATTGGACTCAGATCTTCTTGGTATTGCTAGGTGGTTAATTGTGAGATCTATTACCCTTACTGGTTTTCTTTAGCTATAAATGTTAACATTACGAAGCTCTGTAACAAGTAAACAGGCACTTTATAATGTGATGCTTAATTAAGACCCATTAAAATACCTATTAATTTCATTTATGTTCTAACAGCCTTATTAAATTGCAATTCGGCCAATTGAATAGGGCTCTATATAAGCACAGAGCATTTTTTTTTTACGGAAGTTTTTAGTTAGTGAAGACCTTGATTTTGGATAGAAATTCACTAACTAAAAACAGAAATGAAAAAATATATATTTTTCTTTGTTTTTGTTGTTAGTCTGTATCCCAAGTATATAATTGGATTATATTTAATTATGTGTTTTACTTCTGAATATTATAAGACATCTGTTTGAATGCATACATATGTTGTCTATAAATTCTTGTTCCTTATTGAATACAGGTTACAGATTAAGTAGGTTGTTTCTATTTTAATGACAATACCAAAAACAAATTATAATACTACTACATAGGTGGTTTTGTTTGCATGTGGTGACACAGCATCTTTACATACTGTCAGCTTCTAGTTGCAGAACCAAATTGGTCCATAAAAAAATAAGAGCTCATTATGCAAAAACTGCTAATTTGCTGGCCTTAACTTTGCATCCTTGAAGAGTTATTGTTATGCAATGCTTATTTTAAGTGAAGTTAATTAGAACCAGAAAATTGCTCCTTGTTTATAATTGCAGCCAAACCTCAGGACATGCTGTACTAATCCTGTACTGATGTGTGTGTGGTAGGGGGAACACAAAATGTTCAGTCAACGTGTTAGTAGTAGCTACAGTTATTACCTGTGGGAAATAATGTTCTTTAATCTGATATTCATACTGAATCACTGTATACTTCTAAGCTATATTAACTGTTCTATTGCTATACATTATTGCATATGTAACATAATTGCGACCACTTATGTCAATTTTTCATTAAATCACAATTCATTTCTAAATCATTTGCATGCATTTAGTCAATAAATTGGATTTGCATAAAATGTAAACAATAAAAATACTGCAATTTAAACAGTAGAAAAGAATTAAGCATCTAAATAATGTAACAAATAAAATATTAACACTATGATAACTTTATACTGTTAAAAAGACATAGAGCTTCATTCAATTGAGGCATCGGGAGATCCAGGCGTCCATAAGGGAGGCCGTAAGTTATTTTGCTATGCAATTGGCGTCTTTTTGCATATCCGATTCCTTGTGATGGTTAACGTCGGGCCGTCCAAGCCTTTGATGTTTTGCGGCCACAAGAGTTATGATCGCTAAAATCGCAAATCGCTATTCATTTGCTCATCGTCCCCCTCGCTAACCGTCCCGCCAAGGCCGCAAATGGCAAAAATCGGTCCACAAGTTAGGGGCTCCCAGGAGGACTCGCAAAAAGCTTACAGGCATGTCCGGAGCACTGTAAATGCAAATAAAAAAACAATACTGGACTGTAAATACCAAGGAAAGCGATGTCAGACAAGCTCGAAAATCGTCAATAAAAAATATTTATTTTGTATGTTTCATTTCGGGGTTAAATCGATCTCGGGTATCAATGAGTTAATACATATCAGGCCACCCATATGGACTAGAACAGTAATAATTCTTTATTTTGAGGGTTTGCGAGTCCCATCGCATATCGAACCCCCAAACTTAATTGATTGACATGTAACCTCCATGTTTTAAGGCCGTAATACTGACAGTCTTATTTTCTATTGGCTGATTTCAAATCGGAGGTTACAGGCTTGGTTAATTGATCATGTTCCCGCCTTCAACTGCTCCGAAACAGGAAATGGTTTACGGTTTTGGCTCTCAACCCGTAACTTGCAGCTTTGAGCAATTGAAAAACAGCGTAAGTCGAGCACGCTGCGGGCCCGCAGCAGACACGCAGACATTTGGCCTAACTTCCCGGGAGTTATGGCCTCCGAATTGAATGAGGCTCAACACCGCAACTTGAGACCTTATCTACGGTAGAGGGGCATTAATGGGATGACCTGTGACTGCACGCAGCGCATAAAACTGTAACCAGCTAAAGTATAACTCTCCAAATGGAAAGATCCAGTATGGCAGGCTATAGCTGTATCACCTTGCCAGTCTTGAAGTTAGAGTGAAGTGGAAGTCTGGATAAGAAAATAATCAAAATGAAGTAAATCATGGCAGAGAAAGGATTTAATGACCCAATATGTCTTGAGTAGCTCTTGCTAGTGCTGCCATTTTTACAAATGCCTTTCTATTCAATACATTTCCTTTGTATGCAGTGTTTTGGATAATTTATGAATAGATGACAGCAAAAAAAGTGTTCTTAATATGTCCACAGATAGTTAATAGGGGTTGTCAGTTGAGATACCATGAATGTATTAATATTGTGAACTCAACATTTCATTCACATTTAAATTTCTATACTACTACAGCTGCCTCTATCTATAGGTGTATGTATATATACATATATATATATATATATATGTGTGTGTATATGTGTATATATACATAAATTCCCTGGAGAGCTCTTTGCCTTTATTGCTATATACATCATGTAACAAACCTACTGTGCTCTTAGGGGGCCTTCACAATTCTATTCTGGCGGGCTTTCAGGCCCAAATCAAATACTCCTTATTGCAGAACTGTCAACATTACATTCATTTATACATATTCAGTAGACGTACTCTTACAAATGCATTCCTAAAGGCAAAATGGCTCCTGCACATCCTGATAAAATGGCTCCTGTGAGCCTTCTTACATATATATGCCTATATTTCTTCTCTGTATAAATGTAATAACTCTGAAAGGACCACAATTTCTAAGTGCAAAAGGTTAACTAAATACTATGCCTCTGCATCATTTCTTTGAAGTTTTTAACTTGTTGAGCATGGAAACCGCCACGATATGATAGCAATTTTTAAAATAAATAAAAAAAGAAAATGTTACAAGGTCTTTTATCCTCGAGCTGCAGTAAAGTATCTCCTCAGCAACAAGATTTTTACAGATTCCCTTTCTTGTGTTAGACAGAAGACAGCTGTGATCATCTCTGCTCTAACCCTTCGCAATTGCAATGACTAAATCCCATAAGAATAACACATGCATGCTCTCATAGGTACTAAAATTCAAAGTAATTAAGATTATATTTATCTTATTGACTATAAAGTATGATTATAAAGTATGAACCAGTATTGTATAACTAAATCAGTGCCACATCGTAGACGTTGAACTTCCATGAAATCTCATATCGTGCTTAGCAAAGAGACTAACACTCTTAAGCACTATATGTACTCTTAAACATTAAGAATACTATCAAAAATCCACACAAATATTCAGCATAAAGTTTTTTTTTTATCTGCTTATGATTGTTTAAGGGCCATTTACCTCACTATAAGTTCTCTTCATTGTGTGAAAGAGCACAAGATTCTATGTTAAAGTGATCTATTGTTTAAAAAAATAAATAAACTAAGAACAGTTAAAAAATTGCAGTCGTAGGTTTGTTTACAGACACACTGCAGACTGCCCCATGATTTACAGCTTCTGCCGTCAACGGCCGCTCCAAGCTCTGTGGAAAGAAAGAATGATGGTTTTAGTTTCTTTCAGGAATGTCATCAGCTATCAGTTAACCCACAAATAACATATGTGTGAGTTTTTAGCAGTCATTTTCCTGAACTGATGAATTTGGGAAGGGTTAATCCTCTTTCTGATCTGCTCTCTGCACAGAGCTCTTGCTGTCAGTCTCTCTGGAGGTATGCCTAATTCTCATGTAAACAGAACTTCATTTATGATTTTTTCTGTGAAAAAGCCACCTATTGAAAAGAATTCAAAAAGTATTTCAACATATTTTCAGGAGTACATTACAGTGGGGTGCTCCAAGTTGTGATGAACTAACTGGCCCTTTAAGTTATACCTTAAAAAATACTCTCATAGGCATGAATTAGTTATGAAACGTTAACTGGACTCATATACCTTAAGAATTGCAATGATGGGGTGAAGGAACAAAAATAGAAGTTTTAAAAAGGTGTAAATTATTTCAGTTCATATTTAGAGACTGATTTATATTTCTGGCGCCACTAATTTCTGGTTACATAAATGTCATTCTCCCTATATGATTTTGCCATATTTCCAACCATCACAACTTGAACCCACGCTAAGGCTCCAACCATCATAAGTCTTCATAATAAGAGACTGTAAATGACACTTTTCTGCCACTGAATTACTGCACATTCAGCCTATGTTTTTGCAATTCAGACAAAAGCTGCAAAATGTAAATTACCAGGCAGGCCAACCCTGCAAGGTAATCTCTCCTAGGTATCTTGGCTGCCCTATTGGCAAATTAGGTATTGCTAGAATAACCATCTAAATAAACAATAAGACCATTAATTTTATTGAATATTTTACATGTGGTAACTACCAGTCAAAAATTCTCCCTTGCCCTTTGACAAAATAATTATACCTTTACAAAATGGGTAAAAAAACATTGGTAAACCATAACACAAACATGCATGCATGTATACATATAGGGCCTCATTCTATTAGCGGCCGCAGCCGTTGCGGGGCCGCAAGGACCGGCCGCAAGCTATTCTGCTATTCTATTCCCTTACGGCCGGGGATTCCGGCAGGCTTGCGGCCGGTGCCTTGCTATCTCTTGCGGCCGCTCGCGCCGGAGGAAAGCCTTTGATCTAAAACGGCCGCAAGAGATTTGCAATTCAATTGCTCCGGGAAACCTCTCTGCAAGGCTAAAAACGAGCCGCTGCTTACTTGCAGGAAAGAGGTCTCGCTAGCACCAATTAAGCACATAAAATAGCTCAAATAAAGCCATCCTGCACTTTGAGAAGACTATAAAGGGATTTTCGGTGTTAGAAAAAATAGCACATAATTATCCTGTACTCAAATCCGTAAAATATTTTATTTTTAATATCCGTAAAATATCATGTAAAAAGTCCAGAGTGCTTGGAGCACTTCAGACCCGCCCACGCCGCAGCCGGAAAATAAACAGTTAATTTGAACTCGGGTTTGGGCAGATGTGCAAGCTTGAGAGTGGGTTTCTTTTAATCCTCATGTCCCCCAATATGATCCCTAGCATTTATAGAGCTGTACAGTGCAGGCTTGAATTTATTTTTGAGTTTTTATATTTCTGAGATTACGGCCGGTTCCAAGATATGCGGCCGGCCGTAAAAGGAGATCCTTGCGGGGCCGTATAATAGAATCGCGAGTTAACTGAACCCCCGCAAGGAATCGCAGCCTTACGGCCGATTTACGGCCGATAATAGAATGAGGCCCATAGTGAAGAGAGCTTTACTATATTGTTGTATCTTTTTATTCCATTCCATTCCTGCAAAGCTGCCTCAGTCACGAAAGGAAAATTGCAATTTCCTGTATTATCAGTCGTCTTTTGATGGAACCACGGAAAAATCTCATTGAACTGTTCATTTGCCTCTTAACATGATAACATGCTCCACTGCAAAGTTCTTTAGTTCCAAAATATCCATATCAGATGGAGTAATATAAATTTGCATGCTATAATTTATGCTATCTACAAAGGATCTTTCTATGTAGTATTGCATCTGCAAGCATAAAGTAGTGGCTATGTATTGTTAAAAGGTGATAATGAAAAAAATTCAGGATTTATGTGCTGCTTTCGTACCTTAGGTTTTGAATAATGGCTTAGAAATTAAGATGTTCATTTTACTTATGACTATTGAGTGGGTTGGTAGGTTAAATTGTGAATGTCTAACCCATGTTTTGCTTAACGGGGCAGCTACCTCACCATAAGTGCTCTTCCTGGTGTGAAAGAGCACACAATTCTATGTTAAAATTATCTATTGTTTTTTGGGGGGGGTTTATTACACTAATAACAGCCTGAAATTGTAAGGTCTTGGATCTGTTTACAAACAGACTCCTGACTGCCCCATGATTAACAACATATGCTGATAGCAAGCGGTAGAAAATGTTGCACACATAGATTTATAGCTTTTCCTTGGGTTCAGGAATGCATTCAGCTACTGGTTAACCCTCATGCCACATATTTAGCAGTTTGAAGCAGTCATTTCTCTGCCCAGACGTCTTTGAGAAGGGTTAAATCACTCTCTGTCTCTGCTCTCTGCATTAGCTTTTGCTGTCAGTCTGTCTGGGGGACTTGCCAGAGCTCATGCAAACATACACTTCTTTTAGGATTTTTTCTATGAAAATGCACCTATTTCAAAATTTCAAAAAGTATTTCAACATGTTTTTACGAGTATGTTACAGTGGTGTGCTCCAAGTTGTGCTGAATCAACTATTCTTTTAAAAAGTTGTGCAAAGGGAGGCATATCAAATATTTTTGAATCGGAGAATGAAGACATGGTCCTTGTCCTCAATTCCTAAATTGCATTGGAATCATTATATATCATGGGAAGCATATATGTTTTAGACACAAACATATTATTCACTTGTTGTATTAAATTATGGACATACACTGTTACATATTGCATCGCACAATTATTCACATACCATGTGGTTTGGATACTCAGTCTAGAGAGGGCTTACTCTCTCTAGTCAAGTTCTTTCTAAGTAGCAGACATCTTAAACCTCTTGAAGAAAAACTCCCTTCTTGGAAAACATACTAGTAATGACTATGCCAGTGATAATATATATATTTTTTTTAGTATTTGAGAATCCATTCTAACTTATAGTTCTGCAGCATCAACATCAGAGTATAAGGTGCACTGGATATTGAGTTAACAACCCTGCAGAACTATAAAAGAAACTGCTATGGATATCTAGTTAGACTGATACTCTTTGGTAACTGTAAAACTCTCTCTAACACTTTCAGTAGATCAGTCCCAGTTCTGTAATATAGGTGTATCTGACATTTCAGCCATGATATATATATTTTAAGTTATATATATATAAGAAATGCACTTGCTTCTAAATATATGTGTGCATAATAACATAAGCATAACGACATTGCAAGAGTAAAGGAGGGCTAAATACCGTAATTAAGTAACTAAAACGTAGAGAATCAGAAAATAAAGATATTACACTATCAACAAAGTTCTTCATAGATGTATGGTATTCCCAGTAGTAACAACTTTACAGGTACTCCTAAACTTTCATGTAAAACAGTTTATTGCATATAATGTTTAAAAAATGCCAGAGGGAAAGCCATGGTCACTTGGTTATAGTATTCAATAATGGAAACATGCCACTGACAGACTGGGATCTGTAATGTTTTAGTGATAAACTACTTTTAAATAAGCAACATACATTCAAGGAGCTTGGCTGGCTGCATTTTCTTGAGAGGCAACGAGTTCAATAAATCCGTATACGTTGGTTGCATATGGGCTGATCAGCGAGACTTTCTCAAGTGGCTCCTTGGTGTTCTATCTTTTTGGTAAAACCTGACTCATTGATAAAAGGAGTCAGAGTAGGTTGAGTCAGCCTGTATTGATCACCTAGTTAAGATGCAGACTTAAGTGTTGGAAACAAGATGGATATGTCCATCGCCTCTCTGTGCTACCCATTTACAACTTAAAACTTACACTATTTCATCCTATGACACCCATGACCATCATCTTGACTCTGGGTCATTGCATCATTTCAACAAGCCAAAAATCTCACTGTACTATCTATACATTTTGTTCAATAAATGTACTCCGAAACAATAATGCACCGTTGTACAGATTTAAAAAGCTAAGCTAGAATTTGATTGTCAGAAGTATGTTTAAGGGTTGACTTGGTGATGAGGAGTTTAGATAGTCTATGCCTTGAGTGCTAGTGAATAAGGCATGAAATATACACCAGTGGTGGACAACAGGTGGAACAGGTTCCTATTCTCTAGAATGGCAGAGCCCATTCTGTTAATCCACAACTAGCAATTCACTCTATCTTACACGCCAAAACACATGTAATCATAATCTATGCTTCTATTACCAATGTATCCACCTCTACATCTCTTCCATACTTACCTTACCAAAATCTTCAAAATCGTGCAGCTTGTTGCAGACACATAGCACAACCTTCATCGTCTTGGAATCATATACCAAAGTGATACCCTAAGCCCACAACTTTGGGGAAGTGGAATCCGGTGACGTGGATATTGCTCACTAGGGGCCTCATTCAATTGCGATTTGGCCAATTGAATAGGGCTCTAAATAAGCACATAGCATATTTTTTTTGACATAAGTTTTTAGTTAGTGCACTTCTATCAAAAACAAAGGTCTTTACTAACTAAAAATTTATGTAAAAAAAATATGCTATGTGCTTATTTAGAGCCCTATTCAATTGGCCAAATCGCAATTGAGGCCCTAGTTGTCTAAGATTGTCCATAGTTTTGTGCTCACTTTGTTACTTGACTTTGAGATGTTTTGATTTCAGAATTGAACATCGGTACATTAATTAAGTTCAAATTGCTAGAATAGATATTATATCAAGGAGACGTTTAATTGCTTTTTTTGTTCTTCTCTTTTTTAATAACTGTCTGTTTATGGTAGTAGAAGAATACTCTTGTCTTAGTAAAAATGTTGATGACGCTATTACATTTTCAAATTTAAATTGTACAAGTTTAGCTTCTATTAATCCAACAAGAGTAAATGTTTCAAATGTTTAAATATTGTTTATTCACGTAACAAATAAATCTTATTCTTTAATCAAGGCATTGTGTTAGAAGTACAATTGCATTCAACATATTTCATTAACGAAATACATGTAGCAGCGTGCATTGTTTCATTAAGTTTAGGTTTACAGCCTTGATTTTTTTTTTTATTATTATTATTTTGATGACAGGTGCTGTTCTTTCTTGTGGATAAAACCTTAGATGCCACAGAAATATGTTAAATGAACTGTTCTATCTTTTGCTGAAAAAAGCATGATTAAGCAAGTAGAGGGCAACATCTCATTTCTCACATATTTGTGAGCAGATGGTAGATGTTATACTAATGGACAAACGCGTCCTTATTTTACTTTCCTTCTCCGTTTAAAGTCTGTGAAATAACTGTTTACTCTATATGCTACAGATAAGAATCCTTCCGCTCATCTAGTTTGCTGTTTATATAACTTGAACTCATATATCCTGAACGCTTACTGGATTGTCTCATTATTTTTTATTTTTTTTAAATCCTTTATATATTTGTAGATTTTTAACATTACCCACATTTCCTATAATTCATTTCACTAATTCAGTCTTTACAGTTTTCATTATTACTCTTCTCAATTTATCCTTTTTGCTTGATTTGTTCTTTAAAATAGACTTGGCTGTTTAGAGCTCTATAGCTTGAGATCTATAACACCTTCAGTGTTTCCTTAGCTATATTGAACTACACTAGACTCTCAGTTTACCAGAACTCTCAAACAAACAGAATAAAATTAAATACTGTACTCAACAAATCCCGGGAGCCAGGTTGTCATACCACAAAATGCTTACCTAGTGCAGTGTTGGCGTTACATTCAGCACCGCACCCTCCAGCCAAACGTACCTGTGTGTAAGTGAGGAGTGAAAACTGCTGCTGCTAGAACAACCCTCACTGACAAACATACTTGGCAGAGCATCCTATATGCAGCTAATCTAGGCCTCTACATTTATCCGGCATCTACCAATCCCCATGGATGACGGTTAACTGAGAGTCTACTATAATTAAATGACTACATGATTCTAAGAAATACAGTATCAAAGGTTTGCAGGCGTGTGGATAAATAACACATTAATTTCATTTGTAGATTTATAGATTTTATATTCACTTATGTCTTCAACTTATGCCAAAGTAATGGAGAACTCTTGAAAATATTAAATTTGAACATATAGGTACCATAAGATAACTAAGGAATGGAGAGCTACTTAAGAATACATTGATACAGCGTGCATTAATGGTCACACTTGTTACAGGACTACAAGTTCCATATTTATATTGAGTTCTGTTGAAGACGAAACTTGATAATGGCCAATATGTTTTAGAAAATAAAACATATGATCTTTAATTTATTATTATTATTATCATCGATTATTTGTAAAGCACTAACATATCCCGTATTTCTATACAAGAGTTAAGTTACAGGCAAAGACAAATTCAATATTAACACACTGCAAAGGATGGAGGGCCCTGTCTTCGAGCTTGGAATCCAGTGCCCATAGTGCTTTCCACAAAACACCATGCAATATTGAAAAATAGCAAACTTACAATCTATAGGATTGTATTAAGTATTAGATATGATTCCAGTTGTTCCTATTGTAAGTCTTCGATTCACAGTTTCAGCATTTTCAGAAGAATTAAACAAAAACCTTATATGCAACCACAGTTTCTTCCCACGTGACAAATGGCCATCCCACTACATAATTGCATATTGAAGTTAAATGCTATAATTTTCTATCTTTACATTAATAGACATTCCTTATAAGTAAACCTGAAATCTTCCAGGACAACAGAATCTATACCTATGCTGTAAAAGTACTACACCTATGTATAAGTCTAAATATCCTATATTTTAAGAGCACCTACATTTTAATGGTTGTATTAACATTACAATTCGTGTCTGCTGCTTTTTTTTTTTAAATTACTATCCCTTGTTAATTGGATTCAGTAGGACGTGTGGTTTGGATTGTAATGTACAAGATGAATATTGTGTATGGCTCACAGATTAAGCATTATAAGAATTAGTTTGGTTCAAGGTTCACACAATGAGTGATGTGTTTACTAATTGTCTATGTAGCACATTTAATTATAAAGCAAATTAACATGTAGTTGCTTATAATCAAATGACCTGTCAAACTGTGACGATTGAAGAAGTACTAAATATATGGACATATAATAAATCTGAGGTCACATTGAGTCCTAAAAATTAACTTAAAATCGAATTATTTTTATCAATAACACTCAACTATGCACTGCACTTCCTGGATGGGAGCCATCGTGGCAACCCTATAAAAGAGACCAGAGGGACATTAAAAATAGGCATATTTCATAAGTGTATTTATTTGGGCTAATAGGGCTCTCATTATCTTGATGCAACCTATATGTTAGGAGGATCATGACTTACATCACCAATATCGTTTCCTTTAAAATTAGGTCAGTTAAGTGTATAGTCATAATTGTAAACTAATTTGCTGCTTTGGCAGTTACCCATTATAAATAAATAATTTCATTTATTCTGTAAAATCAATGCGATCTACAATGGATTGTGTGTGTTTTATTTCACCTTTGTGTACACTATCTATAGCATTACTACATCATTTGCATATATCTAATGTACCATGATAAAATATTAAAGACAACATTATAGAAGAGTGGGAGGCACAAATGTGGTGTATAAATGTATTATACATATGAGCAAGGTTGTGCTGTATGAAAAATAAATGTGTGCATCAACATTACAGTTAAGCGTGAGTTTAATCTTAACAAGATAATGTATCATAACGTGGGTGTGTTCCTAATTAGCATATTGTTTTACAAGGAACATTTAACTTCATGTTATCCCATTACCAAATAATGACAAATGTAATGCAACGTCATTTTAAAGTATGATTTCTTGGTATACAAGGGCAAGGTTGCTCTATGTGAAAATATACATTGGGATGAACATTTCTGCTCTAGTTCCTCCTTACAAAGTTCCTCCGTACTACAGAATAAAGATGTGAGTAGTAGGATCAAGCCACCAATGCATCTCTTAAATGCAAATGATACAATTTTTGGTATGGTGTTATCAATAGAATTAATAAAATATGTATATTAAATAAATTCCAATATAAACCTAGACCATGCTTGTCTAGGTTTAGTACTCAAGGTCAGGTCCACTTTTAGATTAAGGCCTGTATTTAATTGCAAGCCCGTAATTACCTTCAAACTGAACTTTGGGTTCTGGGTTCCAAATTTGTTACATAATTGGCTCAAGCCCGCAATTACCTGCTCAAGGCCCCACAAGCAAACAATGAACCCCTATGTAGCATTTCATGGCATGACCATGATCAATTAATTAAATATGGATTTTGCATCTTCAGCACTGGTAACATTTATGGGCTTGAAACAACCCCCCCCCCCCCCCCCCCCCCCCAAATATACCTGCTCCGGCCTCCGCTCCTTCCGGGTCTTGATGTGGCGTGCATGTGACGTCACATGGGAGCCACGTCATTAGCATATACCGGGTGCCGGCACCCGGTATATGCTAATGACGTGGCGTGCGTGTGACGTCACATGCGCTCCACATCAAGACCTGGAAGGAGCAGAGGCCGGAGCAGGTAAGTGAAGGGAGAGGGGCGGGGGTATTTAGATGGGTAGTATGAGGGGGGTGTTAGAATGAGAGGGGGGGTGAGGATGAGGAGGGTGTAGGGAAAGAGACACGGGGGGGTAGAGAGACAAGGGAGGGGGGGGGGGGAGAGTGACTGAAGCATAAGCCGAGGGGGCCCTTTTTAGCCTTAAAAAAAAGGGCTGAAAAACTTGGCTTATACTCGAGTATATACAGTATTTAATATAAATCATAAAATAAAGCCAAATAAAAATAAAGGCTAAGAAAAAGTAAATGGAGTGTATTACCATATATATGTAGCCATACCATTTATTATTTGTTAAACATTCATTTCGAGTCTCTTTTTAAAGTCAAAAGTAATATTTTTCCTCCAGAATATCTGCTTGGTAATTACAGAATATAAAAAAAAGTTGAATAAAAGAATGTTTTTAACATTTTTATTTTTTTAATTGGGTATCACTTATTCTACTGCTTAATGATGATTTAAAAGGGCAGCAATCTGTGCATCATTATAGCTTGTTAAATACAATTAAACAGGTTTCAAAAGTCACTTGAAACGACTGTCTGTAGGAAAAACCCATAATTTCAGACTGATCCTAAATTAATGTTGACTGACAAATAAATGCATAGCATGTATGCCTTTCAGCTCTCATGTAATCAACCTTCATTGGAAAGCAGATTGCATTTATATTGAATTTAATGGTAGACTCTGAAAAGAGATTATTTTTTATATATTTCCTGGTATAGCAATGATGATTACAGAAAATTTAATTTACCGAAGAGAAATATTATAGGAAAGACATATTTATTATGTTATTTTTTTTTCTTCTTTTTTTTTCTTTTCTTTATTCTATAAAAATGTAGAAGGATTTCCAAACATCATGTCCAAACATTTAACACGCCAAGCAACCATGTTCTTTTATTTATTGAGTTAGTTGAACATATTTGCATGAACTAAACGTAATTGTTTCAGCATTTAGCCGATAAACTCTCGTATCCTGTAACTGTGTCTTACATCTGTAGTTTGTATGACACACACAGTCTTCTCTAAATCAAAGCTAATGACTGTGCTGTGTTTTCAGTAATGGTGAATATTTCGGGTGTGCTGTTGCTAAGTTACACAATTGTACAACTTAAATAGCTAACGAACCTTTTATTAGGAAGACATTACGCTCTTCGGAAAAGCAGGACACTACTGAACTACCATTAAGGCTTTTTCTCCATGCTGGGCTGTTATTGTAATTTGAAATACTGACTGAATTAAAGGGGCACTATAACCAGGAATGGCCATATCATCTAATGAAGGATAAAGTGAAATACATACGGAAAAAAAAAAATATATATATATATATATATATATTGTTGGGATGGTGCTTGGGCTTGGATGTTTGTGGTGCATCAACATGGCCAACTCTCATAATGGGGTGATATATGTAGATTATATATATATATGATACGGCTATTCCTACAACTAGGTATAGCCACATCTATAGTGAAGGATGAGGTGAAATACGTACTATACAAAAAAAAATACATAGATTCTTGAGATGTTACTTTGGCTTGGATGTTTGTGGTCCATCAACATGGCCAACTCTCATTGTAGGGTGATATATTTTTAAAAGCAGACTGCAGTTAAAATTTGCTCCAAAATGATGGACTTTCCGTTCTCAAAAAGGGCATAGCTGGGAGTTATTACACTGGGTACTCACATGCATAGTTACTAGATGATAGACGTTTTGGGTAATCTCTTTACTAATGCTACTAACACATAGGGCCATATTCTATAGGCTACTTGCAAATACCTTGAACTCATACATTTGGCGTTGGGTGTTTTTTTTAAATAAATGTTTATAGTGCCAATAAGTAATATTTGCCAAATATGTAGCAATATTAAGAGTGATTTTAAGTGTGTATAAATTTACAAATTGGGTAATTGAATCTGGCCCTAGGAGTTCCACCATTTATATGACTAACATTTCTTGGCCTCTGAGCTCTATGGTGTGAATAATATAATTTATGTATGGCTATAAGGGCCTAAAGATCACTGTCCGAAGACTAAGTTTTGCTTCGCAGAGGCTCTAAGTACTTCACTGAAGGCTGTGATAGCTATTTATGCAGGAAGAAATTGTCATTATAGCCCATAACAGCACTTCAGCCCCATGCAATTGCTTATTAAATCTAGGGGGTTGTATTCCAACAGCCACCATTACCTCCACATTGCCAAGCATTGGTGCTCCTCTAAAAATTAAAGGAAAGTATACATATTAAATATAATGAAAAGTTTGTAATTTAACTCACCTTATTCTACACTTATGCAGTCTATGATTATAACAATTTTTTTTCTTTAAGAATATTTAATGACACTGTTTAAGGAACGATTTAACAACTTTCATGAGTAAAATCTATTGCTTAGCTGTATTTTCCCTTAGTGTAGGATGCAGTTTTCGATATTGATAATAATAATGATATTATGTCATACAACTTAATATAATCTCCAATATATTTGAAATAATTCTTATAAATGTTAATCATTTTACGTAAACATCACAAACATGATCACATATAAAAGAAGGCCAAACATTTTTCTGCAATATTTCTGTGAATATTAAGACAAGTTTGTGTGTTTTTTTTTAGTTTGCATGTAAGTGCTGAGCTGGAATTAATATGATAGTTATTGTCTTGTTCTCTCCCTTCTCAGTTGGCATGAATGCTGACTCCTACTGCCAGTGCTAATCACAACTAAAGTAGTGCTTAGCTCTTAATAATAAAAAATCGAGAATAAAAGCAAAATGAAATACCTCCCCATCCACTGATAATTGCTATTATTTGACACATTAATTACGGTACCTTTCATACACAGTACAAAAATAATTGCATATAGATATATAATCGATCAAAGTGTATATATTTTCTTTTCAACAAAAATATATGTATATAATGGTGCTTCCATAACCTAACTTTTGTTTTGCATTATTAGCGCTAAGAATTAGGTTTTATGAATAAGTGAAATGCTGAAAAATCCCTATTTAATAAGTACAAGTCTAAATGCCTCTGTGTAGGTTTCAATATAATGTTTAGGGAATGAGTCTATTGCCCACTGCTCAAAATAATAGGAGTCATGTGCCAATTACCTGCTCACGCTACTGTAATCATTGCTGCTGAGCTTTATACTTTCTATTGCAATATACCGAGGTTGTCAGTGATAAATCTATTTAGCTTATTTTAGTATTTGTATATTCTGTAAGCTTTTATGCTTTATATTTATGTATTGTGTTACCTTTATTACATGGGACGGTAGGATGGTTCAGTCAAGGGAACCAATTGGCAATGAATTATGATTGACCATGTTGCATCCCATATTATCTTTAAAATCCAGTTAATAATTACAAAATTCAATATTTTAAAAAAAAATAATATATATGAGTAACACAGTTCTTATTTATTTTGTTTATATTCAAACAAATATATGATCACATCCAAGTTTCATGATCAGTTCTGCACTCATTTCTGAGATTATCAATCTCTACCACAGAACAGCCACTCAGATCATCACTATTTAAAGATCTTCTACCTTCTTCAAGATAACAATGCCTTACAAATAACCCTACCCTCACTGCATAGATAATCTCTCCATGATCATCTTCCCTTAGAGACTTTTATCATAACCATATTATTCACAGCTCTTTACTGGAAATCCACTCACTCCATCATGCCTTACCTATTTAAGAGTGAAAGCGTTGGGCACCAAGTAGTGATGGCTTTGTGGTGCAGCCCATGACCAAGTACAACAATCTACCCCTTGGAGAGCAGTACATCTGTTCCTCCATTGATTAAAACGTATATTTGCATGGACTTCCGTGCATCTAAAGATGCAACCACAAGCAGCTCAGCTTGGTGCCCACACTCACTCTGAACAAAACACAAATAGCGGTGGAAGGCATTCAGGAGGACAAAATGGAGAACTCATGGAGGTGAGCAGTGTTAGTTTTAAAAGTAAGGAAAATATTCACTGCCTTGTTTTCGAACTTCACCTTCTTTCATTTTACTTAATTTTGCAAATACATCACACACGCCATCTTTTATTATGACTAAGTGACTCTTTTTATAAATTGGCATACAGATTAATAAGTGGCCATTTTGAATAATTAAACTTGATAAAGCTTAAAATCCATTTAGATAGGAACAATAAACACATTATTGTCTTTTATCAGCAAATTCTCACTGTTACCATATCCGGAGGGTGGTCTTTGTCAAGTAATATATCACGGGCTGTATATTTTATTTCCATTGTTAAACATTTAGAATATTTTCAAATGTATTTCTTCAAAATAGTATATTTAAAAAAATCAGGTGATCCCCAGGTCAAAGACGAGATAAGTTCCTTTTAGGTCGGATTTGTTTGTAACTCAGATTCCGTATCAATACTACTACTAATAATAATGATAATAACAATATTATAATGGCTCATATGTGGTAATAATAATACAGTGTAATATTTTAGTAATGATAATAATACTCCTGTACAGTCATAATAAGTTACAGAAACTATTGTGCTATTTCTTTTAATTGAAACAAACAGAACATAAAAACTAAATCAGACAAAAAGCCTTGGGAGTCGTTCTTAAGTATGGGTCGTCTGTAAGCCAGGGACCTGTATATAACTCTAGTGGTCCTTTAATCTATATACAAAGACATTTCTTAAGTTTCTCAAGTCATTATTAACACCAACATAGGTTTATAATTAAATTGAATTTAGAAACAGTAAATTGCAAATATATTTGTTTCTCAGAGTTGACATTTAGTTGACATAGATGACATTATAAGAGTGCCTGTATAGTGATTAGACAAAATAGACTCAATACTATGGTATAATAATTAATTTAAAATGTGAGTATGTTATACAAAATGAACCTATCTGTTAAAATGCCTTGCAAAACAAACCCTATGAATGTTACTGAAGGATATTTGCAAATTAATACAATTCATGTTTTTAAAGGATTTTGTTTTCTTTTTCTAAGATTCTCTCAGTTTCCTTTTCTTTTAAAATATAATCTCAAAGAGGCTGACACAGTTGTATGACATGCAAGAAAACTATCATGTTTATTCTACAGAGGCAAGCAGAAAAAGACCAAATTGATGCAATTGAATACACAGTGAATCTTTCAGGGATTTGACTTGTAGCACTTTTGGGACCTGCTTGTCATATCTTAGGAGAAAAGGTTTTTTAAGTTTTATTTATTTTATCAGTTTAGCAAATGTTGGATGTTTGTGATAGATTTGCTTATATATAAAAACAGGAAATGTCCATTTTATAGACGTGTTACCTTTTTTTCCTTAAAAACACTGGTACTAGCTACAATAAATAAGGGAGAAAGGAAAAATGTAAAATATGGATGTTTTAAATGTGTGAAATGTAGCACTGAAAATCATTCACACTACAGTTGCGTTTTAAAACAGAATGAATCACTTTTACTGCTGTGCAAACTTCTATTTAGATCCTACACCTGATAGGTATTCTTTTAAAACATCTGAAATTATATAAAATGTCTATATCCAACCTATATCAAAATAATTATTAGTTATCATAGAAGTAGATTTTATTTCTGGTCAAATAACTAACATTTCAAATGTTGAAATGGAAAAAACAGATACAAATATGTTTTACTGTAAAGATTCGCCTTGGCCAAGCATTTTAGATTATTGCCAACGACTGTAAATTTTGGATATACAAGTAGAATACCACCCTTGGCAGAAAACCTTCAATTGGAGCATTCACAGTAATCTGATTAATCACTCATGTAAATTTTATTTTTTCAGGTGCTTAACACCAATTCAAAATCAACAAACTAAGATAATGAAAAACTTTATTGCACTAGAAAACAACACTGCTATTAAAAAACAAAGTACATATAATTGATTGGCGGGGCTTGCAATAACCTGGTGAATACATACAGATAGAGATTTAGATTTTTGTCCCCTTGTCCCCATCACATAATACACAGTAGAAATAGAGAATAACCCTATGATCCTCAGGGGATTCCTCCTATCTGGAAGGCTCAAACTATTTTTGATGCTCCAAATCTAGCTAATTCACCCTACTGTATAAGAAATAAATAAATAGGGTCTTACACTCTCCTAGTAACTAATTGTGCAAACTATTATAATTCCCTGCCTCCTTCAATAAAACAGTAAAGAGGTACTTCACTTAAAAACACATAAATACAACTTGACAGTAGTATTAAGGGTATCTATGGATCGATGATTGAGAACTATTGCCACTAGAGATTTGCTAATGTGATAATATATGGGTATTTCTATTGATTAATCACATCACCAGAAATCCAGCTTGGCAATGCAGAAAACAATACATTGGGAGAAATGATATATCAATTTGTTTTTGTTTTTTAAAGATTATGTTTAACAATTAACAATAAATCCACATATTACAAGAATCAGAGATCTAAAAAGGCTGAACTTGATGGACTAAAAGTATTTTTCAACCTCAATTACTATGTAACTATATCTAACTATGCAACTATGTTTTCCGTTCACCTGCTGTTTACATTTACATTTAAAGGAACATGGAACACAGCTGTTTTTAATGCATAATATATATATATATATATATATATATATATATATATATATATATATATATATATTACAAAAGTTGCTTTCTGTATGAAAAACATATTAAGTAAAAACAGTTAAACTTCACTAAAACTAACAGGAAATGCAGAGAGCATATTTCTATAGTTCCCATTGGCTGACAGATGGCGATCCCCCAAAATCAGATAAACATCTGAATAGTACTACAGAATCTGTCAGCTAGTTACAAATAAAGGATAATAATAATAGTAATTTGAAAAAAGGTACTCTCTGTGACACATTATCAAAATACTTTCTAATGCAAATAAGTAAGAAAAAATGGCATGTTCCTTTAGCGACATTTCCAGGGGGTTAATCAGTGACATCTGAATACAGTTTAAGCAGTAAATTACATAGAATTGACTAATCCAAGATGCTCATTATACTTAAAAAATAACTATAGCATTTTAAAACAGAGACAGGGCAATCACACAACTGTGGATAAAATATTAAGTCTTGGTCAGAAATGTTATCTCCCTGTCACCAATACTAACAAATGGATATTGAAAAAAGTACAGATTTTCTAAGTTTGTTTCTTACTAAAAATCAGTTTTTGTGAAGTTGTGAATCATGATATTTAGTATTGACATTTTCAAATTAAAGCTTTTTTCTAGACTAGTTTTCTGGGTGTACAACAAACATGATTACCAGCATTTCTCAGAAATATTAGAAAGTCTGTAAATGCCCAACAGCCATTTGTGGTAATTGATTATGGGTCGTTTTGCTGGGATAAGAAATAGATTGCTTTTAATTCAGAACTAGAAACAGGTAAATCTGTTACATTATCTTCCATCTAAAATGAGATGTGTTGTTTCTTTAACGCTCTGTAAGTGACGTACTTGGGAGACCATTTAAGAAATCTATTTTTAATGAGCCATTGCTGGGTTCATACTACAATTTAGCTTTTACTGTGGTATACAAATGAAAAGAGAAAGAGGCGAAATAACTGATAATCACATTTTTTTGCTAAGTGCATAATCTATTCTTATTGATTTAATATAAAGAAGGGGAACAATAAGAAATGAGAAACTCCAGACAATGGTACTAGTCCAGCTTCCATTGGGAGCTACATTGAACTGATCTTTTTTTTCAGTACAGTTGCAATGATCAGATCTTTTAGATGACATATGAAGCTGCCTTTTCCAATAAGAGGTGCAGAGTTGCTGAATTGGCTTCTTATTCTTTTTTTTTCTCAAGAAAAATACCATTAGCTCGAAAGATTTAGCCTTGAATACTTAAGGAGGGCGTGATACATACAACACTGTTAACCTTCTTAAAAGCTTTTTCCTATCTTTCTAAGCCCTGGAGAAGCTGATTTTACTTCGGCTGGGTCATTCACAGTAAAATGATTCCTTTGACTGGTCTATAATTATAGCATGTGGTAAAGAAGTATTTCCGATATAAACCTTTTGACTTGTCAGTCTGATTTTGGTCAAATTGAGCCTGACCGTCTTACCATTAAATTGAAAGGTATCTGGGTGCTATTGTTTTGCTAATTCAGCTTAAAATAAGTTCCTGTGATCCAAGCACTATGAGACAAGATAATAAGCATTTGAAAATTATACAGCGCCAATAACATCCAGAGCTAAAGAACTTATTATGTAACTTGTGTGAACAAAAAACTACTCAAACTTAATCCATTTTCCTCCATACTAATTTACTTAATTTTAATTTAATGAAGAAAAAAATCTGTAACAATTGATGAAACCGGAATATTGCAGATCTCTATTGTATAAATACAGTAGTAGACACATACAGGGGTGGTATATATATATATATATATATATATATATATATATATATATGTATATATATATATGTATAAATATAAAAGTATATATATGTATAAAATGAGCCATGCATATAGTGATTCTGGTTTAATAGAGTGATACATTGTGGTCTCATTTGCATGCCCCTGCCCAGTGTCTGAGTGCAGTGCAATAACTGTATGTCTAGGAAACCTGAGCAGGAAATAAGTCTATTCACTTATTTTTGAGACATTCAAATGAAATTACAAATGTACTATTCAATTTATGTACAAATGTATAAATATATTTGCACATTTAAAGGTCTAAAATAAGTTAAAAAACTGTTTTCTGCTCAGAATTCCAAGAAATACAGTTGTTAAAGTGCATTCTGGGAAGCTGAGCAGGGGCATGCAAATGTACCCACAAATGCTTCGCTCTTCAATCCATAACCATTTTATACATGGCTTCCGTTAAGCTTATGCCCGCTGCATTGCACAGCTTTTTTGCAAAGCAAAGGTTGGATTATACACAAGGTGGAAATCCTACACACGTACAGCTGTTTCAAGCTTACTGGCTATCATCAGCATGGAGCAGGATCTCAGCTTCTGTTGTGGATCTTATGAGTAGGTAGTTCACCACAACAATCATTTAATATATGGTGGGCAAAAGAGCGATAGAAGCCCTCCACCGTACATATATATACATTCTTTTAAAAAAATATAAGTACAAATTTCTGATTTGCGTATATATATATATATATACATATATATATATATATATATATATCATTTCATATGTGTAAGTTGAATCTCTGTTAAATCTTTCTTATATGTAATTTCTGTCCCTCTTCCCATAATTCATCTGACACCGCACTCAGTGACACCGCACTCAGACACCCATCATTTCATTATTATAACCTTAACATTTGCTTTGTACAGTGTAATTGTACATACTTTTTATTATATTGTCATAAAACGTCTGTAACTGTTACAATTATGTTTTTTTTTTTTTATCATATTCAGCATTATTGCATTTAACAGGGATTTTGTAAATGACTGAATAGGATTGCAGTGTTACTATTCCAGAAAACAGCATCTTGTTTTGATTTTATTTTTTAATGAGCTCATCCATAAAAATAATGAGCTCATTGTAACATGAAGTGATATTTTTATAGTTCAGTTCGATCAATTTATGCACGTTATTGTATGAGATGTTTGTTTTAGTTGCTTATTCCATTTATACAGCTGCCAATGCTTTTAACATAACCGGTCTGGTAAATTAAAACTGAATACTGCTATGTTGCTCAGAATAAATTTTCTGATTTTGATCTATTTCTGAGTTATGGCTCACAAATTTGTATTTGTCTGTGTTTTTTCAGGGAAAGAAGAATATATCGCCACTTTTAAGGGATCCGAGTATTTCTGCTATGACCTGTCGCAAAACCCAATTCAAAGCAGCAGCGATGAAATAACCCTGTCGTTTAAAACCCTGCAGAGGAATGGACTGATGCTACACACAGGAAAATCGGCAGATTATGTCAATCTCGCGTTGAAAAATGGAGCCGTGTCGTTGGTCATTAATTTGGGGTCAGGGGCCTTTGAGGCCTTGGTGGAACCAGTGAATGGAAAGTTTAATGACAATAACTGGCATGATGTCAAGGTGACCAGGAACCTGCGTCAGGTAACAGTAAAACGGATGAAAGAATAACATATTTTGTTTTCAGAACAGCTAAGTAAATATATAATTACATATTACTTAAGATGGCCTTTATTTTTCTGTAACAAGACTATCCTGCCACACCTGAGCAGGGGCATATCTAGAAAGTAAAAGGGCAGATGAGGTGGCATACTAAAACGATTCTGACCTCACATTTTTTTTTAATTATCTGAATAAAGGGTTGCTGCTACCACCTCAGATTGTGAGTTAAGGCCATAAGGATATTGAACACCAACCTTTCTGGCTCGTGAAGCTGATATGCCTTCTTCATAGAGAAATTCACATCTCTTGAGAGAAGGGCTCCATTTACCCATGATATGGATCCATGGTTATTGGTGTCAGCTACCCTTTAAGGTGACATACAAAAGTTTTGCCTTGTTGAAGTACTGTGAACTACAATTCTAAATAAACAACTGTGCAGGTATAGCAGTTATTGCTAAATGGATCTGATACTGAATATATAGATATGCTTTACCAGGGTCTCCCTCCACCCTAAAGCTCTTATTACATGGCTTACCTGGCATGGTGGCAACCAAGATCTAATTACAACCAAGAAAAAAAATATATATTTCAGCATAAGATTTCTGGCAAACTTGTTTATTTAGACTTTACAGTACTGCAACAAATTATTTTGTCTTGTAACTACACATTTAATTATTTTATATAATATTTTGTAATTTATTCTTTTGTGAGGTTAAAGCAGTTAATACATTCAGAGTTAAGTAAGTCCAGTGTGGCACACCAAAGTTAAATACAGTTTACATTTCTTGGTATGGATACGTTAATCCATGTGTGCATCATTTGACAGAGAGTCACGTAAATATTCTTACTGCTAGTAAATGACATATTAATATATATTTTAATGCTTTCTATTTGTTACAGATGTACTTGTTACGTTATACCATGCAATTGATAGTTTTATATATATATATATATATATATATATATATATATATATATTTATGTTTGATATGTTCTTTCAGCTTGAATATGCAACAGATGATCGTGCTGTAAATGGACCCCGTTGTGTTAAAACAAGTCATGTAGCTTTAACAGTATAAATTACATGCAGAATCATGAAAGCCTTATTAGCATAACTGACATAAAGTTATAAATTATTGCTAGGGGCTGCCATGTCAGCCTGTCTACCTTCTTCCATGCATAAGATCATGCTTCTCTATGGGGATGACTTTCAGTCAGTTGTGAACTTCCATATTGCAGCTTCTACTGCATACAGCGTAGCCAGCTGCTTTCTTTTAGCCCATAAGGTTGTGTGATCTAGCTCCTAGTGTAAACAACAGCAGCACATGACCAGGACCAATAGAAATCTGCTGGTGCACTCAAATGTGCAATATGGAGTTTCATAGTTTCCACCTAATTCACTCAGTGAACAATGAGATGGGAGAGAAGCAACCTTCTATAGGCAAGCATATGGACTTTTTTTAAAGTAGTAATTCATAACTTTATATTACTTGCCAAATATTGCTTTCATTATGCTAGATATAACGTATTAAGAACCATGGCTTGCTTTACCACTACAGTGTTCCTTTAACTTCTCATATGACTATCATACTCTACCTCGAAACTAAAATAACTAATAACAGAGATCGAGACTAACAATACTAAGCAGATTAACACATTTTTTTATTCGCATTTACTTAAAAAAAGTTACTAAATTTGTATGTGATTCAGTCATTTTCTGATAAATCTGTATAGTAACAATATTTTAATAGTTTACAGAGAACAGAGATTAAGGCACAATATCTTACGCTACTACACACCGGGTAGTTTATCTTTTTCGAAATATGTAGGCTCACATGGTTATGCAACATATTTTCTTGTGCAGTCAAATAAATAAATACAGAAATGAAATCTTTTCCTTTTTCCTCAGATATCAGTAGGGTGCCATTTGCTTCAGTGTTATCATTGCTGGCATCAGATGGATCGATATGTTAGCAGCACAGCCTGCCTGCTAAGATTGCTCACTAGCCCCAATGGTTTTGATAATTCATGAATGATACAAATCTTCCCTTTCTTTGCACTGTGGAAGACAACAGGTTTGGTCTCTCCCCAGGAAGTGGAATGAAGAATAATGAAGAATCTCTATGTATTTTGTAGCATTTTTTCTGTCAACAGTGACATCACTGGAGCAACAAGTTTATTTCTGCAAAAATATAATAATCCAGATTTGTTTAAAGTCACTGTAAAGAAAAAGAGATGATTAGAAATAAAGTATCCCTTTACAATAGAGGTAGAGAAAGTGTTTTGTTTTATATAAATGATTCAATTAGTCAATATAACTAATTATATCCTCTTCTATATAATTTCATGCAAAAAAATACACGTCACTCACTACTAAGAAGCAACCAGAGTAATTGATTTTCAACTTCTGGTACCTTTACTTTTCTTCCTGTTCACTCTCATGTAGGGTGCCATGTTTCAAAGTTGTGATCTAAGACCAGACCCAAATGGCAGGGCTTCACACTACCAGAGCAGTGCTGCTGCATGCAAACACACAGCATATCACTCTCCCCTGTGGATGTAGGCTTAGGTCACAGCTGTGAAACATGCCACCCTACTTGAGAAAGCCGTAAAGAAAAGGGGAGGTTCAAGTAAGTTAAAGTAAGTTACTCTGGAGGCTTCTTAGAAATGATTGAAGTCTACATTGTCCATGACAATTACACTGAGAAGGAAACAATTAATTAAGTTATCTAATTAAAACATTTATATCAAACAAAAAAAAGCCTAAATTATCTCTTTAAAGGAAACTGTCACCATAATGTAAGAAAGATTTAAATAAACAATTGTTTATTAATAAATTAAAACACTTTTCAGAAGCTGATTATGTCTTAAATCATCTTTGGTAGACTTCAACGTAACCCAAAAGTATGAAGTCAAATCCCTTGTATCAATAAGATGTTCAAGGGTTGCCAAGTACAGTGGTACCTTGGTACTCATCAATAATTGGAGAAGGCACGACTAGGGGCGAAAATTCTGAGTACCATATCAGATATTTTCAGCATAGTACTTCACAATACCTGTGAAGGTTAATAAATCTTGGGAAAACATGCATTTATTCAACATGCATTTTGTATGTCTCAAAGCAAATTTTTTATCAACTTTCCAAAAATGTCCTTTCACTACAAAGATATTAAGTAGAACTTTGTTCTGGATTATCACAAACAGAACTTAATACCAGATTACACCTTGTTTAAAATGAAATAAATGAAATACTGTCAACTTTTTATTGATATACGATCTTCCATTGAAAGTGTGCAGATATTATGGTGAGAGTGCTCCTTTAACAGGACAATTGGCTTAAAATGGTGCTGTTAGTTGCTCCAAGTTTGAAATTGGTAAAGTTACAGGTTATATTTTCTAATCTACCTAAGTCAATATATTTACAAGGTTTAAATAAAAAAGAGCCAGATGTTACTTGGCACGCCAATAAAGGCCTACTTTCTAGATTTGCCTTTGCTCATGCTTCTATAGAAATAGTTATAGAAAACCAATGAAATTTATAATATTAAAGAAAATTAGAGACTTGGTGCATGTTTAAGAAGGCAGATGCAGAAATCCATTCAACTCATTATATGTGTCAGGATCTTCTTTGCTTTGTTTCATTGCAGTAATCTGTGACCCTAAAGTCCATCAATATGACCGAAAGAAGTTTTGGAGTTGAGAAGGATTCCTTGAGAGCTGTAAATTCAGTAGTAGGGGTTGCAAACAAATTTCCGATTTGTCCAAAAGAGCGAAAAACAAATTAGAATTATTATCCATGAAGTGGTCAGTTTATGAGCCCGTAGAGATTTTTAATGTCTGTCAGATGTATTCAGCTTAAAGACCTAAAGGGAGAAGTGACCACGTGTCTGTTTTTGTTCAGTACAGAGCTGATAAGTTATGAAATATATTTGCAGGACAAATACTCTTGCAGTTGCCTCTCAGGAGGTGTACTTGTTAGTCTGCTTTTTTCTTGTAAAATTTTTTTGCCCTTTTTCTATGTTACTAACATGCTTAATAACTAACATGTCATTCATGGAATGTTTCATTCTACTAACCGTTACCTGAATCAAAAAATGTACTAACATGGTAGTGACCATCATATTTTTTAAGTAACGATCGTTATTATGTTCACAGTTTTTAATTTCCTTTCTCCCCCCTTCTCCACAAAGCACTCAGGCATTGGACACGCTATGGTAAACAAACTACATTGTTCGGTAGATATCATTCTAATTGTTTCTTATTTTGGGTTTGCCGTGTGTTTTCTTTCTTTCTTTTAACTGTAGACATCATTACTAAAGAGGAACTGCGGTTGGTACTCTTCTGCTTACTTTGAACTCCTTCT
Organism: Discoglossus pictus; assembly: GCA_027410445.1. Classification (NCBI taxonomy): domain Eukaryota; kingdom Metazoa; phylum Chordata; class Amphibia; order Anura; family Alytidae; genus Discoglossus; species Discoglossus pictus. The sequence goes on along the minus strand of CM050165.1, from coordinate 57,172,320 downwards.
TTTCATCTGTTGTTGACCTCCTTATTTTTACCTGTCCCTATCAAATTTATTTATTTTTTTATTCACATATAGGGGCATCATTAACGTTACTACCGTTTGCATCAAGCTGTGATTAACCCAAAAAAAAAAAAACTATTATTGGCTGGCTCAGCCAAATTCAAACCATTCATTATGCACGGCATGGCTTGAACCAATATGCATGCGATAGTACATCTGTCCATCTTTATTCATCATATGCAGTCTTGTTACTTTCTGTTTGTGACTTTACGTTTCTGTTATGTAGTGTTTTTAGCATGAGCACCATCAGAGTGCGCTTCTAACACAATTTAATTTGCTTTTTTATAATTTAGCATGCTAATTAATCCCATGCATGTTAAACCGCTGCTTATTTGTTATCAAGTGCAAATAGTGGTGGTGCCTAATACAGCTTGCGTCATCTATGTTCCCAACATGCACGTTTTAATTAGTCAATGACAAGACTACTAAACTTACTAATACGTACAACAGCTAAACTAACCTAGAAAGCATTCTACTAACACCATTTTTGTGTCTGCTAAATAACTGTTCAGTTGCTGTAGGGACAATACTGACACTAGCTCTTTAATCAAGACAACAGCTGAAATACAGTAGTTTAGATCTGGTAGGGGAAGATGATTTCTAGATTCCAAGACCAAACTTCAAACAGACATGAAAATGGATTTCCAAACTAGGTCTAAAATCAGGCACATCCAAGAAATGCAGTCTTTAGGTCTGGAGTATAGCGTGTCCTTTCCCTGTGCTTTGTTATGTAGGTGACTATTTCAGTGGATGGGATTCTGACCACAACAGGCTACACTCAAGAAGACTACACCATGTTGGGATCTGATGACTTTTTCTATGTTGGAGGCAGTCCCAGCACAGCAGACCTCCCAGGGTCACCAGTCAGTAACAACTTCATGGGCTGCCTTAAAGAGGTAAATCTGACCATGTTCTTCTTGGCTTCGATCAAATGTGGTTATTATCATTGGCTTAAACCTCATCTTAAATTGCCAGTTCATACGATTACTAGATAAGGCTGGAAAAGGAGCTTATTAATGTTTGGTGATCGCCTTCATATATATGTCATATAGACATAATTATTAGTTGTTTCCATCTGGTATTTCATCTCAAGAGTTCAGGAAAAAAATGCAAGTCACACATAACATATTTATAGTATATGGTTATAGAGCACTTACACATACTGTATGAAATGGGAATTTATTCCTATGGGTTTAAGCCATGTTGATGTACGTGGAAAAAACAAAACAGATTTAAAATACAAACTAAAACCTTATACATTTATGCTATTTACGTGTGTGAGGGGTCATAAGCAATGTCCCCAAAGACATTGAGACTGTATTATTTATGTGGTTATTGTTAACTTTTATAAGTATTTAAAAATTGTATAAAACGAGAGTTTTATACTAAAATCCGTAGCAGAATATGTATTGAAATATATTTTGAGAATGAAAATGTTTAAAATATAGACTTGTCTCAGTAATATGCATTAGCATTTATGCTGATTCTCCAGGGAATCAAACATTTATTTCCTTTCTTTTAAAATTATAGACCATATAATTTTAAAGTAATGTCTGGGTTTAAACATTTAACATTCAAGGTATCAGAACTGCGTCTGGCAGAAAAGAAGGCCGTTGAAGCATGAAAATATGCATTCTGAATAGTTGAGCAACTCGAAGAAAGGCTGCCTTATAAAATAAATGAAGTCCATTTATCCACAGTGTAGAGCAAACCGTACATTATTCTTTAATCCAGCTCGGCAACACTGAAGTGGTTAATCTAACATAAGCCTGACCTACTTGAAAACATACTTCCATTTTTCAAAGTGGGACCGGTTTCCTATGACATGTAGTCATCTTTTCTCTTGTGTCGCAAGCACCATTTTACTGGTTTATCGGTTCCCAATGAGGCAGAGAGAATATATATAGTAGATTATAAACACTTAGAAATACATCAACACATCTCACAAGGGCCCTTCAACACACTTGTACTGTGCTATTGGAAAGATATTAGCATTTGCAAATGTGAAAGCTTGGGAATGGTCACACAATGAATGAGAATACAATGTCCTAATGTTATTTACATGTGGGAGAAGCACATGTGACACAAGATAATGTTGTAAAAGCATGGTTTCTCACATTTTACTGAAGAGTGTTTATGGGAAGAAGAACAAAACAGTTGTCTTTCATGAATATTTCAGTGTTCTAATTAAAGCGTTGGTGACTTGTAAGTTGGGTCACGACTCTTATTTATTCATTAATGACTTGGTACTGGACATAATAGATTAAATTTAAAAACAGGGATTTATAATTAGAGCAATTGTACTGAACGATATAATATGAATACATTATCTGCATTTATAAGTGTAAGGGTAAATGTTCCAAATATCAAGATAAGTATAAAATACCACTTTAATAACTTAACCGCAAGAGCCAGCTGTTTTTATTAGCCGTGTGTCATGAAAATTGTTCCTACATTAAGACCATTGCAGTTCAAGTAAAAAAATACACTTGTTGGTCAAAGATTTACCAAAAACTAACAATATTAGCAACTGTGTAAGACATAGACAAAACACACTTTTTGGGAAAATCAGATTTTTTATACAGGAATCCATTTTGTATTTGTTACAAAACATCCTGAGAGCTGGATGAGGGGTGTGCGTGTTTGTAGTTATCTGTGGAAAGAGGGGTGGGGAAGGAGAGAACGGGGAGGAGAGTTCAAAGTCTTTGTCTGTTAACTGGATAAGATTGAAATGGACTCATTCAATGCAATCACAACTCTCCAGAAATGTAAACGCCCCTCTCAGTGACGCAACTTCCAGGTCCCTGCAGAGGAGTGGATTTTTTTCCATAAAATAGCTGTGTTGTGTAGTGGTCCTTAAGAGTCAATGTTCAATATTAAAACTTACATTAAAATCTAAGCATTTACGCTTCCAGGCATGTTGCTTGTCTCCACTCTCTATAAAGCAATCAAGGGGTGGAGCAGAACTACAAGCAAGGAATTAGTCATGCTAAGTAAGATTTTAAAGGTAGAACAATATATATTAGGCGGTGACTGTAAGGTCGAAAAGCACATAGATCTCTGTGATACAAAATAGATCTATACTTTGTTTAGACTTAATTATACTTTGTTATTTCTTCTGTCCTTGATAGTGACTTGTCTCTACTTGGCCAACATACCATTTCCATCTTATAGAAGCAGTGTATTTCTTATCATCACCTTATAAACATGTTATACTGATGTGTTTAGTAAATGTATTCTGTTATTGAGACAAAGTTGTAAAGCAGCAACATAGGCGTAAAAGGAGTATATAGTCATGCATACATTATAAAGGCACCCGATACAACTACATAACCTAAAGGAGCCAAATTCTTTCTATATGATAAAATATCATATGCTGGTGGATAATAGGAGAAATTTAACAGAAAATTGCTGTTTTTCACCATTTTTAGGGTTGAACTTCTAACATATTTTATTTTGGAAGGATTTGTAGGACATTTGCATAGCTGATTGCTAAATATCTTTAATGCTGTAGTAAGGGATAATGTGTTTCAGATTCTGCCTCATTTAGGACAAGACGTGTGGACCTCTAGCCTAAATTTGGGGGGGGGGGGGGGGGGGAGATATTTTCACTGTAAGCTTTCACACAAAAGACAAATGCTTTAATTATAATAAATTGAAAAGCTGGTTATACTGATTTTTCTACTACTGAAAGTGACTTAGTTTTAAGTAGGTTTGTTTAGTTAATTGGATACTCCATGAAGTGTATGTATATATATATATATATATATATATATATATATATACACTAGCGACTTGCCCGTCAAAAAATTACAACAATAAAATTGTAAGGGCGGTAAATTTTGTTGGTGTTCCAAGATGCTTCGGCGCTCATTGCGAGCCTCGCTCGGACGCCTTCGGCGCTCATCGCGTGGCTCGCAATGAAGGGCCTTCGGCGCTCATTGCGAGGTTGTTGGTTGTTTGTGTGCTATGAGCATTGTTTTTTTTTGCTAATGCTAATGAAATAATAAAATAATACATCAATATACTTTACCTATTTGGAAGTAATATATGCAGGAAGCATTGTGCAGAAGAGCTGGCAATCTGTTTTGATGTTGCAGCCGCATAGAATGTGTGTTTTGAGGGCTGTGGAGCTGCTGTGTAAGTGTCAGCAATGTGTGCAGTGTGTAGTGTAAATAGTGTGCATGCGCGAGGAAAATCTGTTGGGGTAGCTGTGTACTTCCGCATTGTGTAAGTTAGTGTTGTAAAATGGCGCCTAATGTGTGGTACGTGTCTGTGGCTGATTTGGCGTCCTTGTTCTTGGATCGCGTCCGTCATTTTCGGAAAATCCATAGGTGTTTGGTGGTGTTTTGCGTCTTTAGAGTCCTGTATCCTCGTTTTCGTTTTTTTCGGCGTCCATTTATTCTCTCGCTTAGGGGATTTTCGGGTGTCTAAACTCTTGTATTTCGAGTGAAATTGAGGTGTAACTTCATTTTTCGAGGTCCTGGGTGCCTCCCCTTGCTGTAGGTAAGCTTTTTACTTTTTGTATTTGTTGTGTGTATTTATTGTGTTTTTAATGTTTTCCTATCCTCGGGTTTCGGGCGGTAACGTCATATTTTTGTGAGGTCGTAATGTTTTTTTTTCTAAGTCCCCCGTCTCTTATTTGTTTCTCGTAAGTCCGTAAATTTTGCGAGGGCCGCAGGCTCGCTAGGCGAGCCTGCAGCTTTAGTAACAACCCGCCTGCTCACAACGATATACAGTGGATATAAAAAGTCTACACACCCCTGTTAAAATGTCAGGTTTCTGTGGTGTAAAAAAATGAGACAAAGATAAATAATTTCAGAACTTTTTCCACCTTTTATGTGACCTATAAACTTTACAACTTAATTGAAAAACAAACTGAAATCTTTTGGGTCGAGGGAAGAAAAATAAAAAATAAAAATAATGTGGTTGCATAAGTCTGCACACCCTCTTATAACTGGGGATGTAGCTGTGTTCAGAATTAAGCAATCACATTCCAAATCATGTTAAATAGGATACACCTGCCATCACTTAAAGTGCCTCTGAATAATTCCTAATAATGTTCAGCTGCTCTAGTTGGTCTTTCCTGAAATTTTCTTAGTCGCATCCCACAGCAAAAGCCATGGTCCACGGAAGCATCAGAGGGCTCTCATTGTTAAAAGGTATCAGTCAGGAGAAGGGTACAAAATAATTTCCAAGGCATTTGATATACCATGGAGCACAGTGAAGTCATTATCAAGTGGAGAAAATATGGCACAACGGTGACATTACCAAGAACTGGAGCTCCCTCCAAAATTGATGAAAAGACGAGAAGAAAACTGGTCTGGGAGGCTACCGAGAGGCCTACAGCAAGATTAAAGGAGCTGCAGGAATATCTGGCAAGTACTGGCTGTGTGGTACATGTGACAACAATCTCCCGTATTCTTCATATGTCTGGGCTATAGGGTAGAATGGCAAGACGAAAGCCTTTTCTTACGAAGAAAAATATCCAAGCCAGGCTACATTTTGCAAAAACAAATCTGAAGTCTCCCAAAAGCATATTGGGAAAGGTGTTATGGTCTGATGAAACCAAGGTTGAACTTTTTGGCCATAATTCCAAAAGATATGTTTGGCGCAAAAACAACACTGCACATCACCAAAAGAACACCATACCCACAGTGAAGCATGGTGGTGGCAGCATCATGCTTTGGGGCTGTTTTTCTTCAGCTGGAACTGGGGCCTTAGTTAAGATAGAGGGAATCCTTTATTATACAGATCTCTAAGAAATAAGTAAGTGTAAATATGAAAATGACATTGAGGAGGATTAAATTAATGAATTAAACTTAGTTAAGACATTGGTATAAAACAAAAATAATTGCACATAGTTGCTTTAAAATTACATTTTGAAATTGTGACCATTGTAGTAAATACCAAATAACTTGTATCAATACTAACTGGAGAGTATTCAGCTTGTATGTGCAACAATACTTGCTATAAATTAGTTTTACACTTATAACTACAAGAGACCTTTACTTTTGAGCATCTTTTTTTCCATCAGTGTAACCTTTTTTTTTTTTTTTATTTCAAAAATGTTTTATTTTTAAACAACAAAAAACAACATACAATAAACAAACAAAAATAGGCACAATGAATATTAAGTAGTTCATAAACTTTGGGTAGTATCTATTCTTCAATATATCACTGTGACTTCATAGGCATCCATATACACCAGATTCACACCATACAAAAGATTATTCGATAGTGGTAAAAGGGAACAACTACGCAAAGATAGCAAATACCAATAACCTGTTTATAGCTCCAAATACTGGAGTCAGCTAAGACATAAAAACATTTTTTTTACTTATGAGACCGTATCTACCTGATATGTTGGATTATTTAATGGAGTCCCAAATCCCCCATTTGGCTTGATCTTGATAGATAATTTTGCTATACTCATATGTTTTTTCCAATTCTCTTATGTATTCAATTTTACACAAAATTTCCACCCAGCTAGGAATATTGACTTGTTTCTATATATTAATGATTGCTAATTTAACTGTGGTACAAATCTGAATAAGAAATATTAGTTTTTCAAAGAAAATGTGAAGCAAGCCAGCATAAGGTGTTGGTGTGATTGATTTCTTTTAAAGTATATTTCTCTCTGCGCTGCGTTTTTAATATATTTATTAGTGCTTCTAAATGCTTTAATCCCATACTTCTAAAGGAAGTGGATTACCCAACTCCTTCTCCCAAATTGTCATACTAGATGATTTAACTTCTTCTCTATTAGTACGAATAATCAGGAAATACTTGCATATGAGATGGGAATAGTCCCTCTTCTTCAACAATAATTCAACTCGGGACAATTTCTTGCTGGACTTTGTAATTGCTTTGTTTTTATTTAACCAAGATATAATTTGTTCAAAAATCAACCAATAATGGGGCGGGATCTTAAGTTTGCTTCTGAGCTGATCATATGATGCGAGCTCTCCCTTAACGAGTAAATCTGCAAAGAGCGAAGTATCTTTACCTAATGAGCACGTATTTAGTGAGGTTTGTAAGATGTTCAAAATAGTGCTGATTGGAGTTAATACACTTGGGAATGGGATATAATCTTGACTTTTTTTAATGCATTGCCAATATTTAAAGGTTATTCTTGATGATTTATGAACCTTTTGATACATTTATCAGTGGATATTTTTCAGCAAAAATCAAGACACTCAGATCTTGTTCTGGTATAATCTTTTTCTATCTGGACCCAAGGATATTTCTTTTTGTGGTCCAGACATTTCAATATATGAACTAATGCAATGGCTTCATAGTAAAGTTTGATAACTGGATACGCAATACCAACATTACTAAAACTTATGACCATTGTCATTCTTTTCAGCCTAATGTGTTTACTGGAGTGTAGAAATATAATGATTAAAATTTGAAATCGAGTAATCCAAAATAACGGAAAAGATATAGGGAGGCAATGAAAGATATAATTTATTCTTGGAAGAATGATCATTTTAATGGAGACTATTCTGCCCGAAAAGGATAGCCGTAGATCTTTCCATTGTTTAATGGTTTATTCACATTTCTCTAAAGTTTGTTTACAATTGATCGAAATCATATGGCCCATATCTTCACAAAACGTTATACCCAGATGTTTAAATATGTTTGTTTTCCAATTAAAAGGAAAATTGTCCTCTAAAACTTTTTTGATATGTTTTGCAGTATTAATCTACAGAATTTCTGATTTTGAGTAATTTAATCTGTAATTAGACACAAATCCATATTCCTCAATCAAGTTTAACAACTGAGTGAGTGTAAGTGATAGTATGATATCATCTGTGAGTAAGGTAATTTTGCGTTCTCTCTCTCCCATCCTTACACCGCATACACCCACTGAGTTTTAATCGCTTCTGCTAGTGGCTCGATCATTAAAGTAAAGAGAATAAGAAAAGAGAGAGTACACCCCTGCCTGGTACCATTGCGCACTTCGAATCTAGGAGACTTTGAAACTGGCCGATAGACCAGAGTATAAGGCCCCTATGGCATGAGAGCCAAATCTGCCAAATCCCATTCTAGCCAATGTCAGTTTCATGTACTCCCGATTTTTAGCAAAATCTATCAAATTCATTAGTTTCCAGACATTGTCTACCGTGTCTACCAGGAATAAATCCTGCTTGATCTATTGAAATCAGATTACCAATTATTTTTCCCAATCTTATAGGTAGAAATTTAGAATATAATTTCAAATCAGTATTCATAAGTAAAATTGGTCTATAACTAGAACATAATTGAATATTTTGATCTTTCTTTGGTATAACAATAATAGTAGCTTTTAACATTTTGTCAGGAATTTTAGCAACCTCCTTGATTTCCTTAAATATGTCTTTTAAAACTGGTGTCAGGACTGGGCTACACAGTTTGTAGAATAAGTTGCTGTAGCCATCTGGGCCTGGCGTAGTATGATTTTTTAAATTTTTAATGACGTTGCTAACGTCTACATCTGATATTGATTCGTTAAGTAATTTTAATTCGGGATCAGAAATTTTTGGTAAGTTGTATTTCCCCAAAAATTATTTGATATCTTTGGCTGAAAGTTTTTTAAAGGTGGAATCTAGTGCAAGATTGTATAATTTCTTATAATATGCAGCAAAAGCTTTGGCAATTTCATTCAGTTTCGTAACCCATTCCTCTTGATTAAGAAGCACTTCTATTCTGGTATTTTTTTTTTATTTTTTTATTTTTATTTACAAGTATTTTACGTGATTTATTGTCATATTGATGGGGATTTTGCTGACGCCACCATATGGCTTTATCCGCAATAAATTGGTTGATTGTATTTATTTGTTTCTGAAGATTTTTGATATCTTTAGAAATTGAGTCTTTAGGGTTAAGTTTATGTATTTTCTCCAAATTATATAGTTGTATCAATAAATTACTCAGTGGGACAACGCTTTGTTTGTTTGATTGACTTTTAATTTTTATTAGAATACCTCTAGTGTATGCTTTGAAAGCTGTCCATAACGTACTTCTGGATGGAACTGAGTTTTTCTTGAAATAAAAAAATTCCCTAATTTGGGAAATAAGATAATTCCTATTCTTATCTTTAATGATTAGAGAATCATCCAATTTCAATGATGATTTAATCCTCTTCTTAGTAGCTAAATTAATCTTTATTGTAACATAAGCATGGACAGATATTGTGATAAGGCCTGTTTCAGCCTGTATTATCGCGTTCATAGTCGGTGTATCCACCAAGAAACATTCTAATCTAGAGCACATTTTATGAGCTGGGGAGAAAAGCGAAAAACCAAGCCGATTAGGAAATAAATCCTCCAGGGATCAAACAATTTATTTTCACTAATCAGTTTCATAAATTGCTGAGATTTAATTTGAACATTGACAAGATTTTTTATAGGTTTTTGAGTTTTCCTAAGTCCGGATCAACTGCTAAGTTAAAATCGCTACCAATAATTAATGATCCATAGTGGAATTTATTAGATTTATTCATTTTTTTATAAATTAAATTTGTTTGTCATTGGGAGAATAAGGATTTATAAGTGTAAATCTCTGGTTGTCAATTTTGCCCATCCATAAAATGAATCGACCATATGGGTCAATTTCTGTTAATTCCTTCAGTGTAACTTTAATACATCATACAGTTATGGGTGTTAAACTAGAAAAAGAGCAGACTAAAAGAGTTACAGAGTTATACAGATTATGTTCAATGGCAAAAAGTAAAGTGAACAAAAGACTGTTGAACATCACTTTTGTACACCTGACCTGGATTATCATGTAACTAAGGGACACATAGAAATAAATATAGACAGTAGTACACGTGGAAAATGTTAAAGCACCACTGTACAATGGAAAACCTGACTAAGAGTGAAATTAAGCTGGAATTTTTTTATAAAAGGTTTTTTTTTTCAAACAAAAAAAGTTGTGATGCCTCAGCTGGACCCTGTAGTCATCCATGATAGTTTGGTGAAAGTTTAGTGTCAGAGAGGAGGGTTTACATTTCTAGAGAGCAATGCTTGCATCTATCGATGCAAGCAGCTGTAATTTGGGCTTGTAAGAGGGAATGAGAGTGGTGCACATTTGTGTCCGATTTGATTATCTAACAAAAATTTCTGCCTTCTCCCTGTTTCCTCACCCACTGAGAGATAAAACAACACACAGTCATGATCTAACCCTCAGAAAAAAATGTAACAAAGAAAAAAGTCTTCACAAACTCAGATTTTCTCTAAAAATGTGTTTATGTCCATGACTTATACAACTGTTATTGTTGTTAGTTTTTTATATACTTCACCAACAAGTTTTTTTTTGTTTTTTTTTACGTACAGTGGTCCTTTAACAGATAGGAAGAGAAAAATAATGAAAAAGATAAGCTGTATAGAAAGCAAGTCTACAAGAAGAAATGCCAAAAAGGTTACCATATAGGACTATTGATCCACAGAGAAATCTGATTGACATTTTGAGAATAAACATCCTTTGTGGAGCTCAGTTAGGTTCTATGGAGGGATAAGAAAGAAATGACTGTGAAGAGCAGATATTGCAGATTTGTACAGTGTGTTCTCATGTAGTGCATCAATATTAATGTAATATTATGAGGGTTACAACATTTAGTAACCTTACTTAAAAACATATTTTTAAATGCATAACAGAGTCCAGAAATTGGATGTTATAATGTTTCTTATCTGAGTGTTTATTTGGTTCCGTTTGTGTAAGTTGTTTCCCTTAAAAAAGGAAAACCTACAATTAAAAAATCATATTTTCCCCTCTAACATAGAATGATATTAAAAATAATAGTGCCTAATTAATATAATGTAATCAAATGCATGATTTATTCTAATATGGCATGATATTAGTTCATAAAAATATGTCACTAGAGCTGGAGATGTCTTCCAAGGTCTACATTACTATTATAAAATGTATTTTTGTTCTGAAATGATGTTAGCAAAAGACAAATAGCACCACTATTGCAGATAAAATAGGGAATTATTGCTTAATGAGTTTAGCTCTCTTAGCTTTTTATTTAATGGTCTTGTCTACAATTTAAAATGCACTTTCAACAACAAGTGGCAATTTTCTTTTTTTTTTCTCTATGTACTAAAATGGTTTTACAAAATGATCAGATTTAAGGACATTCTATACTATATTGTAATGATGTTGCATTTATGATTCAAAAGACTGAATTGGTATCATTATGGGCCATATTCAATATTATTCAGAGGCTGTGTAGGACTTCTTGAGGCCGCAACATACACTAGAGTAACGATAATCCCTTCTTTGTGATTTCTTTAATAAAATGTATTTTCTAGAGGCTATGTATCAGTGTTAAAATTTATTTCTGCTCCCACTTGATAAATAGGGTCACATAGTAAATATAGAAAGTATAGATTTGTTATGTTTTAATCTGTATATAAAATCATAAGTCTATATATATATATATATATATATATATATATATATATATATCCTGAAAATGTGCCTCCCTAGGCCTGGACCATGTGGGTCAATGCTGAACTGGAAACATACAGTGTACCATCTCAATATAGTAGTATAATATGCGTGTGCAAATGATAGAGCAGATACTTATGGTGGGTTGGGCAAAATATAACATATTTAACATATAGTTTATGTGGTATGTATGGAAGCGAGGTCATATGTAAAGAGTATTCATAGAAGTTGAAAGAGTTTTACTGACATTAAAAAAGATGGAAATATGGAATAAAAGGTTTGGCACTATCACCACCACTTTTCACAGCTGATACACCCACAAACCTAATTACTAATTAACTCTCTACTCTCTCAATTACTTGCCAAGCCTTGGTTTTAATTCCCTTTGTTTCATTAAACCATATAGAGTTTTCAGTCTTGTAAGGTGCTTTGAATAAATTACCATGGATGTAAAATTGTATGTATGTAAACAGGATCCTCCATTGTTTGCCATGTATTTAATATTGTATATTGCTACTGAATATGTTGGCACATTACAAAGAATGGTAATAATAATAACAATAATAATAATAATAATGATAATTAAATGGGAGAGGGGCGATGATGAGGGCACAATAGGAATGGAGGACAGAAATAGATACAAACAATAGTATTGTATAGCATTTTAGGTAGGCCATAGACCGTTCTAGTAGTCTTATTCTATACATGACTAGTTTGATATTAACACTAACATTTATATTAACACTAAACTATTACTGTAAGTGTACTTGCAGTAGTATCTATTGTAGTAGTACTTATTTTGCCACAACATTTTATATGGTCATGAAGCTTCACAAATGCAAGTTAGCTCAGTGGTTTCAGAAACTCTATTTACCTTGGTACTGTTGTGTGGGTTCTTGTTTTTTGGTGAAGATAATTTTTTGAAAGTTTTTTTTTTTTGCTTCTCTGCATAGTTCCTATTGGTGAATATATTTACTCCATTGCATATTTACATGTGTTTAATTCTTTGTTTAATGCCTCTACTTTTAACATGCGTGGTCTTTATATCTCTGTACAAGGAGGATAATTGTAATTGTAGTTAGATAATATTGGTTTTATTGATCAGATTGTTCTTGGTCAGTCTTTGGGTGTTTCTTGTGAATTTCCGTGCTTGGATTCATAGTTAGTCCTGGGAATAGACCTTTACTTATTTTCATAATAAGAATAATAATAATTCTGAACTCAGTAGGGATTGGCTGCAAGTGACTACATGACCAGAGGAGGCCAATACTTTTCAATATAGAAAAAAGGAAATAAAAGAGGACAAAAAGAGAAATTAATGGAAAAAAAATGGATAATAAAACAGAAAAATTAAGCCGGTTGTAAGTAGCAGCTGGTGTCATGACATAAGTAATGGTTCATAGTTCAATTATTAAACAAAGTGAGATAAGAAGGAGTGTGTATGCTCTGTAATGTGGTACAAGCTACAGTAGGAGGACAAACAAAGTTGTATGGAGCCAAATTCACTCAGTTACAGAAAGATTACATACAGCTTCTTTAATATAGGGTGAGATGCCAGTTACCAGGTACCTCAGCTAATAATGTCCTATCATAAAGTCTGTATGTGTTATGGTAGAGCATGGATGGAAGCAGATTCAGTTCTGCAGGTACCTTTAGTTGTTTATTCTCTAATGGTTGAATATAACAATGAGTATGTGGTTATCAAAATATTTGACGTAAAGTGATGTTCATCAAGGTTTTATTAGCGTGGGGATGTGAGCAATATCGGTGTATAGTTACCTGACACCCAATTTGGTCATAGTGTTAGTTTTCATGAGCTCTGAAATAATTTAATGTAAAAGATGAATGGATTATGGCCTCTCATCTTCACATCTATCTAGAAAAAATCACCAGGCAAAAGTGCACTTTTAACAAAAAACATCATTCAGCACCATTATAGGCAGCAGCTATGGCAGAATTCAGTATGAGTGTATTTAACAGAACGGGAATTACATATTTACAATATTCTTTGTTGAAGAAGTAAGACTGGAAACAGGTAAAATATTTTTAGAAATGCTGAAAGAATAAATACAGGGTTTAATATATGAACTATTAAATGCAGTTATGATGATAATAGGAAACTGCTGTTGTGTTTTTGCTCATGAGTTGGTGCTTTTGGGGACAAGAATTTATTTTCTTCTACTGAAAGGTGATATTGCTTAGTTTGAATGCTTTCATTATAACTGTTGAAAAGGCAGTAGCAGAAAACAAAGTACCAGGAACTCAAAGCCGCATACAATTCCATATAAAATGACTGTTGTTTAGTGTGTTTTGAGTTCTACTTTTACATCCTACACGTTTATTCTTATGTTTATTTAAATGTGTTTTATTTTCTGATTTGAGACATATATTATCATGTTCTTAGTTTCTTCAGGTCTGACATGATATGGTTTCCATCAACATATTCTTCCTAGAGCTGTAGTTTTAGCATTAACAATACCTTCCAGATCTTTTGAGAATCATGGGCCTTATTCTATTAGAAGCCTGTAAGTCACTGTAACCCTTAATTTTGACTGCAGGTTTTTTCCCCCCTCTAAATCTTTAGATGTATTCTATTGACGCAAGCCCATAGTTTACATCTTACATCTCCACACGTAAACCATGTCTTTTTAAAGTAGAATTTCAGGGGGCGTGAACATATGATCTTGCAATATTTAAGCAAGCCCATTATTTACTTTATAGACAAAGCCAATAGTAAATGAGTTTGTCATCATGACGTCAGTAAAACATGGAAGTTAGACGAAACCTGAAATCGGAGGCTACAAATTAATGAGAGCCCATAAGTGATATTTGCTGATCGAGCTCACTATCAAAGATTTTAGCAATATATAAAATGCATTAGAGCATCTGTTCAAGTCCACATGGGTTTCATGATATGTATTAAGACCTAGAGTCACAGGATCGATATTACTCATAAATAACAGTTACAAATAATATATTTTAATTGCATATTTGTGCTTTTGAGACTGTTCTGCAATTAATTCTGTCCATACATTTATAGTACATAAGTGTACGATTAATTGCTGTTACAGCTATAATAAGAGTTTGAAAAAGCCCTTGTGAGTCCTATTATAAGAAGGAGTCAACATCTTATAAGAAGGAGGTTCAAGAGAACACAGAGTTGATGGACTAATACTAATTATGTTAGTACGTACAAATCTCTACCTATTGGGTGGAATTTTGCAAAATCACTATTTATGCCGAAAGTTAAAGGCTTTCCTTTTATATTTACTCAATTTTTTTGCTTTACCAGCATACAGACCAAACTCATTTGCTTGTCCTGCAGATCTTTATGGCTCACTTGTAGAAATAGTGTCCTTCTAATTTCTTCAGTCCAAATATTTTCCCTCCACAAGAGATAATGATATTAAAAATGGTCTGATTTTAATCACTGCTTTGCTTGTTGGCAGAGCCAATGAAAATCATACTATCCAATAGTATGACAACTGTACTGATAGAAGAGATACTACGTTAAAAATCCATAATTTTCTGCACAGTAGTTTTCATTTAAATTAGGACTCAATCACATTAAACCCACTAAAGCTTCCAGTAAAAATACACCCTAATGTATAATTTTTCATTTCAAAAGCCTCACACTGATATTGCTAAAATATTAATCCTTAGTGGATGCTCTACAAAAAAAATTTAGCCACTTCACATCGGATCAGATAAATTCTACCGGGTCTCTTTGTTCTACTTGTAGACAATTCTGTTTTTCCAGAACTCAGACTCCCTATTTGCCTATATATAAGCCCTACATCCTGGACATATTATTGAATTTGGAGACCTTTGCTTACCTTACTCAGGGTTCCATATTGATACTCTCCAAATAAAACTGGTATCAATTATTACCTTATTGAGTACAACACAATGTAGATGCTGAATAACAACATAAGTATGATGTGTTAAATATCATGGACCTTACAGCAAATTTAATAAAGAATGAATTCCATATTTAATTTTAGAAATCACAGAAGCCAGCCTACATCACTGTATGTATAAAATACAAATTGGGTACAGCTAAAAACAACAATGTAGTAAACTACAAATAAATGTGTTTTGAAATATTTTCTTTAAACCCTTATTTCTAATAATAGTATGTATAATAATTATTTATTTTCTGTATATGTTTTTTTTCTCCTCTTTTGATAACTTGTTTCAAAAAGTGTAAAAATTGTACTACCCTTGAAAACATTTTATTTTAGGTTAACATATGCGTACACAATTAGTTTTACATAATAAACAGGGAACAGATGGATTTTTCCCACCTCTCTTCCTCTGTTGATTTATATCAGTGTCTTCTTAAAGTTAAGACACTTTTGTCAATTTGCTTCTTCATTACTATTGTTGTTGCCTTTAATGTATTTTACTTGGGATGTATCATTTCTAAACCACATCATGATCTCATTCAGTGTGGTGTTGAGAAGTCAGATTCTCTCCCCTATGCATCTGTCAACCAAGTGATTATTCTACTGCATATTTAAAACCGTTCACATATCACAGACATTCTTGAATCCAATGACTTTATTTGTTCTTTTCGTGGAACACTGAAGTATTATAATTATAAACAACCTTACGTGAAAATGTGAAAGTTAAGAATAAATAAATGAATTTTGCTTTAATGGTGACAGGCATGGTGACACCCAAGATGAATGGGAGGAACCTTGGAATGTGGTAATATCTTGATTCCGTTCTGTACAAGAACTGCTGCTTTGAATGTCCGTATGATGTAGGCATCCTTCAATCTTGAGAAATCACTGGTTTGCGTCTGAACTGGACTGATCCAAGCAGCATGTTCTGTGGTTGTTCAATCAAATTTGGGAGTTTCTTCCTCATTGTGACCAGCAGTAGGCAGAGGGCAGTCTGGTATGGTTGTTACATATATGAAAAGCTCTTCTTTCACTTTCCACTTATAGGTATACCTATTTTAGATGAGCAAATCCCAGCTGTTCACACTGACAGAGAGAGCGCCAAGGTCATACTTACAAATATCTTTGTAGTGCAATTTAGGTCACTATCTTGGCCCCTCTCCAGGCACATGTTTGCCAAATAGAAGATCTTTAGGTATATGACCATCCACCAGGTGCGAGACATGGCTCAGCCAGCTCATGCACCGGGTTGTAAAGTGTGAACATGGAGGCAGGACTTCGCTATTGGGAATCTTGTTCTGCCAGGATATGCCAAGTATGCGTCTCAGACAGTGCATTTGGAACATGCTCTTGTTTTGAGTGCAAAGTCCATATTTCACTGGCATACAGCAACATGCTCAAAACACACTGCTTTGTTAGCCTGGAGAACATTGTGGTGGCTTTTCCTATGCACTTGTTGATCTTGGTGTCAAGCGACAAGTTATAAGATAGTAGAATCTAGGTACTCAAACTCATGGATGACTCAAAATTCGTAATCTAGTTTGCTGACAGACAGCTCCTTACCCACATTTTAGCCAATCTTTAAGTTTATTATAGGGCTGAATTCCATGCATGCATTTTCAAAGGGAGTCATGAGCAACTACAGTTCTTCTTGAGTGTAAGCAGCAGTAGCTGAATCATCTGAGACATTTTGTACGCAACCTGAATTTCACTCTGAGTTTCAATAGTTTAAATATGTTGTCGTTGATTCTTGTGCTGAGGAAGCTTTCATCTGTGGAAGTTCTGAAAGCATGTCTGAGAAGAAATGCAAAAAAAGATACCTAATAGCCATTGACAACCAGCACATACCCTTGGTTCACACCACTAAGAACGTTGAAGGGTTTGAATGTGCTCCTGTACATTGGTACCCTTTATGCCTTCATGAAAGGCCCTGATAATGCAGAGTAGAGTTGGGGGACAGCCGATCTTAGCCAGAATCATAAACATACTTTTTCTAATAATAATTCTGCCACTATACAAATCCCTAGTATGCCCTCATTTGGAATATGGAGTACAATTTTGGGCACCACTTCATAAAAAGGACATTTTAGAACTGGAAAAAGTACAGAGAAGGGCTACAAAACTAATAAGGGGAATGGAGGGGCTAAGTTATGAAGAAAGACTAACCAAATTAAACTTATTTTCTCTAGAAAAAAGTCGTCTAAGAGGAGATATGATTACCTTATATAAATGCATCCGGGGTCAGTATAAAGATTTGTCAAAGCAGCATTTTGTGCCAAGAGGTTTTCAACTGACAAGAGGACATCCTTTGAGGTTTGAAGTAAAAAAGATTCCACCTTAAAGAAAGAAAAGGGTTCTTCACAGTAAGGGTAGTTAATCTGTGGAGTTCTCTAACAAGGGAGGTTATGGCAGTGGATTCAATAGATAACTTTAAAAGGGGATTGGATATATTTTCCCTTTTGAGACAATTGGCAAAGTTTCACTGGGGGTTTTTCTGTTTGCCTTCCTCTGGATCAATTAACAACTAATCTGCATATTGGAGATCAGAGAAGATCTTAAAAGTTTGAACTTGATGGGCTAAAAGTCTTTTTTCAACCTAAATTACTATGTAACTATGTAATGATGAGGTCAAATGCCTTTGTCAGCTCATTGAAGGTGATATATAAAAGTTTATTCTGTTTTCTGCACTTTTCCTGTAGCTGCCTAACAGAGAAAACTATGTCAGTGGTTGGTTGTTTAGCTCTGAAGCCAGAATGAGACTGAGGATAAACTCTGCAAGAATATGGTGCCTCTTCAGCACAATAAGTGCAAACAGCTTCCCAACAGTACTGAGGAGGGGGATGCAGTGATAGTTTTTACAATCACCTTTATCTCTCTTGTTTTTGAAAACAGTGACAATGTTAAAATACCTCATATCTTGCAGTATGCTGCCTCCTCTCTAGCATTGGCAAAGTATCCCATGCATCTCAGAGATTATGATGCCGTTTGCACATTTAAAGATTTCTGAGAGAATATCATCTTTCCCAGGGATCTTATCAGAAGAGAGTAATTTTAGCATGTGGTTGCGTTCTAACGAAGTTGGTTCAACATTGAGCTCAATCATGGTGGGCTGATGTCTATGGCATTTGGGGTTCTGTCTGTAACTACTGTCTCAGACATACAGCTGTGAGAATCGTTCCAATACCAATCTTCCATCTGTCCTTCAGGACCTCAGGTCCTTTCATATGTTATCAGTGTCCGCAGCTTGTTGTATCTCCGAGCAGAGTTGAAGTCAGTAATCGTTGACACTACTTATAGATAGTGGAACATTTTATATATAGTGGGAGCTTATCCCCACCACCACCCCGGGCTGGACAATCTTTGAAACCATGTCCATTTGAGAATAGAACTAAATAGCTAAGAAAATCCCAGTACGATAAAACCCCATCAAATTACAGGCAAAATAGCAGTCCAAGATGGGAGTATAAATTTTATAAGCAGTCCCCAGATTTTCTCAAAAATGTTTTTATAATAATGGCTTACTCATATGCTATTGTTGATATCCTGTTACATACTTCATCACAAATATGTAAACATTTTCCCAAACTACAATGGTATTTTAATCTGTCCCATCTCCCCAATTACCCCATCCAGCCTCAATCCTGCAGTGGGAACCTGTTGCTTTGCACCTGATACACCCACATTAGCTCTGCTCCTGTTTAATTGTCTCTTGTGGACTAGTTATATTATTCCTTGTAATTTACTGTAGCACATGACACGGTATAAAAAAAAATATTATTAAGTATTATTAGAGTAATAATAATAATAATAATAATAACTATAATCCCTTGAAAATAATGTTATGATAGTTTTTCTATCTATCTATCTATCTATCTATCTATCTATCTATCTATCTATCTATCTATCTATCTATCTATCCATCCATCCATCCATCCATTCATCCATTCATCCATCCATTCATCCATTCATCCATCCATCCAACTATCTATCTATCTATCTATCTATCTATCTATCTATCTATCTATCTATCCATCCATTCATCCATCCATCCAACTATATATCTATCTATCTATCTTTATAAAACAAGAGATATAACTAGTTATAGCATAGACATATGAACATTATCCTATCAATAACTTGTCCAGATATAATGTTTTATAACTTGTAACTTTTCACTTTTTCTTTCCAATTTTACAGTTATATAACACAGAAGGTCACTCACATGCTGACCAGTAGATTGCCATTGCCACCCTAGACATTTTAGATTTTAATTAATTTGAGAAAAGTAAAAAGAATGACCAATTTGATATTTTTCACCACGTTACATCACAGTGGCAATTATTCACCTACCAGGCACTAGACCATTGACGCCAAATAAGCTATTTATTGTAAAATGTACCAATCCTACTGCAAATGTACTAACAAATGTTCTTGTGAGACCCACTGTATACACCTACATGCCCTTTTCTTTCATTTTCTCTCTGAGGGTATTAAGCCCAAGGAGACATGAATGAACTGCAGACTGGAAATCCTCTTAATACACTTGTATATTTGAATCTACCTTGCAAAGCAGCTCTGCAATATTGTCATGACACAAATCAGAGCCCTTTGTTAAATTGTACTATGAAGGAGAAGATATACAAGACTCCAGCTGCTTTCTTTGTATTCACTCAGTGGTTAATACGAACCTACATTTCATTTCTTTGCTCATCGTCTCATTACATACAATACAATTATTCATTTATGTTCCTGTGGATAGGATTCAAAATCAATATAGTGGACATGACTGTGATTTAAGATAACATTATTCCTTAAGGAAAAAAAGCTTTGAGAAATAAAATTATTTAAGATAAACCAATTGCGGAACGATTTGTGTCTAGGCAGCTCTGTTTATTATCATTGCCTCTTTATTGTTGACCAATTATTGGTACACATGTAAAGCAAGTGCTGAGATTTATATGTAAATGTATGCAGACTACGGTGTTTGGTTGTAAGTAACAAATTGATATTCACGGGAATATACATGAGTGTGTGACAGGCACACCTGGAATTAGTAGTAAAAGGAGATACAGACGCAGTTAGAATTGTGATGTAATTTGTAGCGCCATCTGTTTAATTTCTACCTTTAAATTGTTAATCACAAGGGTTTTTAGAAAACACATATATTAGTGAAAAATGCATATATTACCTAAAATACATAGCGAACACAACCGCTCATATACACCATGGATTATAACAATGGCCTATGCTTATCATACTACTGTTAAAAATTAAAATCTTATTCAAAGCGATCCGGGGCACTTCATAAAATAAGAAAATTCCAAAATTATACATTCATTGATGCTGTAGACGGCGCACAGCATGGCAAGTTAATGACTCCTGCAATGGAAAATATACAGCCCAGATGAACATTTAACAGCGGAGGGTTTTTTCTTGTCAGCTAGAACTATTACTGTACCACCCGCTGAATAACAACTGCATGCTAGTAATATGCACTATAGACCTTCTTTCACAGGGAGTTTGAGGAATTGTTACTCCCCATTTTTGGAGCCAAATTACCCTGGTAATAAATGCACATTTTTAAAGATAATTTTTGATTATAGGTCTTATTAGAACATTTTTTCCCTGGGAATGTGCATGTTGAAGATTATGGGCTTGTGTGTATTGGTATATTTTAAATCTTACAAATGATACAGAATTCTGCAACAAGGTTATTAACAAAACAACCTTGTTCCTGCCACATTAAACCCGTCCTCCGTGACGTTTACTGCCTCCCAAATCTCTACATGATGAAGACCCCAACTACCTGAAGAAGATCCTCACTCCTTATGTTCCAACACATGCTCTGAGATCTGCAGAAGAAAATCTATCAGACATCCCCAGAACCTCCACATTAACCTCAGAGTCCTTAGATTTTATGTATGCAAAACCAAGGTTTTGGAGCTCTCTACCACGCTCAATACAGGAGGCCTCTAATATGGACATGTTCAAAAGAGACTGAAGACCAAGTTCTTCACCCAAGTCTTTCAATAAGTTAAAACTCCCTCTGATTTTCTTTTCTTTTTCTCCTTTTTTGATTCCCTTCTGGAAGAAACACTTTATATAAACATATTATTATTACTACTCTTGTAGCATAGAACGCCCACATCCATCAAATCAGAGCTCCCCCCTCCACCTTGTTTCTAAATAGCACTAATACACACACACATTACTCATTATATTATTATTATAGTTTATTTATAACACGCCGACATATTCCGTAGCGCTGTACATAAATTAAGTTCAGACAAAGATAAATACAAATTAACATATAGCAAAGCAAGGAGGGCCCTGTCTTTGAGCTAGGAATCCAATGTCCATGGTGCATTCCCAAAGTATTTAGGATAGAAACTCGCAGACTTACAATCTAAGGTATAGTGAGTGGTAAAAGAGGGGGAAAGAGGTGATAAGTTTGTTAGGGTGGAAGGTGATACGCTTCTGTAAAGAGATGCGTTTTAAGTGAGGTTTTAAATGTTTTGAGGCAAGAGGACAATCTGGTGGAGCGAGGCAAGGAGTTCCAGAGACTAGGGGCACATAATAATTACATTATCTACATAATATTGATATTGCACATAGCTTCTGGATAATTACAGATATTTCTGTTTTCATACAGATAATTTTATATTATTCAGCTACTGCAGTGTAATGTATACTCATTTAAATACATTATTGAATGAAGATAACACCAGACATTGACAAAGAGAGGGCCTTCCATTTTTGCAATGTGTTAATATTGTTTTGCCTTTAATACAATCCATGTGTAGCGCTACAGAATATGTTGGCGCATTACAAATAAACGATAATAATAAGACAAGAATGTTTGATATGAAGCCCTGCTTTCAACAACAGACTATAAATAATTCTCAAACTCATTTTTAACTTTCAAATTTAGAGAAGCACACAGATCTTTTTAATGTTATGCGTTATACCTGTGAGCACAGAAGGATTTAGAAGTAAAAGATCATTATCTATGTACTTATTTTCACATGAACTCTGAGACAAATTGCCTCTGAAGTGTACAGCAAGCCCAAACCTGCAGTAAAGTAAACTGTGAGCTTTATGTCCCATGGGATTGTATGTTCACTCATGTAAACTTTAATACTTATTCATTATCTGCATCTTAATTGTATAACGAGATAGAAGACGCATTGCATAAAAACCTTTTCTTGCTTAAAAGTTAACATTTTTGACCAAGATTAACAGCTGTGTATCTCTGTACAGTAAGCATTTTCTGCCAGGGTCACAAACAATGAGGTATCACTTATCAAGGACTTTGGATAGCAAAACCGGTGACAATTCAGCTACACATATCATTAAGCCTTTAAATGTCACACATGTCTTACAGATGCCCTTTATGTTTTCCAAGGAAGTTTTGCAGTTACAATTGGAACTCATCCAGTTCTTCTGCATCTTCAGCTTTGTTGAAATTGGGGAAATGAATTTTACCTTATAAAATGTTCCTACAGCTGTATTATACATGTCAAACATTCACTTTAACAACATT
Source organism: Discoglossus pictus (assembly GCA_027410445.1). NCBI lineage: Eukaryota > Metazoa > Chordata > Amphibia > Anura > Alytidae > Discoglossus > Discoglossus pictus. Next base: position 57,149,376 of record CM050165.1, on the reverse strand, counting down.
CAGGTTTATAGAAACCTGTCCTGATATTCTTACTTTTATTTTTGTTAACGTTAATAAACATATTAAGCTATATAAAAAGTTTAAAACTTTCTGATGGTATATGTGTTAATTGGTTTAACTACTATGGTCCTTAATTGACTATAAAATACTCTAAATTAGAGGGCTGCTGTAGAAAGGTTGTGGGAGCTTTTTTCCCCTAACTTCTACACTAATGTAAATCCTTCACTCCCTCAGATCAGAGCACTCTGTGCACAGCCATGAATCCTGCCTTAGCCGCAACAGATTTCTGTGCAGGGAGCAGCCAAACCAAACTTCACAGATGAGACAGGGCTCTAAAAGCCAATATGAAATGTTAAAGTCATAAATCTTAGAATGAGACAGAAGTAACAACGTAACTAGCAACTTCTGCTTTTTCAATTACGGCACTGCCCTGATTTGCGAGTTGTCTTATTAGAATAAGGTTTGGGTGTCAGAGTGTCAGGGAATAACTCGTAATTTATTTTCAGTGCAAAACTCAATGGAGATGTATGCCTTGCTTTTCAGCTGTGTTGTGAAGTTCACTGGTAGCAGTGACCCGTAGCAGTTTGCCCACAATATTTTAGGGATGGGGGATTAACATAACTAGGTAGTATTTACTCTGCAGTTAGGGCACTCATACGTGTTTTTTCAGGGATTAGCATAGAGCCCTGAATCCTTTGAATGGGTAAACAAAAGCATTGTCATCATATTGATCCTCTTGTGCTTAAGAGGCTTGCCCACAATTTTTGGAACTAGACTTCCTCAAATCATAACCACAATGCACTCTAAGTGGACAAAAATCCTACAGAATAAGCTATACTATTTTGCATCTGTATATAGAGTCAGTGTTGCTCTTAGGTATATCAATAAGAGAACTGTCCTAGTCTGCACTTCACAGGCTGAGTTAAATATACAGTATAATTGAAGGGCACCAAAAATATAAAGACATGTTTGATTGGTCTCTCTAGCTCATGACTAATACTAGACTAATAATGTTTTCATGAGTTGATAAATAGGTAAACAACTCAAAAAATATGATATTTAGAAACATTGAAATAATATTAATGTCTTTTTGCAAAAAGTCAGTTTCAGCTGTAGACTTGATATATCATCGACAAACATTCATTTATTGTATAACTAAATAATTTATTACTCTCTTTCAAGTTCTTTTATAATACCCAGGCCAGAAATTTTCCATATTTATTGGATTTAATCCATAACAGAATTAATTCAGCTAATGTCCTTTCATTTCAGTGTTTAGACATTTCCAGTCTGTAAATGCAACCTTTAGTAAATCAATATATAAAAAAGTGTTTTTGTCAACATTTTCATCAAATATGAAAAGAGAGTTTTAGTATTTAGTACACACTGTTGGTGTTTAAAAATGATAATAATACAGTATGGGATTGCAAGCTCTTCTGGTCAGAGACTGTGTAATGTATTGTAATAAAAAATAAAAATGCAGTTATATTGTAAACATGCATTTATATTTAAAATTTGCAATTAGTTTGTACATTTCTATAAGGTGATGTGTGCTATATAAATAAAAGTGTGTATATATATATATATATATATATATATACAAATATATATATATATATATATATATATATATATATATGTATATATATATATATATATATATATATATATATATATATATATATATATATATATATATATATATATATTTATAAGGGTTCCTAAATTAATGGTGCACAGCTTAGTGTGCTGCAATAAGGATGTCCAAAGGACAATCCAAGTCAACCCAAAGGAGTAATGTGATCTCATCAATAGAATAAACAGAGACCTTACAATGGTAATAAACAAAACTATAGGCTGGATTACAGATGTAGCCTCTTATATGTGTTAGTAGGAAAATGAAAAACAGGTACATTTATGAGCTACATACTCATGTGGATAAGCCAATACTGAATAATACATAATGGAGCACCAGTGTCATTAATCAATAATATGAGTTTTGATTTAGGTTCTTGATGAGAGCGAAAGTCAGGATAGAAATGTGTAAAATGGGAAATCTGAAGAAGAATAGTGAGTGAGACAAATGAACCTTGAGGCAAAATTATTATTGAATTTTAATGGGAAAGGAATGCTGAGGTGAGAATATTGCTGTAATCCATTTTGAGAGATAGCAAATACCGTTTTGGCATTATCTTCGATGATGAATAGTTGCATTCTGGCAATGTTCATAGAGGGTATTGTGAGGTTATTAATGAAAAGGTTTCCGTCAAAGAAAATTCTTTACCATACAGTTTGGTAATAGATGAATTTGTGTATGGTAACTTTGAAAGATATCCTTATTTCTGCAACGTTAGTAGAGATAGTTATGATAATGGGTTTACTGAAGCCAAAGGAAAAAATGCCTTGGATGCAGAGACCTAGAAAATGTCTTGAGTTATGTGTGTGTAAATGTGAGGACTGTAATATTATCCAAATAAGTGTATTTTTACCTTGCAAATAGTTTTAATATTACATCATAGGTAAGGACAGAGCTTGGGGAACCAAATATGAGATTTAGAAAGGGAGTTAGCAGATTTCAATGGTTTGGTACCATGAGAGGGCTTTTTTATAGGGACTACTAGAGTCCAACATATGTGGGAAGAGAATGCAGCCAACAATGTTGAGGTCAAATAGACTTCATGACAGGATAACCTTTACCTTTATGGAATCAGAATAGAGAAGGTCAATAAGGGGACTCTAAACTCATTACTGAAGTAAAATGGAGGTAAAATATAAGAGAGAGAGACAGAGCGAGAATGTGGAAATGTTCAAGTGGTTAAAAGATATGGTGGATCACAATATTGAAGAGTGATCAAAAGAGATAAGAGGTCAATATTGGATGTGATTGTTTTGAAGTGATGAGAGGATTATAGAGACCTCTTCTATAACAGAAATAATTATCAGAAGGTAGATTTAGGTAATGATAGACATCCAGAATGGAGGGCCTTGGTGTGCACACACGCACACAAACATAGTAGGTGTCAATGGGGGTCAATAAAGAAAGCCAACAGATAAGGCTACCAAAAATAAAGAATATATCTTTACTGCAGTAGCCCATCCTTCAGATATAGTAGTGCTAGCCATTATTGTTACCTACTAGAATGTAAACTCATAATGTTATATAATTGCAGAATTACTATTTTTGCAACAAAGCAATCTTAACATAATTGTATTTCATTCTTTCAGTTTACATAATATATACATATATTAAAATAGAGGAAACATGGCTTCACAACAAGAACCCTCTAATTCAGCACATATTTAATTGTGATTTATGGGCACTCTAGAGAAATAAATCTGGACAGTGATCAAGTAAAGAAAGGACTGTTGTTTTATTTTTTAGGAGGGATCACACCTTTAAATGAACTCAATTTTATGAATATTTTCACTAACTTCAGTACAAAAGGACATTGCATTCCCTCGCCTAACATCAAAGTTAGTTACAAGAAATGCAAGCCTGGAGAAAGATACAGGCGATGTAAAAAAGAAAAGCCATGCTTTAAAGTGCTGGAAAGTCACCTAATTAGATTAGTGTTACATTCCGTTTTGATGATATATTTTTAAAAATGACTTCAAACGCTCCCTGTTTCTCTCTGCTGACAACAGAAAATACCTGTAAGACCTTGTTTTAAATCGATAGTTTATAATCCCTTATGTCAAATTTACTTCTCTCTATAAATACAAAAACTTGATTGAAAGTCTACTGTCCATGAACTATGAAAAATCGTATACACAGCACTTTACCGGAACTACTAAGAAGGTTTTCTTTTTGTCTACTCAAGCTGCTTGTCACTATTCCATCATGTCAAACAAGGAAGTAAGAGCCAATTCTAAAATCTGTGTTAGCAATACAAAATGATCTTATGGCATTGAAAGGATGATTTCATGAAATACAGTTTTACAAGCCAGATTGGAATTAACACTTCTTGGCAATTCCGGATGGTCACAGACTGAGGATTTTAAATTCTACTCATGTTTAGCTTTGAAAGAAAATATAAATCTACATAAGGAATGGTTGTGTAGCTGTCAGTTTCAGGTTTATTAGAGATGTTTCAGACGCATTTAGACTTCACATTAGTAGTCTGGCAAATCAAATGGCTGTGTGTGCCAAACCTCTAATACCGGTTTGAAGTTTTATTCTCAGAAACAGTAAGTCTGAATTACTCTGGCAGTCAACTGTATTTCTATTCTAATGAAATCGAACTACAATATTTCAGCATATACTCAACAAATTCCCATGTATGCCAGGGCTGGTATATTACTTCAATCCTATATATACATTGAGATATATGGAGGGCTACATTTACCATTTGTCAGAGTAGGCAGGTGTCTGGTGGTGCATGCCTGCAGGCGATGCCATATGTTTTCAATAAAATTTGTTCAAATCAAGACATAGTGCTTTAGAGAAAGAATAAAAAAACTTCTCTCTGAATGGCTGAACTGTATTGCCAGTCTATGCTCTTCCTCTTTTCTCCACAAAGCATTCTGGGACATATAGTCTTGAATTCTGGGGAGGATTATGCGGAGGGCATAGTTTTTCCGTTTGAGACTGTGACATATGAGACTGCATGTGAGCAGAAGTTTGAAAGAGGAAACATAGAGAGTTGCACAGATCATGTGGGAGGTCATTGTTCTTAATATTAACTGACCATTAATCTGCCAGGGCCAACAACATAGTAGTGCTGGAAATTAAAATCTAAACTGAGCTGCCAAGTGTTTTATTTTATTTTAAGGGTTACATAGTGACTGAAGAAATGTTCTACTACTGTAAATAGTAGATATATATATTTATATTGGTACTGTCACTGAATTGTACTGTCCTTTTTCTCACATTGTTTACATAAAAAAGTGAAAAGGCATTGGTTTAGTTTGAATACATTTTCTATATTTCATTAAGTAGTAGAACATTTGCAGTTGTTTAGTCATTCAGTCGTATACAAATCTCTGTGACTCACCAGGCACCTAAGTCAGCCACTGCCCCTTTGATCTCCCCCAAACTCATGTTCATTGCTTCAATGACCTCATCTATCCATCTCTACCTGAGCCGGCCCTTTTTTCGTGTGCCTTCAATTTTTCCCAGCATCAGAGCCTTCTCTAGGTTATCCTGCCTTCTCCTGATATGGCCAAAATATTTGAGCTTTAGCCTCATGATCATACTTTCCAGTCAACAGTTTGGCTTGATTTCTAGTATTATTGATTAATTGGACCTTCTTGCAGTCCAAGGGACTCTAAGCAGTTTTCTCCAGCACCTTAATTCAAAGGCATCAATTCTATGGTGCTCAGACTTCTTTGTGGTCTTATTTATTCAGGCCTTTGTTGATAGTTATATATCTTTACTCTTTAATAGCTTATACAGATTTACCATAGCTTTCCTTCTTTTCATTTCATGGCTGCAGTCACCATCTGTAGAACATCGCAGAGCATATAGGTGTAGCTATAAGATATATAAATAGATAATTCCATATATATATATATATATATATATATATATATATATATGTGTGTGTGTGTATGTACATATATTTGCACATCTTTATATGGTATATCATAATGTAAACAAATTGAACTCTTGGGATTATGGGTTCCAACATGCAAATGGATATATAATTGTATACATACATGCACAGGTTTTGTTATATATACAAACTTTCCTACATCTTCATCTTTAGCGTGTGTATATCTGTGGGGGACATCTCAGAGGCAAATCTGGCCTACTTACCCATTTTAGTTCCAAATTTCCTCCTTGATCATCTTTTATCTACCCCTGTTTTATTTCTTTACACTTTCTTGTTTCTCTTTCATCCTTGCTCTCATTGGTCTCTGTCTCTCTGATTCCTATTTTAGTCATAGTCTGTAAACGGAAAAACCTAGCTGATTATCTACTGGCCCCTGATATTAGACCTCCTTAGACCTGGACTATATAAGCCCTGCATAAATATATAACATATGTCAATACTGGAACAAACAATTGTAGGGATCTACCACAAAATATTTTATTTCAATGTGTAGCTTTTTTAGAGGGTGAAAGCCCATGTGTCAGGTGGTACCAATAAATATGCCTTTTCATGTATCTTGCCTTAAATTAAAGAGTTTAAAGACATGGTTCATAGCTTTCATTTGCCAGAACGTTTATTCTCAAAAGTGCCGTTGACAGTTTATGTTGTGGGAGTAAATAAAAACGTATAAACATGCTAAGGTGCTATGAGGGGGTCAGCATACATTAGTCTTTGAAAAATATGTTGTAGTTAGTGTTAGAGTAGAGGTGTGAAGTCATTATCTAACACAATCTGAGGATGTAAAATATTTAATGCATTCAAAAATTACCATAGTTTGTTACAATTTGAGAATTCTGATCAATATTATTTTCTTGGATGATTATTTGACATCCCTACACAGTATGTGATAGGAAGAAGAAGTTTAAAAAAATATGTATTTCCAGTGTCTATGACACTACCTTTGTTGTCTACATTTTATGTTTTAATTTGTCTATTTTTTGTGTTCTTCTTCCCTTTTTTCTTTCAATAAGTACACGTTTCTGTTTGAGATTTATGTGATGTTACGTTGAGTAGAATGGCATGCTTTTATCAAAATGTTCAATGCAGGCAATTAATTTAGGGATAAGTTCAAATGGATGTATCCAACCTGATGATCTTTTATTGGCCTTTTGAGGCTTGCGCTTTCTGAAGTATTCTATATAGCTACAAGTCAAAGGAATCCAATACCTAAACAGAATTAAACAAACAGCCATAGAAAGACAGAAAGTAGGCCATGTATTACAAAACAAGTGTATAGTTTATGGCTAATATAAAGAAGCCATATGGATCTCAGATAAAGTTGCTTAATGAATTCCCAATGGATCTAGTTCAATGTTCAACTTTAGTCTGTTTTGAACAGTTAAAGATCTGTGTATATTTCTTTTGAGAGGGAATGGCTGAAAAAAGTACCCTTTAAAGAAAAAAAAAGAAAAAAACTTTTAAATGTCATGGAATCCTTTCTATTAAACTGCTAATACCAGGACATTTCCATTCTTCAACTGGAATAAGCAACGTGAAAGCACTGTAATATAGTTGTTAATGAATGTGAAATATCACATGGGCTAAATACAAACTGCAGTTCCTGCAATTTTATGTAAAATAACTTAAGTGGCTTATCATGGAGATGCAATTTACTTATTTTTTTATATAAAACGTACTGAATACTTTCATTTAGTTATATGCACATACAGTGTATCAATATTTAACAACCAAAGTGTTTTAGAACCTACTGCTAAATTGTCCTTCTTTGCAAACAATACTGAAAAATAATTATTTATTAAAATGTATTAAAATAATTGAAATTGCATTGCTGTAGCATTACACTACATTTTAGTTTTTTTGTGTAGTCGACACCATTTGGGACTGCGCATTCAAATTAACGGTTTCCATTTATATATTTCCTGTGGGGAAAATGATGCTGTGTAATTCATTTTTGCCATAGAAACTGGTGAGGTCTCACATGCACATAAATCTTAGCATTTATTCCTATAGTGTCTCGAAATATATTGGGACAAATATGGGCAGAGTTCAAACAAAGTTTACAAAATCCAATCTGTGTTACGAATTCTGAAATTGAATAGCAAGTGGCTTAAAGGACCAGTCTTTGCCAGGTTGCCACATTAAAAATACCTGTGCCAATAGCAGTAGGAATGGTTTTGGCAAGAAAAAAAAATATTTCAAAAAGTTCCCCTCAAACATGGCTTTGCCTCCCTTATTATCATTTGCACAACAGTATGGTGACAGTCACAATCAACACAGATTGAACGACTTATGCAGACCAGATTGTCTGGTGCATGCTCAGTTTGGAGAGGCAGGCTTCGCGTTATCTGACCTGCATAATTAATTCAATCTGTGACAGTAAGTTACAGGTTTAAGTAAGGGAAGCATGGGGGGAGTGAAGTAGCAGCCATACTAGAGGGGAACTATAGGCCATAATGAATTGAGGTTTCAGGCGATCCGGTGGCCCCTAAGTGAGGTCACAAGTTAATTTGCTATTCAATTGGTGTCCTTTTGCCGTCTCCAAACGGGTTACGAGTTAGGCCTTTGAAAATATTGCAATGGTTAAACCCGTAACTTACAGCCTCCCGAAGCCTTTGATCTTTCACTTTCGCAAAAGTTACGATTGCTAAAAATCTCAAATTGTTATTCAATTGCTCAGTTTCCCCAAGCCCGCAAAAGTTTTCACAGCTGTAAATGGCAAATGAAGGAGAAAATCCTACACGTGCTAGAGAGGACCCGAAAGGGGGTTAAACACCAGTAAATGCAAATAAAAAATCAATACTGCACTGTAAATAACAGGGAAAGTGATGTAGGACATTAGAATTATTTGCACAACAGTCTCAAGCCTGCAAATCGGCAGGAAATTACATTTATTTTTATGTTTCATTTTGGGGTTAAACCAATTTTGGGCATCTATGAGTTAATACATATCAGGCCACCCATATGGACTAGAACAGTATTGGCATTCATTTTCCTAATTCTTTATTTTGTGGGTTTGCGAGTCTGATCAAATATCAGACCCTGGAACCTACTTGATTAACATGTAACCTCCATGTTTTACTGCCATAATAAGGACAGTCTCATTTTCTATTGGCTGATTCGAAATGGGAGGTTACGGGCTTTCTAAATTGATCATGATCTCACCCTGAACTGGTCCGAACCAGTGCAAGGTTTACAGTTTCAACTTTGGAACAGTAACTTGCGGGCTTGAGGAATTGAATAGCATCGCAATCGGAGACTAACGGGAGCCCGCAGCAAGCCCGCAGACATACGGCCATCTGCGATCGAGTTGCGGGCTTGGAATTGAATGTGGCTCTATGTTTTTACATTATTTTATCTTTCTAAAGGTTTTCATTGCTGCTGTTTGCACATTTATTTTTGTGTTAATTAATGGTAATCAAAAAAATAAATACATTTAACTTGAAAAGTTCTTAAATTGGCCATTTACATTAACACTAGTAGCACAGATGGAGGTCTACTACCTCTTCAGCTTGAATTTATGCATAAAAACATATCAGAAAATTAATTTGTTATAAGTATACCTGGGGGCAAGAATTAGCGTCATTAAAACAAACAAAAAACAAACAGTGCCCAACATGTTCAGAGCTTGATACCCATTTTTACAAAGGTATTACAAAGTATGTCAAATATATTTAATTATGATTCATATGCTTTCAATACAATCAAGTAAGTAAACATTTGCACCCTCTGATCAGATTTATTTTTGGATGCAATGATTCAAAAGGGGGAATAATAATGAGGTATTTATTTAAGTTTTACATTCAAATTGTAGCAGTCTATGGTATTTTCAGTTTACCTGTGAATCCACCATCTATTTAGTTGTAGTGTGACTTTATTTTGGTTTTACTAGATTAATATTTAACTTGTGTCTGCATGTTGGTTTATGTTCCAATAAATGCATTAGAAGATAGACACATAGCAACATAGATTTGATTGGATATAGGAAACTTTAGGTGCATCTTCTAGTCTGTTCATCTACCTAAACATCCTTTAGGTGCATCTTCTAGTCTGTTCATCTACCCAAACATCCTTTAGGTGCATCTTCTAGTCTGTTCATCTACCTAAACATCCTTTAGGTGCATCTTCTAGTCTGTTCATCTACCTAAACATCCTTTAGGTGCATCTTCTAGTCTGTTCATCTACCTAAAATGCAAGCCCAGAAAAGCCACCATATTATAAATATTATTTATTTCTGTCAGTCAGTTTCACTGAATACTTCTCCTGGTACTTGACGTATATACCGCCCTTTCTGTAGAGATGCATTTCAATAATGCTTAGTACATGCAGCAACGTAAATCCCAATTGTGTCACTTTAATCCAACTTCAGAGCAACTTGATGGCTTTTTGACTCAACCATACTCCAGGAGAATAGAAGTCCATGAGAAGTTTATCAAATATATCTCACTGACATATACTGATCATGCTCTAAGCACAGTGAAGTAGATCGGTGATAAACGAGAATGCTATCTCGCTGGCTGTCTTCACGCATACTAAAGGCACTGCAGGGGTGGACATAGTAAATACTTTTGACAATGATATATTTGCTAAAAGTTGTTTAAGATTAAAGCAAGATAGAGAATTCACAAAGATTTGGAAAAAAAGCTCTCCAATGTTGTATCTTGTCATTTAAAAAAAAATATATATATTACTTAAAGGATGCTTGTTGCACATTGTATACAATACATTTGTTTTAAATTTGTTCTGCAATAGTTTATAATGTTCTTTTAATCTGTGTACAAACTATTTATGGATACAAGTTGGATCTCCAACTGAAATATTGTTTAGTTGCATCAGATTCAACCAGTAAAGGGAGTTAATGATTAAAGTTCCAATGTATACCATTAGTAATATTAATATTGTAAGTGAATATTGTATTTAAAAATGGAAACATGATTTGATTGCTAAAAATGTTATGTTCTACTTCAGTTTTGCTTGATATGTTTGGAAAATTACATTAATTGTTGCTTGAAGGTAGACAAGTTATTGTCCTCAAGGGATAAGGCTTTTTATCCCAAACCCAAGTGTTATCCCCAAAAGCAAAAGCTCTCCATGATCTAAGACTTGTTGTGCTTAGAGGGTGAAGCTCTTGTAGCTGTTGTCTAAGGCAATCAAGCTCTTGTAGCTGGTGTCCAAGGAATAAAGCTCTCGACCAAGGAAATAAAGGCTTAGGGACACTATTCTCATTGCTAAGCCTTGTTGTACACAGACGCTAATACTCATTGGCCCAGGGCCCTGAGAATTGTTGTACTAAAAAATTTTATTCTCAAGGAATTTATATCACAAAAAAAGCCAACTTAATTTTGGATTTTGCCAAGTAATATTGTCCGTTGCATCCGTATTACAGTAGAATCACCAGACCCGAGCCCATGGTGAGCACTAGATTGCCAATCTAACCAACTGGTATATTATTATCACCTCTCATATTAGTGTTTTATTTATTTGACTGTAAATCAGCAAGAAGCCATATTTTATATTTCAATGTGTTCACCTACAAGGGAAATGACCACTGTCTACTGAGACGTACATATGTTAATTTCCCCAAATAGTATAAACATGCTTGGTATTTATATCTTTATCACATTCTCAGATCTCTAATTAGTTTTTGGTTCAATGCCCACTTGCTTCAGTCCTGATTGCCTCTCCACACACGTCTTTGTGGCTTGTGAATATGGGAGGTGTTGATCTTTATTTCTCACATAGTTATTTTTCAGAAGTGTGAATGACAAATTATTTTTGTCTTGAGTATCTTGTAACTATTTATCATTTTAAGGTTTCTACTCTGTTTGCTTTTCAGTATCTTAGCCTGAAAGTTTTAACTTACCATGACTACTTCAAATAATTTTCAGTTCATTTGATCGGGGGCTTTACAGCTTAACATTTATTCCTTAGCTATCAAGATACCTTTGCTTTGCAGTCAATGATACAAATGTGCAAGTCAGGGAATAGGCTAATGATATATTATTATTCTATTATTCTTGAATTTTATTTTCTGGTCCTTGCCCTTGGATGTATATATTTTTATATTTAGAATTACTTATCAGATGTTACATAGACATTTTGATAGTAAATGGCCACTGAAGTCATTAAAAGTGTTCTGCATCATCATGTGGGGTAATTAAATTCAACTGGAACATATATAAAACACATTTTTATTTGAAGCATCCTTTATGATAGTTTGAAAATGCTGTCCTGTTAGCAATTACTGTATAGTACTTAAGCTGTTTTTTTACATTGATACATACATCTTCAAGGGTCTGGCTTCCATGGCACAATTTATTGAATTTATAGGGAAATTCGTACTGGTCCTGAAATGGCCATATGGTAAAGGACTTCTTCAAAAAGCTTAGATAATGTTTTCATTGCAATAATAAATATATATGTTATTCTCTTTGATAATACAATGTGTAAAAATCCAAATTAATAAGTTACATTTATTGCCAATTACAAGGTGCTTGAGATTTTTGGTCCGTGCAGAACCTGCAGAGTGAAGTTATCTAAAAGTGAAATATATGGTATATCAGTTTAAAAACATCTTGCACTTTGATTTCAGTGCTTTGTTGGATGGTGTAATGCAGTATTGAATAATTCCATGTCCCTAATAAGTGATAAGTAATTATGCAATGCCAATGTGCTGTTGGGTAGTGAGCCTAAGACGTAATAACCCAGTTCCTGAGAGCAAATAACCACTATGCCCTGAGAGGGTGATGAAAGCTTACTTCTGTTCCTGGATCTTATTTTATGTTGTTGCTTGTGAAGTTATAGTGTGATGGATGATTCATCTCCTCGTGCTCAGTAAGAAATGCCATGGAATACTTGTACATTCAGACAGATACACATAATATGACATGTTGAATACATTTTTGATAGAAATGTATATAATGTTATGGCAATTAATAAAGATAGGGAAGATACTGTTCCAGACAATAATCCAACTGCCAGTTCTTCTGGATCAGGAAACAACTTATTTTTCCCTAAATGCGACAATGGACAATGTATCAATGGATTTTTTGGTTGCCTTTCTCTAGATCAGAACATAAAACACAAAACATGGATCAGAGGAGAGCTAAACACTGTGGAAGATGTTTTCTGAGCCTATACTTCATTTAACATTTAGGCATTGTACCTTACAGTGGCTCTTTTTTTCTATTTTCTTATTGTTATTTATTCTATTGCCATTGGTACTATATCTGGTCCCCTGTATGGATGGGTTTGTGGTGTATATAATATAGTGACCAGAACCTTATACCTTTTGTTGCTGTGTACAGACATCCATACCTCAATTTTGCTTTAGCTAAACACATTGGCCTAGATTAGTGGTTCCCAAAGCTCTCCTCAAGGACCCCCAGACAGGTTAGGATTTTGATTTTACAGTGTGCGAGGCAATTAGTATTCAACAGGCCATGGATCCTCTCATTTCCTCACCTGTGTGCATAGTGTTAAATCAAACTCCTGACTTGTCTTGGGATCCTTGAGGAGAGCTTTGGCAATCATTGGCCTAGATGGACTGTTTGAAAATCGACTACTATGTGAGTACATAACCATATGGCCAGCCCACCATTGTGTAGAGCCAGTAACTACATTTACTCCCAATTCTTAATTTGTAGGACCATTTTTCCAGGAAACTCCTCTGTCTCATGCCATGTATACAGGAAACTGTAAATATGATATCTGATTCAGGGCTAAATACAAATTTTTTTCTATTTTACTTGATCACCTTTTTGATGCCAAACATTGCATTTTTAAACATATATCTTATGGAAATTGTGGGTCTTTACTGTTCCTTTGATGAAATATAGGTGTTAGATTGCCACATCACAATTTAACTAATAGAATGGTCCATATAAACTGCAATGAATTTTTTTTTAACTTAAAAACAAATTCAAAAGTTATTCATTTTGTTTAGTTGATTTTTTATTAATAACCAAAAGTTCCGATTTGTGCTCTAACATATTGTTCACATTCAAGTGCTGTTCAAGCACAAATCTTGAAAAGATATTGTCGTTGTTGAATGGACTGAACTTGTCTTTGGTAATGGGACAGTACGTCACAATATATTGAATAACTGGTATTTTTAGACAGTATTTCCTATCTAAGAGGTTCGTATCATTGATTTACTTAGATCACTAGTTGCTTTGTTAAATGTATTTTATGTTAGCTTTATAGTTCACTCTGAAGACTTCTAATTGATGTCTATTCTGCTAGACGTTGAAATGTTTACTTTGCCATTTCACTGTACCAATTAAAAAGAGATTAAATAGATAACAGCTTCACTATGAATGCTTACATTGACGAATATCAGTATATCTGCAGTTTTTATGATTACTTTAACCTTGTAAACATTTATATCTTACATTGTCTATTAAGTCACTAAGCCTTGGATTCTTATTTATCTATATCCCTTATACGTAAAACATTTTTCATATAGAGGTACACATAATTATATTGGTAAGTAGAGGTCAACTTGGTCCTTTGCGATCTACCTATAGCCTCTCTGCCTGTGTATTCAGGGTCTGCCTAACTGGACCCAGGTACTTATGTACAGTTTAAAAACTGGTGTCAAAAATCTCTTTTTACTCTTTGGACCTCGATAGTTTGGGGAAATGACACAAGTTTGTGAAGTATTTAACAAACTAACAACATTAGCAGCTACATAAGCAATGAGCATCTTGAACTGCTAGTTTGCCTGTAGCCTGAGGCAGATATTTTTGCTACTCTATTCAATACTGTTGTCAAGTGACCAATCACAATTTGAACAGAGATGTTATTTGAATCCAATGCTCCTCCCATTAAAGCAAAATTTTATTTAATAGATGATCATTATAAACATTTTGCACATCAGTATGTCAAGTTCCTTACAACACTTCAATTGTTCTTTAAGTATGCTTCTTCTTTTTTTTTTTATAGTATTTATTGTTTTTACAAAAAATATAACAATGTACCATATAAATATCATATATATCATAAGGTAAAACATTTAAAAAAGAACATTCACTCATCATGCATACACTTTCATTTCAATGATCATGATACTAAGCTTTAAATTGACAAAGATGAATAGTAATAAAAAAACAAAAAACAAACAGCAAAAGAAAAAAAAACTAAAAGAAAAAGACCCGGTATCAATGAGAGAGAGACAGCAAAAATATTACTATAAGAAACCAGGCCGGGAACAGCAAGCATTTCCATTAGGCAAGAGGTAGCAGCTATTGTTGTTTACAGATTTAAAAAAACCTTTTATGTATAGAATCCCATAATTTTCACTTAAGGGAGTTGTTGCATGAAGTGCCTGTAACTTCCCAATTGGCTTGAAGATCTCTTACTCGTTGAATAATTACTAAGATTTCATTCCAAGTAGGAATTTTATTAGATTTCCATCGGGAAATAATTGATCTTTTTATTGCCATACAAATTAAAATAATGAAAGCTTTCTTATCTAAATTTAACGATTTTGGAAAAATATGCAATAAACTATACTGAGGTAGAAAGGGAAGTTTAGATTCTATAGAGCGTTCAATGAACTCAAAACCTTCAAGCCACAAGGGTTTAATTAATGGGCATCCCTAAAATGTGTGAAGAAAATCACCATATATACCACATAGTCTCCAACACATACTGTCTTGAGGATTATGTGAAAATTGATAAATTTGAGAGGGCACCATGTACCACCTATTTACAAGTTTAATGTGGAGTTCTCTATCCGAAGGGTGTTTAAGTATGCTTCTTCTTAGTGGCATTTTAAATATAGGATTACATTTGACCTTTGGATATGCACTGAAGTCAGTTTTCAAAAGATGCACTACCAATTTACTCCTCTCGACATATCGTTTACTGACTTGTTTTCGGCCCTAGAGATCACCCAAAGTTATCGATGCAGAATCGCAAAGTAGTATTTCTACATGCACATGCACTGTCTGTAAGTGTACCTCATACATTATTATTATTATTATTATAGTTTATTTATAATGCGCCGACATATTCCGTAGCGCTGTACATAAATTAGGTTCAGACAGTGATAAATACAGATTAACATTTAGCAAAGGAAGGAGGGCCCTGTCTTTGAGATAGAAATCCAATGTCCATGGTGAATTCACAAAGTACTTAGGATAGAAACTCGCAGACTTGCAATCTAAGGGATAGTGAGTGGTAAAAGAGGGAGAGAGAGGTGATAAGCGTGTTAGGGTGGAAGGTGATACGCTTCTTTAAAGAGATGCGTTTTCAGTGAGGTTTTAAATGTTTTGAGGCAAGGGGATAATCTCGTGGAGCGAGGCAAGGAGTTCCAGAGACTAGGGACAGCACAAGAAAAGTCCTGGAGGCAGGAGTGGGAGGAGGTGACAAGAGTTGTAGAAAGAAGAAGGTCATTAGCAGAACGAAGAGGGCGGGTGGGGGAGTATTTGGAGATGAGAGCAGAGATGTAAGGGGGAGCATTATTATTGAGGACTTTGTAAGTTAGGGTCATGATTTAAAATGTTATTCTTGAGGCTAAGGGAAGCCAGTGGAGTGATTGACAGAGAGGTGATGCAGACACTGAACGTTGTGTACGGAAGAAATACATACTTACTACATAAACACACATATACAGTCAGGTCCATAAATATTGGGACATCGACACAATTCTAAACTTTTTGGCTCTATACACCACCAAAATGGATTTATTAAACTAACAAGATGTGCTTTAACTGCAGACTTTCAGCTTTAATTTGAGGGTATTTACATCCAAATCAGGTGAACGGTGTAGGAATTACAACAGTTTGTATATGTGCCTCCCACTTTTTAAGGGACCAAAAGTAATGGGACAATTGGCTGCTCAGCTGTTCCATGGCCAGGTGTGTGTTATTCCCTCATTATCCGATTTACAAAGAGCAGATACAAGCTCCAGTGTTCATTTCAAGTGTGCTATTTGCATTTGTTGCTCAATATGAGATCCAAAGAGCTGTCACTATCAGTGAAGCAAGGCATCATTAGGCTGAAAAACAAAACAAACCCATCAGAGAGATAGCAAAAACATTAAGTGTGGCCAAATCAACTGTTTGGAACATACTTAAAAAGAAAGAACGCACAGGTGAGCTCAGCAACACCAAAAGACCCGGAAGACCACGGAAAACAACTGTGGTGGATGACTGAATAATTATTTCCCTGGTGAAGAAAACACCCTTCACAACAGTTGGCCAGGTCAAGAACACTCTCCAGGAGGAAGGTGTATGTGTGTCAAAGTCAACAATCAAGAGAAGACTTCACCAGAGTAAATACAGAGGGTTCACCACAAGATGTAAATCATTGGTGAGCCTCAAAAACAGGAAGGCCAGATTAGAGTTTTCCAAACAACACCTAAAAAGCCTTCACAGTTCTGGAACAACATCCTATGGACAGATGAGACTAAGATCAACTTGTACCAGAGTGATGGGAAGAGAAGAGTATGGAGATGGAAAGGAACTGCTCATGATCCAAAGCATACCACCTCCTCAGTGAAGCATGGTGGTGGTAGTGTCATGGCGTGGGCATGTATGGCTGCCAATGGAACTGGTTCTCTTGTATTTATTGATGATGTGACTGCTGACAAAAGCAGCAGGATGAATTCTGAAGTGTTTCGGGCAATATTATCTGCTCATATTCAGCCAAATGCTTCAGAACTAATTGGACGGCGCTTCACAGTGCAGATGGACAATGACCCGAAGCATACTGCAAAAGCAACCAAAGAGTTTTTTAAGGGAAAGAAGTGGAATGTTGTGCAATGGCCAAGTCAATCACCTGATCTGAATCCGATTGAGCATGCATTTCACTTGCTGAAGACAAAACTGAAGGGAAAATGCCCCAAGAACAAGCAGGAACTGAAGACAGTTGCAATAGAGGTCTGGCAGAGCATCACCAGGGATGACACTCAGCATCTGGTGATGTCTATGCGTTCCAGACTTCAGGCTGTAATTGACTGCAAAGGATTTGCAACCAAGTATTAAAAAGTGAAAGTTTGTTTTATGACTGTTAATCTGTCCCATTACTTTTGGTCCCTTAAAAAGTGGGAGGCACATATACAAACTGTTGTAATTCCTACACCGTTCACCTGATTTGGATGTAAATACCCTCAAATTAAAGCTGAAAGTCTGCAGTTAAAGCACATCTTGTTCTTTTCATTTCAAATCCATTGTGGTTGTGTATAGAGCCAAAAAGATTAGAATTATGTCGATGTCCCAATATTTATGGACCTGACTGTACATAGGGCCCTATTCTATTGCCCAATTCATAAATGTATACACACTTAAAATCTTAACTCTCCTACTCTCTTAATATTGCTACATATTGAGCAAATATTACTTATTGGCACTAATGAATTATTAAGTCAATAGAATGCATATAAACATTTATTTAAAAAAAAACACCCAAAGCCAAATTTATGAGTTCAAAGCATTTGCCAGTAGCTAATAGAAATAAATAATAATACTGGGATGAGGACGTAGCAAGGGGAAAGTAAGTATGGAAAAATATAAAAGGAATAATGATAGTTTGGTCACGTTTTAAGACTTCTGCATTCTGATGGGATTTGAAAGTTAATTAGAGGTGAGGTGAATGCGGTGAAAAACTGTTTAGTTTTTTTAACGCTTGGACAAAAAAAAACATTCATGAGTAGATAGCATTAAAATCACTTTAAATTACAAACCTAACACAAGTAAAACTCCAATTTCAATAGTTTGACCTAAAAGCATTGTGATAGCTATGTCTAATCGTCAACAGCTAAGCCTTAACTGAGAGAAAAGACATCCAAGGATGCACTCTGTAATTGGCTAACGTTATAGCCATTGTAATCAAATCACAGTGTTACCTGGCAGGGGATACGACAGAGCCACCACTATGATGGAACTGGAAGTTTTATAAAATGTAGGTAGGTATTTTTTAGCAGTGATTAAAGTGTAGTAAATACTATAAAATGATGCTCAGTAGGGTCCTGTGAGATCAAACTCTTAATGAATCTAGGTCAATGTAGCAACATCTCACGGCACAGAGCCACAATGTCGCACTATGTGAAAATACACATTGTGCGATTTCATTACTTGAAGCGCTGACATAGATTGTCTCCTAAATGTTTAACCATCATAGTAATCCGAGAAAAATAAGTGCGGAACATGAGCTAAAAGCCTAGAAAATGCATTCTAAATAGGCAAAGTGCAGTATAGGAATAGAAATGATGGCACAATTACCAGTGTACCAAAAAGAAACAAGAATGAAACATTAGGATGAAACATTTGAGTGAAAAACTTTTAAACTGTCTCACTAAACGAAGAAAGATTTAATAAATACAGCCTGCATGGACTTTAAATAGCTGAGATATGTTATGCTTGAAACTGCATCCAATAAATGTTTTTAAAGCATTCACTATAGTTAGAAAATATTTTACTAAATGACATATTTTTTTTTTTTTTTAATTGTTTTTACATATAGCTTAAAGAATAACTTCAAATACACACAATTCCATAGTAAAATCAGTAAGCTTGTGCCTTAGGAAAATGTGTTGCCCTAGGCCTGTGCCTTGATGGTCTACAGTGATTTTTTTACTTACATGGGACGGTCTGCAAGTCTTCAGTACAAATTGACCCAGTTTCAATATTAAAAGCCCCATCCTGCCCTAAAAGTTTGGGAAACAAATACATTGGGCTAGATTCTTTAAGCTTTGCCAGTTTTTATAGCATTGAAACTTATTTAACTAGAGCAACTCAGTGTTTATTTAAGTATGTAATTTCCCATTACTTTCTCTATGTGGCACCACCCCCCTGTACACAAGTAATATTATATGCCGTGGGCTCCTTGGAAAGCTTTCTCTGCATTCTCGGAGCACACATCAATCACTTGCTTTAATATTATTATAGTGAAATCCTTACTCTCTTACTGATAACTAACACTAGACCAGTATATAATTCTATTTTATAATACAATTCACATATAAACCCATATACGTGAAAGAAAAATATTTACAAATTTCAGTTTCTATTATAATAAAAAAAAAACATTTAAAGAATGGTGAATATAATTAAGTGATATAATTTGCTTGTGGTTTGTATTAAAATAAAAATGTAACAATCAATGGTTACCAGTGAATTGTATTGTAGACTGTACATGCTCATTTGCAAACAGTAGAGGACAAAAAATGCTTTGGGGCTCCTTAACCTCATTATAGTATGACAATGTTAATGGGTACTTAGTAGATGGTCACCATGAATGGTGTGGTGAGTCCTTGGCCAATGCGGGCCAGTGTGTGGAATTTATGTGATGCAAAAATGAACTCATTGGTCTACTTAGTGGATATCTTAACAGCATTTGCAAACAGTGGAGTACACAAGATGCTTTGCTGCTCTTGTACCTCATGTTAGTACGACAATCTTAGTGGATACTTTGTAGGTCACTACCATAAATGGCACAGTGAGGCCTTAGTCAATGCGAGCAAGTGTATGGAATTGATGTGATGCAAAAGTTAACTAATTGGTCCACTTAATGGATAAATTAACACCTCTAGCAATACATTCCAATGATTTCAGTAGAAGTTGCAGGTGTTAGCACAATTTGCTTGAAAGAAGTGAATGACAGAAACAAGGGCCTGCTTGTATGAGGTCCAACAGGTATACTGTTCCTAAACATCTAAATTGTTGTTGTTCAGTCATGTCTGTCTCTCCATGACCCTATAGACAGCAGCACGCTAGGCACATCTATCAGCTTTCCCCTCAGAGCCCCATCAAGCTCCTGATCATTGCTTCAATGGTCTCATCTCTCCATCTCCACCTCTGCCGCCACCTTCCTTGTGTGCATTCAATCTTTCCCAGCATCAGAGTCTTCTGAAACATTTGAATTAAGAAAATGAAATTGGTGATGTAAAAATGGCATACACCTCCATCAAAGCACATGCATTTTACAGAATGCTTAGCATGGTAGCATTATTTATTTATACAGCACAATAAAATAAGTAATTTATACAATTTGTGCAAACCATTACGGTTGTGCTTTATTTTATTCTGTAATAGAGGGCGTATGTTGTGTGGTAAGATTGACTTTTAGTATTTTATACCTACCCCTTCCCACAACACATGCTCAAAAGTAGGCTATTGCACTATAAATAACAATTGTCAGCCCCTAGCAGAATTTACTAATGGTAAGATGTTCTTGATTTCATGATCATGGCTTACGTAGCTACTAATGTTAGTTTAATACATACTTTACAAATATCTAAACCACAGTGGTTCTTTAAACAGCCCAAGGAAAAATATCCTTAAGTTCAGTACTTGGGGACTGGAAATGGAAAGCCCTGGCATAGAATATAGATTGGCATTGATTTGTTACAAGACTCTCTCAAACTTAAGTGAAGTAAACATTTCACTGTAAGTTATGTTTACTCATCATATTGCTCTATCAAGTTAGCACATGGTTTATGGGTGATATTTCATGCAACAGAACTAATGAAATACAGAGACGACATTTTTAGATGGCTGCGTTTTGCTTCACTTTGACAGTTCGTAATTGAATAATTTATTGGCATAATTTTGAATTTGCATTGCTTAGTGGAAGTGAAAAAGGAAGGTACTGTAATAACCTCAGCAACTTTATACATATTTGGAAACAAATAACAATTCACTGTAATCTATTAGCTCAAGAGTCAATTAACTTCTGTCACACAGTCTAATAAATTCCAAAACTGAACAACTATATATTATATTTTTGCTGACTTGTAGAAAGCATTACTGGGGTTATAGTGTGGAATACAAATTGCAGACTTCAAAGCGAAGCTTACAGACATTATTTGATTACCAAACCTACAGAACAGCATGTTGTGATTCAACTATTGTTTAAAGATTTACTGTGTTCTATCTACTAAATGTTATGCCCTGTCAGTATTTAAGTGGTAGTAAACATTTATTGGATATTTTAAATTCATACAAAGCATAGCAATAAAAGTATCAACCGAAAAATAGTTTATTATCACTGCATCAGAATTTAACTTGTAGTGCTAAATAGAAAGAGAAGGCTCATAATATATATTGTTGTTGTTGTTTAGCCGTTCAGTCATGTCTGACTCTCGGTGATCCTATGTACCACAGCTCGCCAGACGCATCTTGAGAATCCAAAGGTTTTCAGGGCAAAAATACTGGAGTGGGTTGCACTTTCTCTACCAGTGGACCACAATTTGTCAGATCTCTCTCTGTTATGACCTGCCCATCTTAGGTGACCCTACATGGTATAGCTCACAACTTCATTGAAGTAAATATGCCCCTTCACCGCAACATGGTAGTGATTCTGAAGGGGTATAATATATATTAGTGGTGTTTTATCCACAGTCTTTTGCACATTAAATTACCCATTGAAAAATACAAATTTTAGTTCATACAGGCACATTTAGCTATTCAGAAGAAAAGTCCTAAATTAAACATAGTCGCGACTGTTCAGTATCCATGAGTGGTAGGAAGGTCACATCAAGTGTGATTTTGGTTTTTTGAAGACCTGAGCCTTAAAACTTGCTTGGGAGAATACACAATTGTAATGTATATGATCCTTTGGGTTACTAATGGAGCTTTTATTTGATGTTTACCTGGAAAACAAGGACATCTGCATAGATTATGGAGAACTGTATTAGTGTTTCTTGGTTGTTTATAGATTAAACAGTCCCTCTACACATGGATCTGCTTTCTTCAGTGGAGATTCTTGGGAATCTTGGGAACTAAGTATTGCCTACCTACAATTCAAATCACT
Source organism: Discoglossus pictus (assembly GCA_027410445.1). Lineage (NCBI taxonomy): Eukaryota > Metazoa > Chordata > Amphibia > Anura > Alytidae > Discoglossus > Discoglossus pictus. Next base: position 57,127,063 of record CM050165.1, on the reverse strand, counting down.
GCTCAACATAGTTTCACAAACAGGGTCAATGAAGAATACAGATTTATTTGGGAATCTACCATGTAAACTCACCTTTGGAAATACTTTAAGCAAAGGTGACTATTTTTGGTAACTCTAAGTTACTTGAGAGCACTTTTCCTCTTCGATTGAACTCTGGATTCATGTTTGCATCATCAGTTAATCTACCCCACTATGCTATGATATGATGTTTACACCATCAGTGAAGCCACTATGCTATAATATACAACTAGTATAATGGCAGTGGTATATGGGCACATACAGGTACATGACTAAACAACATACTGTTTGCCATCTGGTATCTTCCTGAGCCATTTTGTTTCTGTTCTTCCTATAAGCAATGTTAGATTTGGCTATTAGATTTCTGTGGCACAATTTTCCACATCCTGAATGGTCCTCAGCTTGTATCCTTCTACATCATCAGTACAGCAAAAGTCAAGGAAGGTGAAGGTTTCCCTAGAAAATTGCTTAGGGTACACATTTAGAAACATAATTATAAATAATGCAGGTTGTCAACCATGGCAATAAAAAAAGAATCAGTGTATTTATCACCAAAGACTAGTAGTGTGGGAAATTTTAACCTCACTAAATGAATATACATTCAAAAAGTAGCAATACTTAATCTGTTGTTATTGAATCCTTCCAGACCATCCATTAAATAACTCTGTACCATCAAATGATTTTAAACCAAAATCCCAAAATTATAATTTATTTCTAAATTCTGTATGATGGATTTGTGTATATATTACTATATACATTTTCATTGTACTCATTTGAAGTTTAAAAGTAAATATAAAAAAATACATAAAGTTATGAAGAGATAACTGTCAGAGGGAGAGTGCACATTTTTTTTTTTTACTTTTAAGTTCATTCTAAAGATTGATTACTGGAAAGAATTGTGGGTTTTCAGAAGGTGAAGTTGAATGGATGAAACCAAGACTTGTACAGAATGTAATGTATGAGCTCTGCCAGAGCAAGAAATTAAATATTAGAAGACCACTGTGATTATATATTTAAAATAAACTATTTTGAACAAATACACTTGAAAATAGGCAGAAATTACTGCTGACTGAATATTTGCACTAATATACTTTTTTTATGAGGCTCTAGACACATTCATCTGTATATAAACAATCTCCAATGACTACACTAGTTTTCTTCTTGTAAGATCCATTCTCCAGTCCACCACAAACTATGCACAAAGAGAATTACTCAGACATATTTACAAACATTTGCATGTAGACACATTATTCACATTAGAAGATTGATATCACCTGCTGCTCTACTCGAAAATTATGTTCAGGCCTTTGCTAAAAGATAGTGAGGAGGAACTAAAGGACTTATTGATGAGGGTAAAAGAAGAATACAAAGATCATGGCAAACAGCAACCTCAGTTCCTGGCAAATAGATGGTGAAGTAGTACCCCCCAGTATACAAGATCTCTTCAGATGGTGCATCTATGAAAGTAAGACGTTTGCTTCAGAAGAGGAAATCTATGGCAGGTCTGGACAGGCTAGTAAGAAGTAAAGATATTACACTATCAACAAAGGTCCACATAGCTAGAACTATGGCATTCCCAGTGGTAACATAGGGACGTAGCAACTGGACCATAGAATTGATGCCTTTGAATTGTGGTGTTGTCGAAAACTGCTTAGAATTCCTAGGACTGCAAGAAGATTCAATTAATCAATAAACTGTCCACTGGAAGGTATGATCATGAGACTGAAGCTCAAATATTTGTCCATATCATGAGAAGACAGGTAGAAGGGGACGACAGAGGTGGAGATGAAGAGATGAGATCATTGAAGCAATGAACATGAACTTAATGGAGCTCATAGAGGCGTGCTTCGGTTCATAAGGTCACAGAGAGTCGGACACGACTGAACGACTAAACAACAACAGAAGTCTTAGGTGGATACAGTTCTTGGCAAGTGAGATTTTGCCGCAGAACAAAAATATGAAAGTTACTGCAGACTATGAGTCTCCTTTTAGTTTTTTTAGTTTTTTCTGGACAATTGAAATAAAAGAATGAAGTGTATCAATTCAAATGGAAAACAGTATTTATTTCCAGTCGTTAAATGCTTGAACAATTTACTGACCTTTATCCTCTTTTTTACTACACATAAGAATAATCAGAAAAGAAGATTGCTAGACATGCTTCTTACACACACATCCAAGCACCTCCCCACCTTTTGTTCATTAAAAAATCATTAGTAGCTGTCGGTATAAAAAATTAGGCTGACTTTTTAAATACATTTTTCAAGAGAATTATAAATGTTGAAAGGTTGCAAATAAAGTCTTAGACAATTAATTTTGTAGGGTATATTTTTATATCTGAAATATTAAAGTGTCTGCCAGCTGTGTGGGAACGACATGGAAAGGGTACCATTTAGGAATTTCTCAGCTTTAAAAATACATTGTAAATGTTCCTAAAAAGTTCTAGCAAAGAGAATTAAAGGGCAAGCTCTACCTAAACGTATGTTTCTTTTATATTTAGGAGCACTCTTAGAGAAGATTATCTGTGTAAAACTTATGAAAGGCTCTTAGTTTGTGAAGAGCAGAAGCTGCCACCTTAAAGGGCCACTTAATTCAGCACAATTTGGACAACATTTCAGTAAAGATCTCCTAAAAAAATATGTTGAAATACTTTTTGAATTTTTTAAATATGTGTATTTTTTACTGAGATATCAAATATAATAAATCTTGTGTTTACATGTGTCACTGACTGCTCCCAGCCAGACCCACAGCTACAGCTCTGTGTAGTGAGCAAAAGAAAACAAAAAGTTAACCATGAACAAATCCATCTGTGCAGAACTTCTCTAAGTGTACTCTTTCATATAAGAGCAATATGTGTGTTTATGCGAAACTTTTCCTTTAAGTAAATTCATTTTTATACAATTACTTGCGACTAGCCCGTCAAAAAATGACCGCAATAAAATGTTAAGCCAGGCAATGCTGTTTGCCACACAATGCCTCTGAGCACTTTTGGCGCTCATTGCGAGCCTCTTCCCCATCTACTGGACAGGCCCAACCTTAGCCGATCATTGCCGTTTTTGGCAAGCCACACCTTTACTGCTTTGCAATGTTCCAGTTCAGCGCTCATTGTGAGCCTCTCCCCCTGTGTACTTTATAGGACTGTCTAGTTTAGTGGCCTACTGCCTTGTGTTAAGCGCTACTGGCTTGAGTTAAATGTTACTGCCTTGTATTAAGTGTTACTGGTTTGCCTTAAGTCTTAGTGCTTAGGGCTCGTATTTACGTGCTTCGTTCTCCTTTTACGTTCTTCGGCCGCTTTTTACGTCCTTCGGCTTCGTTTTCATCTTGTTTAATTTTTTCCAGCCGCCATTTTTTTCTCACTTCAAATTAACTTGCAACCTCACTCACAGGCTCCCTGGCTCTCCGCCTGTGATGCGTGTAAGTGTGTAAGTTAATTTGAGTCATATTTGTGTATTTTTGCAGGTCTTTCCAGTTCCGTGCTAACTATATATGTGATGCCTTCCTTTAATTGCTGTACTATCCCGTTATTCATTGCAGGAGATACCCAAGGTGGTTTCCAACTAAACTTGTACCTACACACTTGTAAAAATGATATTTAAATATATACTTTTAATATTCATTTGACAGTAACTTGTGGAGATGAGGGAAATAAGACTGTCTGACTTATTACACAGGATTCTGGGATATGTCAATACTATACTAGTGGATCAGTAGGTGGACTTAGAACACCCAGAATCCACTGCAGTGCTGTGCTTACCAGGTGATCAGCAGCCAATCAGTAAAAAAAAGACCTTGTGATTTTGTGCATATTTTGTAAATCCCTAAGGATATAACTAAATCCCAAGAGATTTAATCTGAGCTATGCAGAAAGAAGAAAAACAAAAAAAAGAAGAATTTCTCACTGCAGTAATAGTTCAATTTTGGGTATAGATAAGAAAATAAATATTCAGAATATGTAAAAGCCATTGGAAACTAGGCAACTAGCTACTATGTTTCAGAAAAAAGTCTTAAATTGCATTTATAAAATATACATAATGAAATAAAATAATAATAATAATAATGATAATCTAGGGTAAAATAAAAGTATATATTCTGCAGAGTAGAGTCAATCAGAGGGATATTTCTATTTAAACTATTAGGAAACTTACAGTAAACCTAATTGGGGTGCAGTATGTCCTGGCTGATAGTCCTATACTCCAGGGGTGGGCAAGTACGGTCCTGGTGAGCCCCACACAGGCCAGGGTTTGAGGATATCTCTGCTGCACAAAGGTGAGTGAATTGCTTCTTCAGTCATCTTGATTGACTCACCTGTGCACAGAAAGGATATCTTCAAATCCAGACCTGTGCGGGGCTCTTCAGGACCAGGCTTGCCCACCCCTGCTATACTCTGTACATCTATATCTTCCTATGGTTTAGAAGGGAAAAAATGTTTTACACCATAATATTTTAAACATTTCCTTATGGATCACTACCATGTTGCTCCAATGAAGCTGTGAGCTATACCATGTAGATGGGCAAGATCATAGCAGAGAAGTGGCAACCCAATTCAGTATATTTGCCAAGAAAAATGCGGATTTGCACCACTAGTAACACAGATGTGTCTGGCATGCTGCTTCCATATGGTCACCGAGAGTTAGACAAAACTGAAGGACTCAGCAGCAACAATTTTAAACATGCCAGTACAGATCAACTCACACGCTGTATAGGTAATATTAATTATTTGCCGCAATAAATGAATTATTTTTTCACAGAGCAAATTTTTAGATGAATATATAATAAAATACTACGAAAAAAAAGGATATTTATATTTTGTTCTACACATTTGTTGTGGTTACTTCTGAGTTTTTCTAAGATCTTTCAGTGTTTGCACTCAGAGCGTGACATTTGCAATACAATCACACAGTATTATTGTAGCCAGATACAATTGGGCTGCATGGATTCTGAAAGTAGGCAGTTTTCACTCTCATGAGTTGCTTATTTTCTATGGATATTGAAGTCTTACAGAAATGTACTATCTGCATTTTCCTAGTAATCTATGTGTATTAAACCACAAATAGCCTTTTGAAAGGGTTTAAGAAGTGAATTTATAGAGGTAGATGTGAGTTCAGACACAATGCACAGGCAACTTGAGACGTTCTGAGGCTCCTTGAATATATTCTGCTCTAGACTTGGGTATCCTTGTCATAGGCAGAAATAAACTATTGATGTAATCTTCAGTATTGTTAATTAATAATATATAATTTTCCCAATCTATTTCACCTGAAAGGAATAAGACTATGTTAATTATGTTAGGTTGCAGCAAGTTATTAAATTAAGGTCAGTTAATGACTGTGAGAGTTCCCTGGTGGTCCAGAGGTTAGGATTCCGTGCTTTCACCACTGCGACCTCGGTTCAATTCCAGTCATGGAGCCAAGAGGTCACACCACCCTGAAGCTGAGCAGGGTTGGGCCACCTAGGAATACCAGGTCGCTGTATCCTGTGGCCCACTGGAGAAGGTACTGGCAACCCACTCCAGTATCTCTGCTATGAAAACCAAGTGGATCAGCATGACCATGGACATAAAGATGTCCTGGTGTGTTACGGTCCATGAGGTCACGAAGAGTCGGAAACGACTGAACAAAGCAAAAAGAAAATGACTATGAGTCAGATCCACTGAAGTATTTGATGTTCATGGAGAACCTCTCTATTGCTTTTTTTTTGAGTGTGGTAGAGGAATCTAGAATTATATATGTTAAATAAGTTAGGTTCCAGCAAGATATTTAATTAAGGTCAGTTAATGACTATGGGTCATTTCCACTGAAGTTTTGGAGATACATGGAGAACCTCTCCTTTACTGTTTTATTTAATAAAAACAATAATAATAATAATAACAACAGTAATAATATTGTGTTTTTCTCCTAGAAGGAACTCAAACCTCTTAGAATGAGAGAAAGGGCAAATAAATAAATAAAAGAGACAGTGATAGTAACTTTTTGGGATACCTGGTTAAAGAGAATTAGGGACTTTTATTGAGCGTGGTGGAGGAATCTTGAATCTTTGTGCTTGGACCCCATGTTTGTGAAGAGATTCATTTATGGGACATATGTACTAAGAATTAATATTTTCAAGATCTCACCTACAATTCACCATTTAGTAAATATGGCCATATATGTTGCATGCAACATGTGTTCTCTTTTTCCACATCAAATTATCATGTTATATGATAGGCCATACTGTTTGCATGATTATCCAGGCTGGTAATATTAAAAGAAACGCACAACATAAATTGATCTAGGTGGAGATATTTATTTAGCTTTGTTGCAGCCCTTCACTTAATAATGACACTAAACGGCACAATTACTACATATACATTTTATGAATTTGTTTTAAAACACTGGGGTATATTTTCAACCCCTTTGGATCGCTACCTTGTCATGGTGAAGGGGCTTGCCTACTTCAATGAAGCTGTGAGCTATACAATGTACGGTCACCCAAGATGGACAGTCATAGTAGAGAGGTCAGACAAATCACGATCCATTTTGGTATCCTTGCCACAAAAACCTAATGGATCAGCACAACCAGACACAATATGTGCCTGGCATGCTGCTGTCCATACGGTCACAGAGAGTCAAACATGACTGAACAAAGAAACAATTTATTAAGCGGGGGTAGAAGGTCACCTGAGAACTTACAGCCTTATTAAATTGCGATTCGGCCAATTGAATAGGGCTCTATATAAGCACATAGCATATTTAAAGAAGTTTTTAGTTAGTGAAGACCTTGCTTTTGGATAGAAGTTCACTAACTAAAAATTTCTGTAAAAAAAAAGTATGCTGTGTGCTTATATAGAGCCCTATTCAATTGGCCGAATCGCAATTTAAAAAGGCTGTTAATCTGGTACATTATGCCATTTACATGTATGTGTTTCCATTAGTGGCACAGCATGGGTTCCAAATTTGTTATTTAAAACTGTACTTAATAAAAAATACTTTATCTGGTAAATAAAATTTTACAAAAATGCCACTTTTAAAGTAACCCAACACTAAAGTTCCCAGTTTTTCCTGTCAATCTACCTTTCTGATCCACCCACCAAGCACCGACTTATCACTTTCTTTATTATGGCCAATAATTATTAATTCTATTAATTATTAGTGTCTGGCTGCATTGTTTTTAATCATATGCATTTGCCAATAATGCACCTATGTATACATTTAGTGAGTAACCAGGTTAACTACTCTCTGCAGCCTACTTACTGACATGTAATTTAAGATTGCAGCATTATGTACGCTTCATATAATTTGATATGGGGTACTATAGAGCTGCTAGAGGGTGATTATGTACCAAATTTTAACATACCTTTTAATCACCCCCGATATTACATATAAAAATGTCTAAAAACCTAATTGTTACTATGGCATTCCCTACTGTCACAATAACATTAATGAGGATATAGCTATGTAATAACGAGTCGATGACCTAAAATAGAAACATTTCAAACTGAATTAATAAAAGTGTGTTTTAAAACAGCTAAACCGTATATGAATACATATTTTCTATTGATGTTAAATTTTAATAAGGCGCTAATGCTCTTCCCTTTGAATCACTCAATAACCAGAACTAATATTGCTGCTAGACGAGCCAGCTTTTTAATTAAATATATATCCTTCTATTTCCATAGAAACTTTTTTTAAATTTCAAACCCAGTATGACAGACAGGAGAATTATGAGTTATTGCAAGGTGAAAGCTTGATGTGTTCATTTTACGGCTATACTCAGATCTTTGTATCTGCAGTGCAGTGGTTAATACTGTGGGATTTTTATGGAGTTGTAACAAATTGCAGTCGGCTGTATGCGGCATATAAAAGAGCTCTGGAGACTTTAGTCTGTTCTGGATATTATTAGAAATCTTACCTAACCAGGTCACAGGCTCCCTAGATGTACAGAAATTCCTTGTGGCCATAAGGGAAAGATTACTTAAGCAATAAAACAGATTTAGGATACGCAAGGAAGATAATGACTGTGCAGTCTTGTATCGCTATCACTATGTAAATGTACATTCTATGAAGATGGAAAATATAGAAAATTGGCTACAAATATTTTTCATTCATGCAAGGAATTTTAAAAGGGGTAATGTAAAAACATGTACACAAGTCTGCGTTTTTAGATGTTGCTTAACATAACATATTTAGTCTAGTATATGATTGTTGAATTCTTCTAGATTCACGAAGAATTGCTACAATGTGAAGTTTATTTGGGAACAATTGTCATTATAGCTCTTCATGACCCATCACAGCCTCTGCAAATGCTTATAGACTCTACCACATTGGCATGTGCCACATAGGTAGAGCTTTCAAGTTTGTTTTAGCAATAAACAGCTAACTCCAAAGTTCATCACAGCTATCATGTATTCTCCCAATGAGATCAAAACCAGAGCTAGGAGATTATCACAAAATTGCATTAAGAATCAGTAGGCAGGTATGTATTTTATATACTTTGGACAAGAGTGACTCAAGTAATAATTTTGGAGAACTTTTGAAAAAAATAACATCATTGAATTGGTCCCTAGGATAACATAACAACTTGGGAAGTCTCTCCATTCATGTATCTTACCTTGTTGGATTAGGTCCTTTATTTGTATATATCATATATCAGCAGGGAAGGGGCCTCATTCATTTAAAATTTGGCCAATTATATAGGGCTCTATATAAGCACATTTATTTACAGAAGTTTTTAGTTAGTGAAGACCTTGCTTTTGGATAGAAGTTCACTAACTAAAAACTTCTGTAAAAACATATACTCTGTGCTTGTATAAAGCCCTATTCAATTGGCCAAATCGTAATTGAATGAGGCCCATGGTCCTTAAGTTAACATATTCAAGGCACTTCCTTTAATGCTATGACTTGGGGAGAGGAGCATTATTCTAAAAACCACGATCGGTATATCACGGATAACTCTCCAACTTGCCAGCAATCATTTTGAATCCAGTACTGAGTCCAGTCCTTTTCCTTGTACCACTGTGTATGGCACACCAGTTGGTAAAGAAGCAGATTTTAATTTGTTTTTGCGTATATGAAAAAGTGGCCAAATTAAGAGGTTTCTCAGTTGAGGTGTACTTTAGAATACAATAGGTCCTTTGTGTCAGTGTCTCTTTAAAATATGTATATATATATATATATTTTATACATGATATTATTATCGTTGTAACATGACAACATATTCCGTAGCGCTATGATATACAGTCAGGTCCATAAATATTGGGACATGGACACAATTCTAACCTTTTTGGCTCTATACACCACCACAATGGATTTGAAATGAAACGAACAAGATGTGCTTTAACTGCAGACTTTCAGCTTTAATTTGAGGGTATTTACATCCAAATCAGGTGAACGGTGTAGGAATTACAACAGTTTGTATATGTGCCTCCCACTTTTTAAGGGACCAACAGTAATGGGACAATTGGCTGCTCAGCTGTTCCATGGCCAGATGTGTGTTATTCCCTCACTATCTCATTTACAAGGAGCAGATAAAAGGCCCAGAGTTAATTTCAAGTGTGCTATTTGCATTTATGCTAATCGACCCATCCCTAAAACATTGCGAGCAAACTGCTACGGGTCATTGCTACCAGTGAACTTCATGACACAGCTGAAAAGCAAGGCATAAAACTCCATTGAGTTTTGCAGTGGAAATAAATTACAAGTTACTCCCTGACACGGGTACCAAAGACCACAAGGAACAAACACTCTAATGCATTGTCTATAAATGTATCATATTTAACACAAAATAAACCCATTATTATTTATTGAAGCTATAAATACAATTGTCACATCTTTTTAATATAAAATATATTATTAAATAAAAAAACTATATATATATATATATATATATATATATATATATATATATATCACATATATAGTTGTGAGCATGCGGGTTGTTGCTAACGCTTGCGGGCTCACGAATCGAGGGGCTGCATTTGCGAAGGTGGAGGCTCTACGGCGCCTCACAACCGGTTACAAACCAGCACACAAGCGGGACTTGCAACAAAAAAAAACATAAACACGCAATGACTAACTACAGACTTACACAAAAATATACCAGCAACGTGACTTTGAATAAAATAAATTGCAGTCTTACACAAAAACAATTACGACCCGCAGGTCTTAGAAAAAAAACATTACGGACTCGCAAAAATACGACTTTATGGACAACCCGCACACAGCGCAAAACATTAAAAAACACAAAAATACACCCAAAAATAAATTAAAAACCTTACCCACACCAAGGGGGGACATCCATGACCTCTGCAATACAGCTTAAACCTTGAATTCGGTCAAATTTACAAAAAAAAAAAAAAAAAACAACAGCCTCGCAATGAGCGCCGAAGGATCTCAGACCCCACAAAAAATGTATGTCTGTGCCAAACAGCATTACCTGCCTTACAATTTTATTGCCGTAATTTTTTGACGGGCAATTTGCTAGTATATATATATATATATATATATATTTCAGTTATGGCACTTGTTCCTGCACTTCCCCCTCATTATAAGATTTATGACGCTCACATTTCCTATTGGCTCCTAGGGCCGTCTCATCCGTAAAGTTGTTTTTTGCTACTCCCTGCACAGAAATCTGTTGCGTCTACAGAGCAGGATTTACTGTGGGGTGAGCGTTCTAATCTGGGGGAGTGAATGATTTACATTAGTATAGAAGTTAAGGGGGAAAAAGCTCCTGCAGCATTTTTACGGCAGTGCTCTAACTTAGAGCATCTGATTTACATAGGGCCCTATGACGTTAAAATGCCTCATATTTATTTACTTTAATGCTCTTCCATTTAGAATTTTTAATTTCAACCAGTTGCAAGTATGTTTATTTTTATGCATACTTTTCAATAACTGGAGGCAGGACACTACCTGAAATTATATGGACAAATCAGTTACTTACATCATAGTTTCATGACTGATAATTTATAAATGTATCCATACATATAGCCTTATAAGAAAGACATTGGGCCTCATTCTATTATCGGCCGCAGCCGTTGCGGGGCCGCAAGGACCGGCCGCAAGCTATTCGGCTATTCTATTCCCTTATGGCCGGGGATTCCGGCAGGCTTGCGGCCGGTGCCTTGCTATCTCTTGCGGCCGCTCGCGCCGGAGGAAAGCCTTTGATCTTAAACGGCCGCAAGAGATTTGCAATTCAATTGCTCCGGGAAACCTCTCTGCAAGGCTAAAAGCGAGCCGCAGTTACTTGCAGGAAAAAGGTCTCGCTAGCACCAATTAAGCACATAAAATAGCTCAAATAAAGCCATCCTGCACTTTGAGAAGACTATAAAGGGATTTTAGGTGTTAGAAAAAATAGCACATAATTATCCTGTACTCAAATCCGTAAAATATTTTATTTTTAATATCCGTAAAATATCCATGTAAAAAGTCCAGAGTGCTTGGAGCACCTCAGACACGCCCACGCCGCAGCCGGAAAATAAACAGTTAATTTGAACTCGGGTTTGGGCAGATGTGCAAGCTTGAGAGTGGGTTCCTTTTAATCCTCATGTCCCCCAATATGATCCCTAGCATTTACAGAGCTGTACAGTGCAGGCTTGAATTTATTTTTGAGTTTTTATATTTCACAGATTACGGCCGGTTCCAAGATATGCGGCCGGCCGTAAAAGGAGATCCTTGCGGGGCCGTATAATAGAATCGCGAGTTAACTGAACCCTCGCAAGGAATCGCAGCCTTACAGCCGATTTACGGCCGATAATAGAATGAGGCCCTTTGTATATATGTACAGATTGTATGTATTGTGTTGTATGATTTATGTGTGGGTGTTGGAAGGATCTGCTATTTGCATTTTGCTAAAAGTGATCATTTGTAACATTTACAGTGACATTATTATAAAAAGCTAATGACAGAAGAGAAAACTCTGAATAAAAATGAAAAACCAAACTCAAGAAGATCGAAGCATTTTATTACAATTATTATTTTATATATATGTATGTACTAAATAATTGGATAAACTGCATTGTATGTTAACAGCACTCACAAATAAATCTTCCCACGCTCACAAGGCATGCGTTCTGACATACTATGGGCCTTTTTTATTTCCCAAATTGCAACTGTTACAGATCGATTTAAGCCAAATCTGTCAACCATGAACCCGTAAGTAGCATTTCAGGGCATGATCGTGATCAATTAAGGAAACCGGTAGGTAACGATTTAGAAACAGCCAATAGTAAATGGGACCGTCATCATGAGGTTAAGCATCAATCAGTTAATGTTTAGACGTCCGATATGCGATCAGGGCCACAATACAAAAATGTAAAAATCAATAAAAATGAATAACCACCATGTGGGTGGCCTGATATGTATTAACTCCTTGATTCCTGAGATTGGTATAACACGGAAATTAAACAAAAAAATAAAAAAATATTGCAAATTTTCGAGCTTTCATTGCTTTCCCCGTATTTTAAAGTGCATTATTGTTTTTTTAATGGCTTTTAAGAATAGTTGTTTAACCCCCTTGCGAGTCCTCTCTAGTAGTCATAGAAGTTTTTGCTACAAATGAAGGGTTTGAAGGCAATTGCGGGCTTGTGGAATTGTTGCAATTAAATCACAATTAGCGATTTTAGTGATTGTAACATTTGCGGGTTTGAAAGATCAAAGGCTTAGAAAGATCGGAGTAGCAGTTTTGAGCATTACTCTTACCTTGCATATCTGTTATGGTATCACTAGATTCTTCCCATCTTTTAAATGATAGACAGACAAACAGGTAGATAGATAGATAGATAGATAGATAGATAGATAGATAGATAGATAGATAGATAGATAGATTATTATTATTTTATATCATAAAATTGCATATGTACAAATATATTCCTACATACATGTCTTTGCTGTTCAAATTATTATTTTTGGGGGCGGTGGGGCTGGCCAACAAGCTGGTATTTTGGATTTAAACTAATAAATATAAAAAAAATATAAATATTTTTGAATTTATATATGATATTCCCATTAGTTAACTGTCCTGGTTATTTTATTTTAATACTTTTAGGTTTATAAGGATTGTAGGGCACAGGAAACAACTGGTAGGCCATATGCAGCCAGTTGGACTAACCAATGCAATATGCCCATGACATGTTTTTTAATATGGTAAATTAACTTTATTGAAAACAATTCTTCATGTAGATTTGTCATAATTAGTCTTTTTCTAAGAGTTTAGGCTGTCCAACTAGCCACAGTTGCCCTGTGAAAAGTGCAGTCTGTTTTTGAAGCTATTTTTTCAAGTATCTTTTTACAATTAATTATCACACATAAAGAGAGGTAATTTGTATTTTGAAGAAGGAGAGGTGAATTGTCTCTGATAGAACATGAGTGGCTGAAAGCATGATTATGCCACTCTAGACTTTCTACAACCCATTTGTTAATTTAGTAGGTCTTATGAAAGTCATTGTGTTGTTTAAATGTGATTTTTTTTCTTAAACAAAATGCATTTGTGCACATTATTTAATTCACAGGTGATTAGTTTTATAATGAAAGAACTGCAGGAAATGTATGAGAGGTCAAGTGATTATGCATATCTTAAACTGATGTAATCTGCATAATTAATTCATTAGTATACACCACTAATATCACAAACAATTCAATTGATTTTGTAGTGCTGCATAATTTATGTGAAAGCTTTAAGTGATACCATTTGAAATATCCCTTAAAATGTATTAATGTCTAATTTGCTGACCATTTTCGTAACCTGGAAAACGTTAATCTTGATTTTATTTAGCCAGCCAGGGTCTTGTCTACATATTTAAAAATAAAATAGGCATATTTTGTAGGGGGAATATATATATATATATATATAAATATATATATATATATATATATATATATATATATATATATATATATACTGTATATATATATATATATATATATATATATATATTTTTTTTTTTTTTTATTTCATAATGTGTTACAGAATTAAGTGGATTTATTTGTGGGCCATTGCAGTACTTTGCTTAAGATAATTTAATTAAAAAACTACACGTACAAATAGGTAAAACAATATTATTACCTAAAAAGCAAATAAGAGCCTCTATTAATAATTCTGCTGTATATTTTTACATTTTGACTTCTGTTGGCCTACATTCAGAAGTAGAAGGGGACTTTGAATGCAGAGGAAGTTGATATCGTCACAAAGGGGCATCTTAATCTTCTGGTGTTTTCAATAGGATTAATGGTAACTCATTAGTTGAAAAGGATTAACCAAATCAAAAACAGAAGACAAAATTAAGTAAGAAAGAAAATCCCACCCCATACAGAATAATAATGACCACGGTGGTGCTAAACAATAACTAAACTTCCACATTTACACTAGAGTTGATACGGACAAAATACCCAAATACAGTAATTACAGTACTATTATGTAAAACTAGGAAATTGCCCATCAAAAATAACGGGAATAAACTTGTAAGGCTGGCAATGTTGTTTGGCACACAATGTAAGTTTTTTGCTCCTCTGAGCACCATGTTGGTTTTATTTTCATAGTCCTGCGTGCCTGTGTGTTACTGTCTTTGCTGGCGTGTATTTTCTATGTTTTGCGTGCCTGGCATTGTTGAGCCTCATTTTCATCCTTTTTCAGAATTTTAAAAGTTTTTTCACCTGCCATTTTTTCCCTCTCTTAGCCAATTTTCGAGTGGCGAAAAACTCAAAATATTGCTCCAATTCCTTTGCAACTTCACTCCCAGGCTTCCTGGCTCTCCCCCTGTGCTGTATGTGAGTGTGTTATTATTTTGTTAAAATTTTGTTTCTGTGTTTTTGAGTTACGTGTTTGAACCAACTGCGTGCCTCGCGCGCATTGCAGCCTAAGTCCTGCATGCTTCAAATGCTCGCCTCGCTTTGCAATGAGCACCTTTGGCGCTCATTGCAGCCCAAGTCCCACGTGCCTCAACTGCTCGCCTAGCTTTGCGAGGCTCGCAGTACAATGAGCACCTTTGGCGCTCATTGCATCCTAAGTCCCGCATGCCTCAACTGCTCGCCTCACAGTTGGGGTTGCGTGGTGCAACTGCTCGCTTTGTGAGGCTCGTAGGAGGCTTCGTCACCACCACTAACAACTATATATATGATTACTTTTGTCAGCCATTGGCTTTTTTCTAACTGCTTGATTTGAGCCGATTTCCCAATTTGGAGGGACTATGTAGACTGATTAGATTTCCAGTCTTAGAATACCCTAACTGCCTGGTAAAAACTGACTTTTAACAGTGCATTAAGGTTTATTACACATCTGTCAATCATTTTTCAGTTTTGAAGCAATTTGGTTAATTACTTGGGATTTCACAAAACCTTTTTCTATAATTTCACAAGACATAGAATAAGACCATATACACTATTTATTAATACATAATATAATCAATGCTTTATGTCCAAATGGGCAACAATTGATTTCATGAACGTGTACACACATCTGGGTAGTTCTAGATCTAAATGTTACTATTTTGAAGATCTTTTGTCATGACATTTATTTATTTAGGTTAATAGATAATTGGATTAAAAACAATATATCATTATATAGTTCCCGGATTGCAGTGCAATAACTGTATTTCTCGGAATTCTAATCAGGAAATACGTTTTTTAACTTATTTTAGACGTTCAAATGTGAGCACAAATGTACTATTTATTTACTGTGCTGTGGAGGGCTTCTATATCTCTTTTGCCCACCATAAGTTAAATGATTGTTACAAATAATCATACATATTAATAAATCATATGACATTCTGCTATTCGGTTGTTGAGGAGTATATAGCAAATAACCTAAGCATTTACGTAATTTGTTATGCTTTTCAGACAAACAATACAAGCAGGAAATTAGTACACTCAGCAGCGAGGCTGCCCAATTGTTATATAGGTTTAATGGTCCATTTACCTAGTAATAGAACAGACACTCTTTTAGAACACGCATCACAAAAGAGAACTCACAGGAGCCAAAGTGGCCCATTGCCAACGATCTGTACTTGTGCAGTGAGAAAACTAGCCAGCAGCTAACTGGAAATACAGCCTAGAAAAAGGATAAGGTAATTACTATTCTGAAGAAGTATGATGAGGAAGTTGGGACATCAGCTGGCAGCCGCTAAAGTACTAAAAAAAAGTCTCAGAGGGAAAATAGCTGAAGTTAAGAACGAAAAAAAAAAAAAAACAACCCTTTTCTTCATAATAATGAGCATACAACAGACTACATATTCAAACGATGAATGGAGTTACTGTTTACCAAATGCTAATGATCCATATAGATGCTTACACTACTAATCCATATTAATACATAGGTGTATTTAATAAGCTAATTAAAATGTTTCTGGAAACTCACAATATATTTAAATAGTTTAAAAAAATATGTATATATTTATTTATAAAAAATAATACATAATGTTTTTGGAGAACAAAAGTATTTCTCAGAGATATCTGCCCCTGGCCAAATTATCAATATACGTATAGTGTGCACACCTTAAAGAAATAATACACCAACACAGAGTTCTGGTATAAAGCTTTCTCTCGCCTAATTTTATTACGTCAGTCATCATTTATATAGTTTTTAATAATCAGATAAAAGTTGCAACTAAGCAAAACATCAGGTTTAATTAGGCACTTCATTGGTTCTAAGGTGTCCGCTTTTACAGGACCTTGGACATGTATTGCGTCAGGAGTTTAGGGAGTCTTCAGGTCTCATCCCACAAGGGATGAGTCTATCTTCCCATTGGTTCAGAAGTTGAGACAAAGGAAAGATGGCGCTCTCCTTCTAGTGTCCAAGGTGTGGTAGCTGACGTCATCCCTGCTAGACAGGAAGTAGTGCCGCCGGCATCTTGTACGCGGAAGTAATGAATCCTCCATCTTAGTGTTCCCAATGATTCAGCATTGTTAATAAAACTTTGGTTATACGATAATACTGCAAAGATAAGATATATAAGTAGGTGCACGAATACAGTTATGCATTTTGTACGGATCCCAATCCATAACAATAATAACAATTTACTAATTTTCATTATCTTTCTCGATATACTATGTGTAAATGATAAGAAAATAGAGAGGATTAATCTAAAAAAGAACAATGTTAGGACCTTTAATTCTTCGCTGGACTTATAGCCCACTCAGTAATTGATCACATTAGTAACATTAAAACATATATTAGATGGATTTCTCTTCCAGGTAGGTTAAATGGATATGCTTACAATAGCATCACATTAAAACTTCCCATTTAACAAACTGACTTTTTTTACAATGATTTGCAACAATATGGGTTAAGCTAATGGCAATCCATAATAATAAAAATACATGCATTTTTGCAGTAACATCCAGGAGTTTAACAAAGTTCACTGCAGTTCAATTGTTGTTGATGTTGTTTTGTCGTTCAGTCGAGTCCAACTCTCTGTGACTCTATGGACCACAGCACGCCAGGTGCATTGCTCAATCACTGCCCCTCTTAGCTCCATCAAGTTCATGTTCATTGCTTCAGTGACCTCATCTATCCATCTCAGCCTCTATCACTCCCTTCTTCTTGTGCCTTCAATCTTTCCCAGCATTAGAGTCTTTTTTAGGGAATCCTGCTGTTTCATGATATGGCCAAAATATTTGAGCTTCAGCCTCATGATCATACCTTCTAGTGAACATTTTGTCTTGATTTTCTGAAATATTAATTTATTGGATCTTCTTGCAGTCCAAGGAACTCTAAGCAGTCTTCTCCAACACCACAATTCAATGGCGTCAATTCTACTGCGCTCAGATTTCTTTTTGGTCCAGCTCTCACATCCGTATATTACTACTGGGAATATCATAGTTTGAACTATGCAGACCTTTGTTGATAGTTTAATATTTTTACTTTTTGATAGCTTGTCCAAGCTTGCCATAGCTTTCCGTCCCAGAAGCAAACATCTTTTAATTTCATGACTACAGTCACAATCTGCACCATCTTGGATCCAAGGAAAATAAAATATGTCACTGCCTCCACTTCTTCCCTGTTTATTTGCCAGGAAGTGAGATTGCTGTTTGCCTTGATCTCTATCTTTTTAACATTGAGGAGCAGGCCCACTTTTGCACTCTCTTCTTTTACCCTCATCAATAAGTCCTTTAGTTCCTCCTCACTTTCAGCCATCAGAGTAGTATCATTGACGTATCTGAGTTTGTTGATATTCCTTTGAGCAATATTGATTCCAGCTTTGGATTCATCCAATCCAGCCTTACGCATGATGTATTCTGCATATAAGTTGAACAAATAATGTGACAATATACAACCTTGTCGCACTCCTTTTCTGATCTTGAACCATTCTGTTGTCCCATGTTCTGTGGCTTCTTGGTCGACATACAGATTCTTTAGGAGGAGGATGAGATGATCTGGTACTCTCATCTCTTTAAGGACATGCCAAATTTTGTTGTGATCCACACAGCCAAAGGCTTTAGAATAGTCTATGAAGCAGAAGTAAATATTTTTTTGGAACTCTCTTGCTTTCTCTGTTATCCAGCAGACATTGGCAGTTTGCACATCTGGTAGTTTCTGTTCCCTATATTGTTGGATTTGAGCTTGTAGAATCTTAAGCATTACCTTGCTGGCATGTGAAATGAGTGCAATTATTCGATAATTGGAGCACTCTTTGGCACTTCCTTTTTTGGGGATTGGGATGTAGACTGACCATTTTCCAGTCTATTGGCCATTGTTGAGTTTTCCAAATGTGTTGGCATAATGCAAGTAACACTTTCACAACATCATCCTGTAGAATTTTAAATAGTTCAGTTGGGATTACATCACCTCCTGCAGCCTTATTATCAGTAAGACATCCTAGGGCCAAACTCACTTCGCTCTACAAGATGTCTGGCTCCAGCTCATTGGACACATTTTGAGGTCATCACCGCTGTTATGATCCTTCCTGTATAGATCATCAGTGTATTCCTGCCAGTTTGACGTCTTACTTTTCTTTATTTTAGGGATAATCTTTGTTGCTTTTTCCTGGATAATGTTGCAAACTTCGGTCCAAAGTTCTTCAGGCATTCTATCTTCCATGTCTTGTCCCTTAAATCTATTATTTACTTCCACTTTATAGGATATTATTTATTTCATATCTACTTGGTATGATGGTTTTCCCTCTTTTCTTCAGTTTAATTTTCAACTTTGTAATAATAAGCTCATGGTCTGAGCCGCAGTCAGCTCCAGGTCTTGTTTTTGCTGACTGTATAGAACCTCCATCTTTGGCTGCAAAGTATATAGTCAGTCTGATTTCTATGTTGTCCATCTGGTGATGTCCATGGGTAGAGTCCTCTCTGAGGCTGTTGGAAGATGGTGTTTGCTACGACCAGAGAATTATCTTGACAACATTTTACTAATTTCTGACCTGCTTCATTTTGTACTTCAAGGCCAAATTTGCCAGTTATTCCAGGTGTCTTTTGGTTTTCTACTTTAGCTTTCCAATCTTCTAGGATGATAATAACAAGTTTTCTTGGTTTTATATCTATGATGTGTTGAATGTCTTGAACTGGACAACTTCAGCCTCTTTAGCATCCGTGGGTTGGAGCATAGACTTGGATCACTGTGATATTAAATGGCTTGGCTTGAATTTGAATTGAAATAATTCTGTCATTTATTGTGTTATAACCGAGCGCAACCCTTATCCACTCTTTGATTGACTAGGATGGCTACTCCGTTTCTTCTTCAGGATTCTTGACCACAGTAGAATATTTGGTGGTTGCCTGATGTGAATTGTCCCATTTCAGTCCATTTAAGTTCACCAATTCCCAGGATATCAATGTTTAACCTTGTCATGTCATTCTTGACCACATCTAGTTTTCTTTGGTTCATAGTTCTAACATTCCAGGTTCCTATTCTGAATTGGTCTTTGCAACAGCAGACTTTCCTTTCCCCTCCAGACACATCCGTAGCTGGGTGTCCTTTCGGCTTTGGCACAACCACTTCATTAGATCTGGTTACTTGTTCTTCCCCTCTGCCCTTCCTCAGTAATGTGGTAGGCACCTTCTGACCTGAGGGGCTCATCTTCCGGTGCCATTTCGTTATGTCTCTGGTTGTGCCTGTCCATAAAGTTTTCTTAGCAAAGATACTGGAGTGGGTTGCCAGTTCCTTCTCCAGTGGACCGCAATTTGTCTGACCTCTCTGCCATGACCTGCCCATCTTGGCTGACCGTACATGGTATAGTTCACAGCTTCATCAATGTACACAAGCTCCTTCACCACGACAAGGTAGCGATCCAGAAAGGGAAAATATTCAGTAAATTGTAAGAAATGTCTATAGAAAAGTGCTTTTTTAACCTGTAAAAATGTTATCCACACAGTCCAAGACCAATGTTTTTTAGAACAACGTGAAGAAATAGAATATTTCTATATATAACAGTCTGAACCCTTCCAGATAAAGGCAATGTTTCTCTTACCAGTAGACACAGCAAACCCAGTTTCACATTTCAGTCTTTAGGATCTCATCCTTGGAGTTGCTATCCCTAGGCAAAGTGAGCTAGTAGTCCACATCTGAAGACAGTTATGGCCATTAGTGTGAATAGTATATAAGCGTATTTGGATATTCAAAGCATGATATGTCAGAGATGCTCAATCTGAGAGCAAACATCACTAGAGCCAACCTATATATAGAAAATACTTTAAAAACTGGTGACGTAAGTAATCTACTACTACATAAAATTATCAATTGTAAAATAAATACATTTATTTAAAGGTCCTGTTCTAGGAATTCTCACATTTTCCAAGTAACAATAGTTATATAATACATTGTATATAGAATTAAAATGTAACTTAAAACAATTATTAGAGAATTACTTATTTTGGCGATTGGTAATGATAAACTGATAAACTGATTAACAAATATACTAATACCAATAATAATATAATAACTACAATAGTTGTCAGTTATAAACTAATTCTGATTTTTTAATAAATAAAGAAAAACAGAAGCCCTATACTTTGCTTTTGATTGAACATTTAATAAACCTTATGTAAAATGATTATTTAAGTAGCACTTTAGGGGAGCAGTTATCCTAACATATGGGAAAGTCTTCTATAAATTGTTGCAGATATTTTCACCAAATGTAATTATCACTAAGCCTTCTGAGACTTTGAAGACCTCAATGGCTTTAGCAGATCTCATCCCATGAAGAAAGCTCGGTGAATCTAAGAGTTTGTATTTTTGCAATGTAAAACATAATATATTTAGTTACAGACTAAACCAAAACAGAATAAGTGACACACCTATCTTGTATGTATATTGTATTTTGAAAACAGGAAATCCGTAAAAATGTAACGCACAAGATGAAAACCATGATCCACTGCCCTACTGAAAACCATCTTCTTCTATGTCTATTAGAGACTCTCTATCAAAACTCAATTACATGCTCTGTCCATGAATCTTTTAGTTTCAACTTATTTTATTTTGTAGAAACACAATGGATTTTGATGGCAGCTGCTTATCATGTTGTATTTTGAAAAAAGTCAAGCTTATCCCTCATAAGTCCTACAGACTTCCTCTTCTACAAACTACAGTCTGATCCATTCTTGAATCAAATCACTTAGAAGAACAAGTCTCCTCTCCATTGATATATTGCACCCAGATACATTTTATTTTAGTTTTTCTACAGACTTAGAAACAGCAGAAATTAGTTAAAACAATTGGCACAAACAAGTACTGTATAAACGGAATGTTTTTTTCTTACAGTAAACCAAGACCCTTGGGGTGGGTACCAGAAAGGCTAATTAACAGACAAAATCACATATTCTAAGTAGCATTAATTTGATGCAGGACCTACATCATGCATTATTTGTCAACTAAAGTTTTATAAATAGGTTTGCCATTTTTGACGGGGATTGTGTCAATATATTGTTACATCGGGCAACCATTTAAAGGTCCGCTGTAATACACTGATTAATAAAATTAATTTTCAATTATTTAAAAAAGCAATATTCAACATTTAACTTAATTTGTAATTCCTAGCTCAGCTCCTGATATCCTCCAACCTTAAGCTCAAATGGGGGGGGGGGGGCAGCTTTGTCTAACAGGGAACTGCCAAATCTTCCGCCAATATAGTGTCCAATGGCTCAAGGTGGGTGTGTTAGCTTAGTCTAACAGGCAAGTGATAAATCTTCCGCCAATATAGTGTCCAATGGCTCAAGGTGGGTGTGTTAGCTTAGTCTAACAGGCAAGTGATAAATCTTCCGCCAATATAGTGTCCAATGGCTCAAGGTGGGTGTGTTAGCTTAGTCTAACAGGCAAGTGATAAATCTTCCGCCAATATAGTGTCCAATGGCTCAAGGTGGGTGGGGGGGGGTGGTGGTTAGCTTAGTCTAACAGGCAAGTGATAAATCTTCAGCCAATATGGTGTCCAATGGCTGGACGCTTGTTGTGTTAAAGCCTATAAATGATTATTTATTTTCTTATCAGATCTGGTTGTGCTTAAAAACCTATCTTTCAGCCAAATTCCCCAACCCTCCCCTTAATGCCCTTATCAGGTTGGAGACAAACACTCAGCTCTGAGCTTTTACTCTTATCTTTGAAAATCAATGTATTAATAAATATTGCTATTATAAGTTATTAATTAGGTAATCTATTTATGATCAATTCTTATTTGAAATAACTATCTTCATAATCTTGCATGATTGGCTATCAATATCAATTATTAAAATATTAAATGTCCTACAATATATAGCAACATATTCCACAATGCATTTTTTTTTTCCATTTTATTTTTTATTTAGTGGTGCTTTTTTGCCGCCAGAGTTTTGCAGCCAAGATTAATTGATACACAGCGCCCATTGTTCTCAACCCTATTTTACAGCCATGGCCGATCGCCAGCATAAAATAACTTGGTTTCTCTTCTGGCTGTTAAGCTAAAGTGCTGGTTGTAGTTTGATAATGAAGCAGATTATATACTTGCTCATTATAATCCTGTCATTTCCTAAATCACTTGCAATTGCCAGGTGCAAAAATGGCATTCAGTCGTGCAGCAGTAGCTGAGTTATTGTAGCAGTATTGGTAGTTTGATGAATTGCCCCTCTTTAATTGCTAAGTGTATTGTAGCATATATATTTTTTTCTAACTTTCTCTCTCTATTTATGACCTGAACTGACACATCTTTTGTGAAACCACCTTTGATTTTAAGATCCAAGGAACATGCATGCTGCCAAGTAATGTCAGGGGGTGCTCATCACACGCACAAAGTAATCTTGGAGAAGAAAACTATGAAAGTAACCGCATAAGAAAGAACATCTAAAAGGTGAAGCTACACTGAAAAAAAACGAGATTTGCATCATAAAGAGAATTGATACAAAGATTTTTTTTTTTAAATAAGATTTTGCTTACTCAATATAAGCTAGACCAGAGGTGGGCAAGACACACAAGCCTGGATTTGAAGATATCCTTTATGTCCACTGGTGAGTCCCAGAAGTGATTGACTCACCTGTGCGCAGCAGGGAGATATCATCAAATTCAGGCGTGTGTTTGGCCCTCAAGGACTGAAACTTGCCCACCCCAGAGCTAGACCAATGGTTCTCACCAGCCAGTCCTAGTACAGTGCAGGTTGCTGAGACCAGGAGTATGTTTCTGCCTAGGCCTACGAGGTACAGGCCTAGGTCATCACATTTTCAGGGGTCAGCAGGCTGCCCGCAGTTTGAGTAAAGTACAGTGAAATGTGTTTGTATATACACATATATGTCTTTTCTGTCTGTACGTGTACTTGCCAGTTTCTGACATACCGTATATGTACATAAACACACATAGACATCTGATTTGGGATATAGAAAGAGGATATGAGGAGATGCCAGTGGGGAATGGGGGTTCAAATCTGAAAGGACTATGGCAGCATGAAACCCAAATACGCCCATGGCTGAGGCCTTAGTTGCCAATCCATAGGAACAAAGAGCCAAATACTTTACACATTCAAAATTACTAGTCATAGTTAAAGCGGGAATATTGTTCAGTGTATCTGCAGTTAAAATGTACACAATTCAAATCAGTGCAAAACTGGATGACAATTTTGTGTGACATAATGTAGTATCATCCTGATGAAAATGTACTAGATCTCAACATTGTAAGGTAATCAGCCAGCCCCAGATTAAAATGATTGACAGCTACTGGTCTAGATGATTGCGCCAACCCCCCCCAGATTAAAATGATTGACAGCTACTAGTCTAGATGATTGCGCCAAACTGATCATTTTATAAACATAACAATGTATTTTTAGAAAATAAAAATATATTGCCATTGATATATTATCTGTCATCGATAACTCTGCAACGGACCACCATTTTTGTTTCTATTTATCTGCTAATAGAGGTGAGAATGCAATAATAAACATGTCCATAAAATTTTATAAATATCTAGAAATAAACATATTTAACACAGTCTTATACATTAATAAATTCCACTTGTACACTAATGAGAATTACATTCGAACTAATGAGATCACTGGTAGTTGCATATGCCATATTCCTACTGTGCAGTTACAAACTTCCTTGGTATTAAACATTTTGTTTCAGGATGTAGATCACTGGTGAAGTAAAATGGTAGATTGCACATAAGCATACATTCCATTCAATTCCTTTAAAAATATATGGAGGTTTACTTGTTTATAACTTTTTCTAATCTAACACATGATGCTTATATCAGAAAAACACATTGCCATAATTCAATCTATACATATACAGATTTATTTTATTCGAAAAAAATGGTTTCCACTCCCCCAGAGCTGCTTACATAGGCACCCTGTACTAGCCAATAAAAACACTGCATTCAAGTATAGTTTTGAACCCTATACGAACCTTCAAGCTAACAGCAGAACAGTGCATAAATAGTGTCTGAGCTCCTCCTTGCCTCATTATGGTGAGGATTACACATCCCATGGTGCTTTGCATGGACTGACTTCCCAAATATCGTATATGTTATAACTGCCTGTGATTGGCCAAACCAAATCTTATGCTAATTTAGCTAGGATTTTTACAGGGGCATTTCCTGACAATAAAAGCTGAAAAATTTTGCAAACTTTAATTTTATGCAAAAAATGTTTTCATACACTACTGATTCTCCTTGGTCAGATCCATTCATAATCCATGAAACATAAATATACCTTTAAAGAATGTTAGAAGACCAACCTTGGCAAACTTGATAAAGCATCAAGTTCAGTTTTCAATCTCCTCCCAATGGACTTACATATGTGAAATACTTAAGATGGATCTCCTTAATGTACTTGTATGACAACAATTCTGCATTTTTCCAGAAGCAATATCGTCACGAGAGCTTCCAACAGCCACAAGCAAATATACTTCTTTACTTTGAAGCTTTGAAAGCTCTATCTAAATTC
Organism: Discoglossus pictus; assembly: GCA_027410445.1. Taxonomy (NCBI): domain Eukaryota; kingdom Metazoa; phylum Chordata; class Amphibia; order Anura; family Alytidae; genus Discoglossus; species Discoglossus pictus. Next base: position 57,101,739 of record CM050165.1, on the reverse strand, counting down.
TTCTGCAGATCGTTTAAAAAAATGTCAGTACTGAGAGGGCTGTAAAGAACCGTGTGTGATTCAGAAGCCTTGAGCTGAGTAACACTAATAAAATACTTAAAATGCTGTGCTGAGATATGATTTAAAAAGACTCCGTTCACTTCATAAATGTATTCAAATTTGGCAGCGTTCCTGGTAATTACTAACTGGTTATTTTCTTAGTTTCGATTTTTATAGTGTAACAATTTATACTAAACAATATCACCCAAACTACTTTTTTATAGCTATCTAGTAAATACATTTAAAGCTCATGTTGAGAGAGATTCATTAAAGGTATATCTAAGTTTCCCTGTTTTTATCTTTTTCTAATCTAACACATGCTGTTTGTACTAGAAACATACACCACATTGATTCATTCTATACACATACAGATTTACTATAGTTTAAAGCAAAAATTATTTTCCACACCCCCAGAGCTGCCTATATGGGCACCTGGTACTAGCCAATAGAAACAGTGTATTCAAGTACGGTTTTGAACCTTACACTAACCTTCAAGCCAACAACAGCACAGTGCAGCGATCCACAGTAACAATGTCTGAGCTCCTCCTTGCTTACTTGTGGTGCAAAAAAATACTACACGTCCCATAATGCTTTGCAGAGACTGACTTCCTAGAGATTGCAATAATGTTATAGCTGCCTGTTATTGGCCAAAACAAAATATGAATTTTATTCTAATTTAGCCTGTTTTTTTCATGGGCATTCCTTGTCAAAATCAACTGCCAGAAAAGCTGAAGAAATTTCCAAATGTTAGGGTAAATGTATTCTTGTTTATTTTGGGTTGTTTTTTTTTTCATGCAAAAAATGTTTTCATACACTGCTGATTCTCTTCTATCAGATGCATTCATAATCCAGGAAACTTCTATATACCTTTACTGACTGTAGCTCAATACTGATACAAAAGCAATGATGGTTTGGTCCTAAAGGACAATTCTTTAGTAAGCTGTTTCAGTTAGAATTTTACAGTTTTGCAGCCTTATGATATACTGCAATTGTAAATGTGGCTCTGTGCTTTATAGTTTACTTAACAGGGTAAGGATGCATTTTATTTGATGCTTTTTAGGGCATGTTGTAGGTTTTGACATTTATCTATCACAATATTTAGTTTCACCACAAATCTGACTTTTACTTTGTCATATGTGAATATGCTAACAATGACATATGATTCCTTTTAGTGTTAAGGGATTGTAAGAGTTTTATTTTTCTGGACAAATACATTAACATACATATTTTTAGATCACATAACTACAATTTAAAAAAAACAATACTTTTATAAAGCAACTGATAACCTGGCAAGCTGCTGGCTTCAAATCCCTCCCATTAACCTATTTTGTGCATTAGTGGTACTAGTCCAGACTAGAGCTATGTCAGACTATAGGTGTGAAAAACAGCTTGGCATTTACCACTAATGTATAGAAACTTGAAGGTAGCTTGAAGCCAGCAGCTTGCCAGGATGTCATCTTTTCAGCAATCCTTTAATTCACATTTCAAATTTGACTATTTTAATATAGTTGTTTCTAATATTCACAGCTATAGTTTGCATTACTCAATATGTAATTAAAGAAAACAAAATCTTCAGTATACAATCATATCCATGGGGAGCTCCGGAAAAAAAAAATAACTTGTAGATTTACCTTTTAGTTGGTCATTTGCCTTAATAGGATATTTAAGTTTCCTGGATTATTAATGTATCTGATACAGGAGAATCAGTAGTGTATGAAAACATTTTGACATGAAAAAAATCTCAACTGCAGATAGATACAGGGAAATAAAGCATTTACAAAGTTAAAGTATTTACAAAATTAAAAACTACCTTTATTATTATTTACTGAAAAAAAAATGTTTAAAAACAAAAAAAAAACATTAAAACTTTTTTTCACTTGACACCCTTTTAAGCTGTGATGAGCTCACCAAACAATTTATTCCTTCATATTTCCTTTTTACAGTATTTCACTGTCTGATCTTAAATTAATTCCATTGTAACTCTCAACACTAAGTAAATGTATGCAATAAACTTTAGTAAGTTTCACGAATAATGGGCACATTCACTCGTTGATCACCTTTAAATAGTGACTATAGTAAACAAGTTGTTGGGGTAGTATGTGTCACAACTCAAATTCTTCATGCACAATTTAATAAAACCAAACAAGAGTTCAAGGGAAGTGGATACTATGAGCCTCATTCAATTCGGAGGCCGTAACTCGCGGGATGTGGGCCGTATGTCTGCGGGCTTGATGCGGGGCCCGCAGTGTCTTTGACATATGTTGCTATTCAAACCATGCCATCATAAGTAGCATTTCAGAGCGTGATCATGATCAATTCGGAAAGGCCGTAACTCCTGAGTTAGAAACATCCAATAGAAAAGGAGCCTGTCATCATTACGTCAGTAAAACATGGAGATCATATGTCAATCAAATAGATATTTAGTGCCCGATATGCGATCGGCCCCGCATACCCACAATCTCAAAAATAATTTAAAAAAATGAAGTCAATGTGATAGCCATCAATACATTATTTTTGATTGCCGATGTGCGGGCTTTAGACTGTTGTGCAATAAATTCTAATGTCTTTCATCCTTTCCCCCGTATTTTGAAGTACAGTATTGATTTTTTTATTTGCATGTAAAGTGCTCCGGACATGTCTTTAAGCCCTTTGCGAGTCCTCCTTGGAACCCATAACTTGTGGACCGGCTTTTGCCATATGCGGCCTTGGTGCGGTGGTTAGCGAGGGGGAATCGGAGCAATTGAATAGCGATTTGCGATTTTAGTGATTGGAACTCTTCCAGCTGTGACAGATCAAAGGCTTGGACGGACTTTAACTTGCAATTTTAACCATCAAGGAATCAGAGGCCGGAGCCAGTAGCCAGATCGGAGCCGGCAAAACAACGCCAAGGAAAATAAGTTACTGCTTCCATTACGGAATCCCGGATCTCCCGATGCCTCAATTGAATGAGGCTCTATGTATCTCTAATTACTACTACTGACTGTTTATCCCTTAAACAATACAAGGAATATGAACGCTATGTATCCCTAAATGCTGTTAATACAAGCTCTTTGGGGGATCTCAGATTCCTATTGCAGAGGCTTTGACAATAACATATACCTTTGCTCATATGGGATTATCTCCGATAATCAAGTATATGAAAAGGTCCCAAAAAAAACCATGAATAAACTTACCGAAGAGTCTGAAAAATGTCTTCAGTTTTCTGGCAGTTGATTTTGAGAAGAAATGCCCCTGAAAACCCAAGCTAAATTGGCATAAAATTCATAATTCGTTTTGGCCAATCAGAGGTGGCTACAACGTTGTTGCAGAATGAGAAATCAGTCTCTGCAGAAAAGCATTATGTAATTTGTAGTCTTTTGTTCCCACCAAACACCTTGAATGATACAACTCAGGCCTTGCAGTTCTGGATCTCGGCACTGTGCTTTGGTTAGTATAAGGTTAAAAAAAATGTACTTGAATGCAGTTTTTCTATTGGTTAGTATGGGTTGCCTATGTAGGCAGCTCTAGGAATGTAGAAACCATTAAAAAAAAAAAAAAAAATTCTTTTAAATATCAAATAAAAATGAACAAAATAAAATAATATGCTAAATTAGTTAATTTACAAGTAAACACATGGTTACAAAATCCATGTTTATTTAATTGGCTAAATAATTAGGTTTATATTACTCAAATGGTATACTTAAATCGGTTCTAAAGTTTAACAATAGTTTAAATTACTGTACCTGCACAGCAGATGTAAACACTGTTTTCACCACTATAATTATATATTTAGATGATTGCAGAGTTTTATATTTCAGAGCAAAATTAATCTAGCAGCAAGAATATTTATAAAGGTAGAAGAATAAGAATATCAATAACATATCTGTAATCTGTATAATATAGATTTTTTTTATAAGATTCACTTTTAATGTCACCTACTTTCTCGCTCTAACTGCAATGTGTTGCAAGGTTACAGTGATTTCAGTTTGCTTTTTCCGGGCCTCACATAGAGCACCTAGAGTTCATGTACATTCATATTAGCAATATAATAGGTCTGTTGACTTAAAGGTTAAAAACATATTTTCTTTAAAAGTAATATTCAGGCGGCCACCGGATTACAGACAAGATGCGTTCCTGATAACGTTGTTTGGTCGGATTTGTATGAAACTCGGATGCCTGATGACTAATAATAGTAATAATAATAGCAATGCTATAATAACTCATATGTGGTAAGAATAATACAGTGTAATACTGTAATTATAATAATAATAATACCCTTCCAAAAACGGAGGACCCTGTTTTGTGCTTCGAATCTTTGCAGAAGGTGCTTTTTCCCAAAGGATCCTAGAAGTCTGAAAACTCATCAATTATAATCAAAAGGGAATGGAAGGGACTGAAATCAGGGAAAGATTAAACAGATAAGGAATACAAAGGGTCAGAAGAGAAGTGAAAGTTAGAAAGGTTTTTCATTTTGAGGGAGAGAGAAGGAACAGAGGTGAGGGCTCTGGCATTTAGTATGTTGTCTGTCCCTAGTGGTGAGATAATATATACACTATATATTTCTAATAGAACAAATAATAATGTAGAGCAGCAGATTCTGAACAGTCAGATTGCTTTTAACCCTTGTCTTTGCCTTCAGTGCTGCATATTGCATCACACGTCAGTGGCCGTACCATAGTTATGAGGGTGTTTTTATGTATAGGTTTAATCAGTCGATTGTGTGCTGAACCATCAAATTTACCTCCTATTTAATGCAGCACATTTTGTATCATGTCACAGTAAAGATCCCCTAATAGCATGTTGAAATATTTTTTGAAATATCTGAATTTTTACACTGAAAATTAAAATAAATGAAATCTGTGTTTACATGTGTCACTGACTGCCTCCAGCCAGACCCGCAGCTACAGCCTTGTATAGTGCACAAAAGGTTAACCCCTAGCAAATACATCTGTGCAGAGCATGGAATGCTGGAAACACCTAACAGGTAAGTTACGGGTTAACTTTTCTGTGCCGTCCTGAGTGCAGGGGAAAATTGCTACCAATCACTGTCCGTACTGCTTGGCTCGGCTATTTGTTATTAATCATGCAACAGTCAGTAGGCAGGATAGACTTAAAAGTTTAGATTTTTTAGCTGTGATTAGTATAAATAAACAAAACAGATCATTTTATCATACAATCTTGTGCTGTTTCACACCATGAAGACCACTTACAGTAAGGTAAATGGCCCTTTAAGCTATGCAAAATAACATTCCTGCCTAAAAATATAATAAAATAACTACCTATGTCCTTTGATTATTTTTTCCAGTGAAGTCTGCTACACGGTTAAGTCTCCATTTCATTTTTATTTTTTTGCATGTAAGAGGCTGCTCATTTATCGAGCAGAAGTAATTGCATTTGTTACTCCAGTTTAACAACTCATGATATTGAGCAGGGTCAAAGCGATACACTATGTGATCTTCTTGGTACAGTAGCTTTACTATTTCACAGCTTGGGTTGTATTGTCTGTATTATTTATGTCTGCAGTCCTTACCCGTGTATCTATTCTGTGTATCCTATTCATGTGTATTATTATTGTATTTCACGCTAAATAGCTCTGTGTACCTTGTCAGTGGTGTAAGAGAATGAAATACTGCTCTTACTATCTATCTAAGCTTTTCCATTTAGAGAAAATATAGCTTATTGTTAACAGTTCTTTGGACTGTAATTCCCAATCACCTCCTTATACATAAATAACAATTATAAATGTGTATTACATTTTGGCAGCAGATGTGAATCCTGCTATTGTAGTGAACTATTGATGTTTTGTATAAAAAATGGATTTATCATACAGTACATCCCATATTATTAGATTTTGAAAAGGTTTTTCTTTTTGGCAATAAAATGGGACATTAAACTACTAGAATTTTATGTAAATATGTTATCTATTTTTGTGTATCTGGCTTGTAATTACAAACATAAACAAATATTTTATTTTCTATTTCATGATGACTTTTCTTCCATCTATACAAGCCATTTGATTTAAATTAAAGTTGGAAATGTATGCGTAGGTGAATACGTACAAATGCCACATAGGTATTAAAGTCACACATATTTTTCCATAAATATAATAGCAAGTATTACACTTTACAGATGATTTGTTGTAAATTGTTGAAAATGAATACTGTAAAGGTTGAAAATTAATTTTAAGTGATGGAAATGTGGCTTTAAACAATGAGCCTTATTCTATCACATATATAGTTGTGAGCATGTGAGCTGATGCTAATGCTTGCGGGCCCGCACAGCGAGCCTGCGGACCTTGCAACATTTACATAGTTCCGAAAGGAAAATACGAGACACATTACGACCCATTAGGACCTCGCAAAAATCTTCCGAAACTCGCGCACATCAAAACATGAAAAACACAATAAATACACACAACAAATACATAAAAATCTTACCTACAGGAAGAGGGGGCACCCAGGACCTCAAATACTGAAGTTACACCTCAATTTAACTCAAAATAAAAGAGTTTAGACACTCAAAAATCCTCTAAGCTAGAGAAAAAATGGCTGCCGAAAAAAACGAAAATGAGGCGAGAGCAGTCTAAAGACGCAAAACACCACCAAACACCTACGGATTTCCCGAAAAAAACTTACAAGATTAAAAAACAAGGACGCAACACGCGCAAAATCGAAAAACATTACAAACACAATAAATACACACAACAAACACATAAAAAGCTTATCCACAGCAAGGTGGTGCACCCAGGACCTCTGCAAGTAGTTACACCTCGATTTAAGTACAAATTTCGGAGTTTAGACACCCGAAAATCACCTAAGCGAGAGAAAAAATGGCCGCCGAACAAAACGAAAACGAGGCTAAAGGACCCTAAACACGCAAAACACCACCAAACAGCTACGGATATTCCCAAAAAGTCGTACGACATCTGAAACGAAGGACGCTAAATCAGCCACAGCCGCATACCACACATTAGCCGCCATTTTAGAACAATAACTTATATAATGCGGAAGTACATAGCTACGCTAACGGATTTGCCTCGCGCACGCACACTATTACACTCCACACATTCATCACGCTTACACAGCAGCTCCACACCACTAATGCTGCAGCAACATCAAAACAGATTGCCAGCTCTTCAACAGAATGCTTCCTGCATATATTACTTCAAAATAGGTAAAGTATATTACTTTATTAATCTATTATTTATTTTATTATCATACACCAAACAGCATTAGCTCACTTACAATTTCATTGCCGTCATTTTTTGACGGGCAATATTCTAGTTTGATATAAATAAACTAACTTCAAAGGGAGCATTTTTAAGTAATGTTACAAACATATTAAATGCAGTTCTCTCTCAATATTACAGGTCTCACCCGACATCTGTAAATCCGTCTTGTCAGTTAAATATTTAAGTGTCTCGTAATATTACACCAAACCAGGCATTTTATTTAAATTACTGATGAGAAACAGCTCTAGGAACCAACAGAAAATTAGAACGTCATGATATAACATACTGTATATAGTTGTCGTAATTACGAGTTGTCCTCACTCTATGTTAAAAGTTACGGGCTTGCACATGCGCAATGAGTGCCAAAGGTGCTTATTGTGGGGCTCGATGTGAGCGCCAAAGGTGCTCATCGCGAGGTCCGTAAGGTAGAAGGGATGCAATGAACGCCAAATGCGCTCATTGCGAGGCTTGCGCTGAAAGCTCCCATTGCGAGGCCCGTAAGGTAGAGGGGGAGAGGCTCGCAATGAGCACTGAAGGCAAGGCTCGCAAAAGAGGCTCCGACCAGCTTCCGAGTTATGGGCATGAAAAAAAAAAAAAAACAGTTGAATAGAAAATTAGCTAAAACCTCACTTATGGGCTTCCTGCCTTCTCCGTTAAAACCAGTAACTTTTTTCAAGCCCACAAGGCTTGGAGCAATACCGATTTCAGCTTCAAGTCTTGCAGACTTGAAAAAAGTTACAGATTTAACGCTGCCGAGCCCACAAATGAGAGAGAGGAGGGAGTGGGGGGGAGGGGGGTGGGCAAGACACAGTGGAGGGAGAGAGGGGGAAAGATAAAGGGGAGGGAGGGGAGGGAAACGAGACACAGGGGAAAGAGATGCTGGGGAGGGAGTGGGGGGAAAGAGACACAGGGGAGTGAGAGGGGGTAAAAGAGACAGAGGGGAGGGAGAGGGGTGCAAAGAGACACAAGGGCGCTCAATTCAAGGACCATAAAGTAGAGAGTGGGAGAGGCTAACAATGAGCCCCGAAGGTGCTCATCGCGAGGCCTGCAAATAAGAGGAGAGGAGAGCCTCGCATTGTGTGGAAAACAGCATTGTGAGGATAAAATGAATAAGAATAAGCATTTTGCAAGTAGTTAAATACATTTGATAGGGCTAGCCCTTTAATAGACAATGCTTTACAGCATCTGTTTTAGTCCTTGTGGGTTTCCTGATATGTATTAACCTTTTGATTACTGGGTTCTGTTTTACCCTGGTGTTGTATAATGACACAAACATAATAATACAAAGATCATATTTTTTTGTGCCTATGGGAATGTTAAGCAATACATTCTGATAAACTTCCTAGCTTTTTTATTATTTTTTAGTGCATTAGTGTCTCTTTAAGTGCTGCTCCAGCTCTCAGAAATGGTTTTAAAAGATTTTCATTCAGATTTTTGATATTACTGGTTTGTTGTAATTTGGGAGTGATCAGTAAAGTCTCAATTGAATAGGGATTTAGTGTAAAAGTAAGAAATAATCATTCATAATATTTTAGATGTAAAAAAATTAACAAAAAAGCTTGCCATAATTTGTGGCTGTGACTTGCTGCAGGAATCAGGAGTCACTCTCTTGCAATCATGCATTGGTGGGTGAATATAATAACTAAGGAAGGTTACTGAACACTTTTTGTCTGTGTAACATTGCCATATTTCCCCATATGATAACTCTGTCATTTGAGTTTATCATATGGGAAAATCAGTTACGTCATCTATATTAATTTTCTGCAGCTATCACAGCCTAATCAATGCTTTTCCAGAAGAATGTCTAGATATTGTTGCAAATGCAGCTTGCACATGGATTCAAAGTCAAGTATTTATTCTGGGAAATCATAGCAATTTATTTTTTTAATTGTATGTACAAAATATGCTATCCATTTTGTATTATTTTAAATTATTTCAATAGCAAATAATTTAGTATTTTTTAGTTTATATATTTAGAGTATTTATAATTATTTACTTAAAACCAATCTATAAACTTTGGAGGGGGGAATTATAGTTTTATATTTATACTTACAGTATTCAGCTGCCCATTTGAAATAATGCAATATTACCTTCCTGTTATAATTGATAGTTTCCTCCAATATTGAAATGACACATATTTATTGTATAATCTTTTGAAGAACAAGATGTGATAACGCACAAAAAATGTTTAGAAAGAAACAATGAATATAGTGAAAATTACCTTTGATGCAAATGGACCCCTCCCACCTTTAGTCACAGTTCACCAGAAATTAAAAAAGAGGCTCCCACTGTGGCATCATTTCATATAATAGATGAAAAATAAAAGTTGTGGACATTTTTAGTTATTTTTAAAAGAAAATTGTCCAATACAAATTTAGTTCTTCAAAAGAGCATGTTGTAAATCTATGACTACTTTTACCTTTTGATATTATGTAAAACGCACATAGAAATTAAAAAAGGTGACAACAGTATCAACTATGATCTATTCAATAATTCATTTGAATTATTTATTATCAATACCAATTGCATAAGCACAAAATCTGGAGATTAAAGTCTTAACCCAAATGTATATTTTGTGAGGGGGCTGATATAATTATGGACTCATTATAGTTAAGTTATGTTAAGGATTTAAACTCATTTACAACTACATTCCAATGTTTTTCCATATACAACATATTACCTAATTAATCTACTGACTTTTCAAGAAAATATGTTTTAGTCATAAAAGTATAACTACATTAACTATACCATCATTATTCACTTAAACTATGATTAGACTGGGCAAATTAATAAAAAAAGTATGTGATATAGTCTTAATAAGACAGGTTTTCTATACACCCACTGAACTTGTTGAAAACAGAGACAAATCGATGATCCAGAAAGTGACCTGCATACCATTTACATCATAAATTAAGGTCTTTCTTATACTTGTGAAATATATTTGTCAGCTGTTGGTTGGGATTTTATGCTTGGCTTCCCTTATGTAGTGTAAAGATGCCATCCAATGTATTTTTTTCCCAAACATTTCATCTTATTTCACAGCTTGAAATATAGTGTAAATTCAAAGGCGTAAGTGTTATAAATAGTAAAAAAAAAATATATATATTTCGAGCAGTGCCATAGTATATCATAGCATTGACATACACATTTGCCATTATTATTATTATTATTATTATTATTATTATTATTATTATTATTACTCTATTTAGAAAGCGCCAGTATTTTTCATAGCGCTACTTAAAAAGTAGAATTTCACAATTTAGACATTTTTGGATTACATATAACACTATGATTTTGTAAACACCAAATCAGTTCATATTATAAGACTAATATTATTGTTATTATTATTATTATTGTTACCTTTTCTTTGTAACGTGCTAACATATTCCGTAGCGCCATACATGGGTTAAGTAAAGGCAAACACAATATTACCACATTGCAGAAGAATTGAGGGCCCTGTCTTTGAGCATAAAATCAATTGTACATTGCGTTTTTTTCACAGCACCGATACTAGATTAAAACTTGCAAATTTACAATCTAAAGGACAAATATATCAGTTACGATATTTGTTATTATATTTTTTATTGTTATATGATTTTTATATGATTTTATTATATGAGAAATAATAAAAAAAAAGATTTACTGTTTTATATTTAGTCTCTAAAAGTGGAAATTAATTATATAAGGTTAGCTATTTACTTCTTTTTCAGTATTTACTCTGTTTATCTCAAACATAGTGGCCAAGCCGTTATTTATGGCTAAGTAGCTAATCGCTCCTTGACATATAAGACAGATGCATGTGTATTAATCCATTGATTTTTTTTCTAAAATCTGATCTGGTTGATACATCCTGAAGAAAGGGTTGAAAAGCACTGACCTGTAACAATCCCCCTTCCTGACAGATAACAATGCAAAGTACAACTGACCACGGGGATACAAGAGTTGGTTGGGAGGCAGATATTAATTTTCCATTGAATACACTAACAAAAGATCATCGTATTAAAAAAAATGCTATCATCAATAAAACTCAAGCATTTGTTTTGGGAAAAAATATATCTGTGCTCCACAAATTGATAGATGAATATAAAATATAAAAAAAAACCACTTCATCACACTGTTGAAGTCAGGGGTATTCTTCACTCCTCCTTGCAGTCAGCACAACTGATGGACATGTTCCTCTTGAAATAAAAATACAATGCACTATGCTGTGCAACATCGGTTTACTTCTGTTTAAATAATAGTCCACACAAGTGTACAATTTAGTAGTTTTTTATTATAAATAAATAAATATATTGTGTGATGCTCATATTGATCAGATCAGATGTATCTGATATATTTGCCTCCAACTGTTAATTTTAATGTAGAAGACAAGAAATTAGATTTTTACTTAAAAATGAATTAAGTACAAAGAAATTTAGTTATGTTGAATTTATTTTTCTGGTATGTCTGTCTAGAATTGTTATTAATTACTTTTAATTCCTCAATAGGTTTCCATCCTAGTTTATTTTTTTTTATCTAAAACAAATAATAATCATTTAAAAGATTAGTGAACAAAATCTTAATACTTTATGTCTTAGTAATACACTTTTTGGACATTCCACTTGTGTAAGAACATTAACCAGTTTAGAATATGCAAAGCAAATGGTGTCAAATTACCCAAAATGCATGAGAATACACTAACAGTGACCTCCAAAAACACATTCAGCTCTACATTGGGGGTGCAACATTAATTTCTCTGCTTTTTCTTTGAGACCAGTCACTATTATTATTACTATTATTATTATTATTATTTATTTATAACGCGCCAACATATTCCATAGCGCTGTACATAAATTAACATATAGCAAAGCAAGGAGGGCCCTGTGTTTGAGTTAGGAATCCAATGCCCATGGTGAATTCCCAAAGTACTTAGGATAGAAACTCACAGACTTACAATCTAAGGTGTAGTGAGAGGTAAAAGAGGGTGAGAGAGGTGATGAGCGTGTTAGGGTGGATGGTGATACACTTCTTTAAAATTATGCGTTTTAAGTAAGGTTTTAAATGTTTTGAGGCAGGAGGCACTATGGTCTTACAGGGTCTTATTGACCATGTTCATTGGTAGCTAATAGTTATTGAGTAACAATACTGCAGGTCACCAAAAGCCACAATAATAAGATCAGTGAGTACTTAATAACCGTTTGGAGAAATGGAATGGGAAGCTTCCAACATGGCAGTTTGCCAGTGTGTAAATCCATATAAAATGGGGTGAAAGAGAGACTAAGCATTGTGAAGAAAGAGTCAACAAGAAGAAAAGGTGTATACAACAGCTCCTTACTGATATTAATAAATAAGAGGGGCAAAAGTAAAAGAGAAGGGGGTGGGGAATAATGGAATATTAATATGTGATAGTGAGAAAGTAGAGTAGAGCAAGAGAGAAGAGGAATAAAATAGCAGATGAGAGTAAGAGAGAGATGACATTATTATCCCAGGCTACTCTACAACTTTGGCTCAAGACCCCACACTAATTCCTTATAATGTTATGATGCAATAATAGGGAATTGTACCACCGTGGTCAGTTTTTCTATATGGTTCTTTGAGTAACTAAATCTGATAACGGTCAAAATGTTTTTAGAAAACAACATCATATTAATTATATTAATAATAATAATAATAATAATACGAGTTTATATTCTATACCCAATTATTCATTACTAAAGGCAACCATTTTCAGCTAATCCTGCCTTTTACTTTCTGAGGAGGGTGTGTCCTTTTAAACTTATTAGCATTCAAAAAGACCTTTTGATACAGTGACAATTGTAGATGCTATATCCCCATTCTGTGCATAGAGACTTTATACTCTCATCCAATTTCAGGAAGTGAGACAGCAGAAAACAAAATGGTAGATCCTACAGAAGCCTAATTGCATATAAAAATGAATGTGTTAAGGACTATATTATGTTATTTCCAATTCTAAAAAAAAACATTTTACCTTTTTTAAGAGTAATTCTTCCAAATAGTAAGAATCTAAATACAAGACCACAGTGGTCCTTTAATTTATAGATTTCTTTTTCATTTAACCTTTCTTTCCCATAACACCTATATATGCAAATTACAAGTATTACATTTTAGAGCTGTATCTGGAAATGGGGCAAGAAATGGTCTTGTCTAGACACATGGTGAGACATATTAATATTCATGTGTAATGTTCTCTTTTTCTATAAAACGGAATCTCCATAAATGTGAATCTGGTGAGTGTTAGACAAATACATTTCTAATTTATATGCTATGTTTGCTATGTATCGAGTATAACTCTTCTAGAGTGTCATTTTAGGGGGTTATACAGATATTGGATAAACCAGTTTTTCTTTTCCCAGAGCTATGGGAAAATGAATTTTCCGGAGCCTTGGTGAAAGTGCAGCTGGAGGCAGCTGCGGTAACTGCATAAAAATCAATTTCAAATGTTTCATGCCGTGAGGAATATCCTTTTGAAGCAAGAGAAAGTTCAGGGAAAAAAAAAGAATTGTAGCATCAAATTGTGTTCCCTGTGTCCTGATACCCGGAGAAGCTAATCATGTGTGTGTAAATGAGACCTTGTGTGGCTGTATTCAGGACACTACTATGCACTCATGGTGAAGGGGCTTCTGTACTTCAATGAAGCTGTGAGCTATACCATGTATGGTCACCCAAGATGGGCAGGTCATAGCACAGAGGCCAGACAATTTGTGGTCCACTGAAGTATGAATGTAAACCCACTCCAGTATCTGTGCCAAGAAAACATTATGGATAAGCACAACTGGAGACATAGTTATTGTGCCTGGTGTGCTGGGGTCCAAAGGGTCACAAATACATGGATATGACTGAACGACTAAACAACAATACAGTGATTTTATTAGAGTGGGAATCTACTTATACAAAGGACCTAGTCTGTGTAACCACACCTGGTCTAACTTTTATGGCTACACAGTGATTAGTCATTTAATATTATGATGGTAATTAATAATAATGTCAAACCAAGTGGCAGAAAACCAGATACTAGTTTTCTATGTAGCATATTAATCAGAAAGATTTAAAAAAAAAATAACCGTTATGATTTTTTTTTCATCAGATAATTTATGTACTTTATTTTTTGGTGCAGTGTTCTATGAAATGACTAGTCTTTCTGTGATACTTATTTAAATGGGCACTGAAGTCACCATATGTACGTTACACCATCACACAGAGGTTGAACCTCTGTATAGCGCTATTGAATATGTTGATGCATTACATATACATATATATATATATATGAGAGAGAGAGAGAGAGATAATTGGTAACTGTGACGAAGTGCCCTTCGCCACTTTGTCTTGGAGAGGACTGTTTGCCAGCCTCCTGCCCTGCGACTATGGCCCTGGTACATGTTGCCCTGTAAACACAGTATTCGGCCATACCAGAGTGTATGTCACTCATTCTGGCCCTTTACATACAGGGGGGTCATTCGGTACTTGCCCTGTGTGAACCATGATACCACAGAAAGCTATGCCATGGAGCCCATTCATATAATGAAAGACTATGGGAAAGACTTTAGCTCCATGGCAATTGAACTGTGTGAAAAGGATCTGAGCGCTATTCGGTAGTTTTATGCGCTCAGACCCCAGCTGTAACGGAACTCATCACTGTTTTACCCTGTTTTATGATTATTTAATTCTTGGTTAAAATATGATCACATTGCTGTACTGTAGAAATGTTGTTTTATGTTCTACAGAGTATATTGGCTCAGAATATCAAAGCGACTAGGCTAATAGATAATCCTGTTACAGATAAGAAAAGTCGATTGTATAAACTGTTTTCATTCTCAGATAAGAACAAAGAGGGCTGATCTAATTAATGTCTGATTGTATCCAAGTTGCCAGGGAGGTGTGACTCACCTATTGTCCTATATGTGTATTGTGTGGGGGATATGTGCAATGTCTGTGTGTTATGTGTAAAAACATACTTTTACTAACTTTTGAACCTCTGGTCTGATTCATGCCATTTTTGTATATGTTGTTCCCCTGGGTGAGAGATATTGAATGGTGCGGGACTTAAAGGTGTACCCCCTGTATTTGGGGTACATCCAGAATGTGGTTAAAATTGTGTCTGTTTTAATTATGTTACCTGTTATCTGAGGGGAGGAGACGTGGGGGTTGAACCATGTATATAATTGGCTGTTGTGATAATTATGTGGGTGTAGCCCTTCAGAGGGCACATTGCATAAAAGGAGATTCCCTGTCATTAAAAGATAGTTCCTCTTGACCCTTCAAAACGTAGCCTCGTCTCGTTATTTGAGGGGATCGCTATCATACTGGGGATTGCTATGCTTCTGCATACTCCCTTGAGCTGTAACTACTGAACGCTTGTTCCTGTCGTACTATCCTTGGAGTCTGTGGTAGTGTGGTGTCCGGTGCGGTGCTTGTAGGCCTCGACGCAAGCTAGGACGCATCCATCAACGGAGGTACCCGGTCGGGGTGCCAGGAGATCCGTTACAGTAACTAGTAAAAAATAATAAACAATCAAATCTACCTGAAGTTGGACAGTCTTCCTATATCCAACCAGGTCTCTGGTGATAAAGTTTTTAAAAAGGATCAGCATCCGTAATGTCCATAGATTATTTCACTGTATGAGCAGAAGTATATGTAGTCTATTCTAAATCAAAATATTGCACCAATGAGTGGAGGTATTCCATGTCTTTAAAGAACACAGTCCATGTTGTGTCCTTGGAGTAAAAAAACAAAAAAGGGAAGAGAGAAAGAACCGCAGCGCCTCCTTGTGCAGATAAATACCTTTTATATTTCAGAAGGATAAAAAGAAAAGTAGTGCACGCACATGCATAGATGATATGAGGGATCAATAGTGCATCAAGGAATATGCCCTTCTCCAGTGTTCCTGATCCTTCTCTGACGTGAAGTCTTTTTACTTATAGAATATGTTCCAAAGACATATATAATCTCAAAGGTTGACTGTAATGGCCATCAACGTGTATAGCTATTGCGGGTATGTACTCCCCTATACCTTTGTATATCCTCAGGGATACATCCCATATATGATATCAATGGGTTAAAAATAGCTCATATTTACATATAGGCACCTAAAAAAGTTAATAATAGTAGAAAACTGTTTATTGGATATATGCACAAATTCAAATAATAATTTAATATTATAAAATAATAAAATAGTATAATAATAAATACTAAAAAAATCTCTTCAGAGCCACGACAATAAATGTCATAAATTTTACGGACGCGTTTCGTCATAAATTATGGCTTTATCAGTGATATATTATAAAAAAAAGAATAAGGAAAATGAATAGGACATATATACAAATAAATCTTATGACCAAAATAATATTACTATATATAAAAAACAAGAGTGTGGTAGGATTCAGATCCACATCTGCCATTTCACAGTCCTGGAATTTTGTCACTGGACTATGTGTTTACATACTTTGCAGTGGTGATGAATAACAATATAAGAAAAAGTTAGCTATTTTTTAAAATATAAAGCATTTAATAATTGGAGTTACATTAGCATAAAATTCATAATTTGTTTTAGCACAGAAAGCTAATACATTTGAATACAATATAACAATAAGTGATGGTAGCTTGTACAGGAAGGAATCATAGGATGTGTATTCCCCCCCCCCCCTCCCAGTAGAAGGAAACAAGAAGAATCAGGAACTGATCTGTAGATCTCTGCATTAAGCTGATGTTTGGTTGGAAGGTTAGTAAAGGGTTAAAATCCACATCTGAAGGCACTAAACTACTAACTGACAAAATGCATCATAATAGGTAGAAAAGAACCATGTACCTAATCTAGAGTTAAATGTTGGTATTATACAGTTCCTTCCGCAACCTGAGTACAGTAGACTCGCAGTTAACCAGAACTCTCAAGCAACAAGAAAAAAATAATACTGTACTTTAAACAAAAATTTAATTTTACATGGCTCAACAAATGCCAGGAGCCAGGCTGTCATGCCACAAAATGCCTACAGGCACCTAGATGGCATCCACTGTTAGCCTCTCAACTTAGTGTTACCTGGAAGCAGACAGGCATGGGTGACTGAGCCAGTGCAGTGTTGGCGTTACATTCCCTGGGTTCAGCCCCGCACCCTCCAGCCGAACATACCTGTGTGTTAGTGAGGAGTGAAAGCAGCTGCTGCTAGAACAGCCCTCACTGACCTCAAGTACTTAGCAGAGCATCCTATATGTAACTAATCTAGGCCTCTTTTATATGTAACTCCAAAGCAACCAGAGACTACATTTATCCGGCATCTACCCATCCCTGTTAGTGCCGGATAACTGAGAGGCTACTGTAACTGGTTTGGCTGGTGCAATACATTATTCCAACAATGCAAGGGCAGGACAGAAGCAGCTTAAGACCACTAACTGCAAGAGTTATTTTAACCATTTAATAAAAAAAGGAAATACTTTTCCATATGCTATTTTTACCCTCTATTTCAGGGGTGTCCAAGTTAGGTCATGCTAGGCCACACACAGGCCTGGATTTGAGTATATCCCTGCTGCACCCAGGTGAGACTATTGCTTTTTCAGTCATCCTGATTGACTCACCTGTGCACAGAAAGGAAATCCTCAAATCCAGGCCAGTGTGCTGCCTAGTAGGACCGAACTTGGACACCCCTGCACTATTTGATGGCGCAGAACACATATTGTAACTTTGGTGCCCCTTTAAAGGAGCATCCAAAGAGCCATGTTTAGTGTATCTAAAATGTTTGTTTAAAGAAATCAACTTGATAATGGCAAAATTACAAAATGAAACCTATAATTTTTATACAGGGCCTTGAATGTTGATACAATCTCTATTCAGTCCTCTTGAAATGCTGCCACATTAGTGTGGCAGTAAACAATATGATTACATTTAAGTACAACTCACAGTATAACTCTCCACCTCATTCTCAAAGTCAATAAGCAGGGACTTAGAGGTCCTATATGAAAGCACTCAAACACAAGTAAAGTCTGATAAAAGTCATGAATTTTATGCATCAATTAGATTCCTTATAATGATAATACAGTGGTCACCTAACAGTGCAAGTCAAACAATATGCCATGCAGCACAAGGGCAACCCATTGCCTTACACATTTCATTACCACAGTATTTAATAAGAAGAACATTATATTACTCTTTGTAATCTATTTAAATACCAATATACGGTCATTGAGGAACAATGTGCTATTATATAAATCCTGACAACCTTCTCTCTCTGCAACTAACTAAGATAAATTAACATCTCTTGGAATATTTGAAACTTAATATAAAGTTGCACTCTACTTGTCTCCTTTCATTTCTCCTAAATCTTATATTTAGCATATAGTCACACAAATCACATTTTATTGGCTAGAAGATTCTTAATTTCCATCCCATATTTATTGTTATTCTAGTATAACATTGGCCATGGTGCCATTTTATGGGATTAAAATATGAAACCAGCTTCTCCAGTGATTTGGCAAAAAAAGGAATTAAAAAGTCCAAAATGTAACATTTGACATACTTTTAATGCACATCTAACATGATTTTACTGTAAATACAAAATATTTTGTATATTTAATAGACGGCCATCTATATGTCACAGCTTTCTATTAATAAGTACATAGCCCATATAATTGTTATTTACCTATACAAGTGTTACAAAATAAACAATAATACACAGTATCTCATGAATTTTACTCTTTCTCTGTGACAATATGTGAAGGGCCACTGTGATCAAATATTTAAAATATACAATTGTAAAAAAACAATACATGAAAATATTCAAATGTTTATAAAATGGAAAAGAAAATCATACAACCTCTATTATATTATTGTATATAAGCATGTATATTGCTATGGGATTAACCATTTTGGTTTCTGGTAATCAAATTCCTGAGGTGGGAGAAGACATTGATTGAACAGGATTCTATGTACAAAATGTTAATTTGGCAACTACAGCTGCCAGAGCTTTCAGTAGCGGTAAAAGAAAGCTCAAAGTATACATTTTTGTGAAAGAGTAACTTCAAGACTAGTTGATAAAAGAAAATGGATGGCTACATTAAATAATTGTTGTGGTTTAGTCGTCAAGTCGTGTTCAGCTCTCTGTGACTCTATGGACCCCTGCACACCAGGCACACGTGTCAGACACTATCCCTCTGAGCTCCATCAAGTTCATGTTCATTGCTTCAATTACCTGATCTATCCATTTCTACCTCTGCCGTCCCATTCTTCTTGTGCCTTTAATTTTTCCCAGCATCAGGGGCATGGGTGTAGGAACTGGCGGGTATGAGGCGGACAAATCCCCCCCAGATTTCTCATTGTGTATATGTATGCGTATAGAAGCTGTTAAAGGTTCTGTGTATCAAGTGAACTGTATCCCCCCAGAATCATTTTGGTTCCTACACCCCTGATAAGGGGGGATTTGACCAAAATATTTGAGCTTCAGCTTCATGATAATATCCTCCAGTGAATAGTTTGTCTTGATTTCCTGTAGTATTGATTTATTGGATCTACCATTATACGGTCATTAAATCATTGAAGAACAATAACTGTATAATGATAGAACTAGTGGTAGATCCAACTTTAAAAAATAATTTTGTATAAAATATGTAAAATATGAAAATGCAAGTATAAATGTATATATATGTATATTTAGAAAGCACATTCATATCTTTATAATTTTTTATTTATTTTTTATTTGTTTTTTTTTATTAGATTTTTTTCTTTTCTTATTTACTCATTTATAGTTAAAGGATACTTTCAATCACATCACCCTTTAGTCCTTTTAGCCCAAAGTATTTAAGCACATAATATAAGCTCCTTCAGCAACTAAGCTCTCATTTCCACTACATGAAAAATAGTAGTGAATTTGATCATTTATGACATGACAAATAGACCCGTAGTATTTAGGAGGCAAATAATGAGTTTCAAGATAAAATGCTTGTATTCTATAAGGAAAAAAGAAAACTGGAATGGAAATCATACAGCTAGAGATTAGCCAAAGCCATAAAGAACAATCTTTAAACCTGGCATACTCCGTGGACACATTTTTTTTTACAGTGATTTATTCTCATAAAGCCAAACCCATTGACCTTTAGCGGCTTCCATACTGGCCAGACTATACTGTATTTAGCAGGAAACAAAAACACAAATCCATTAGGACTGAGGCATGCTGAAAACGTATGCGGCTGGGCAGCCTTTTATTAGTTTTGTTGTTGGTGGTTTTAAGAAGCATAATGCAAGTAATACTTTATATTGGTTATTTGTTGAAACTGTGGAAAAGTAAGAAAAAAAAGTGATTTTCTTTTCAAGTGTTCCTCTGGAAATTGCTTCTCCCAAAAGCATTTCATTATCTCAATAAGAAGTATTGCTAGGTTTGTAGACTATTATTTGTTGGAAATATATTCCGTATTCTATCTCGATTCCACACCTGGAAGCTCTCTCTTAAGCACTTTCTATTTTCAAAGCTTCATTGGTCACGTGAAGAACTGCCCATGAAAACCAATGGAAATATGTTCATATGGATAGTTGAGACAACATACTTTACCTCCAGTGTGGTTTATGCATGTTTTATTGGTTATTTTTTTTATTTATTTTTTATTTTAGATGTAAATAGAAATGACAGCACTGTAACAATTTATCATAATATAACATAATTATAACACAAATTCACAGTCCATATTTTTTGCATTTATCACCATATTAAAATATAGACATTACTCTTAAAATAGATATTGTGACAAATAAAATAATCAGGGTCGTTGTTAATATACATATAAACTACAATATTTACATTTTATATATTTGATGTTCTTCCTCCTGCTGTTTCTCTCTCTTGGCTCAGCAGAACATTTTTATCTTTCTACAGTTTTTTTTAAATTATTTTATTCTATCCATGTTTACTAAATTAACTGTAATATATTGAGATATTTATATTGTAAGGACCACTGCGGTTTTAGAAAAATTCAGTTTTGTGAGGTATAATAATAAACATTTTTAATCCATTCAGTAGAGGATATAATGGGCAAGAAGTGTGGGGAGATGTTTATCTCATTGGATGATTCAGACTAGCCCTTATTGTTCATCCCCAGCACATCCTCAGAAGCAGGCAGCCGTCTTAAGCCAACAAATCCCATTTCCCTGCTCTGTACCATGTCCTTGTACATTGAATGTGAGGATTACTGTCATGCAGAAATGTGTTATGCTTATGGACTACATAGATGCTAATGTTAGTTTGTAATACAGTTCACATTACTCCTAAGACTGGTGGTCTACCAAGACTAGACACCATCTATCATGGCTAATATAAATCTTTGTAAGACTCACTCACTGCCCCTCTGAGCTCCATCAAGTTCATGTTCATTGCTTCAGTGACTTCATCTATCCATCTCCGCCTCTGTCAGACCCTTCTTTGTGTGTCTTCAATCTTTCCCAGCATCATAGTATTTTCCAGGGAATCCTGCCGTCTCATGCTATGGCCCAAATATTTGAGCTTCAGCCTCATGATCATACCTTCTAGTGAACAGTTCATCTTGATTTTCTGAAGTACTGATCTTCTTGCAGCCGAAGGGACTCTAAGCAGTCTTCTTCAACACCACAATTTAAAACCGCCAATTCTACGGCACACAGACTTCTTTATGGTCCAGCTCTCACATCTGCATGTTACTGCTGAGAATACCATAGGTCAAACTATGCAGACCTTTGTTGGTAGTTTTATATCTTTACTTTTTACTAGCTTGTCCAAGCTTGCCATAGTTTTCCTCCCCAGAAGCAAACCGCTTTCAATTTCATGACTACAGTCACCAACTGCAGATGGTACAAATCTTTAATAGATCCTTGGAGGTGTTATGTCCCATGTGAACTATATTAAGCTGTATGTTGAGCTTAAGGTCCTTTGAAAATGCATAACACACAGCAAAACTAAATAACATCCCAGCATTTAACGTACTCTATTATATATGAGTAAGCAGTACACAAAATATAAATGTATGTTAAGCAGGGAGGTAGATTATATACAGACCCTCATGTTGAAGTGCAGGACATATTTTTTGTTTAAAGCCAGTGCAGGCTAGATTAATATTCCATGCCTTTTAATACAAGTCTAATTTGACAATAAAAACATCATATACATGTAACACATTTCTCCCACGTTTCCATGTGATTCATAATACAAGATTGGTTCAACAGCAGTACACAAATGCTTTCCTGCAAAAAGTGCTCTGAATTATATGTGTCCACCTGGAATTATATTTTTCATAAACATGTCTGCAGCCTTGTATTACAGTACAAGCACAGTGTGAATGATGGCCCTATTATCTACTCATTACTGGCTGTATATCTCTCCTATTCTGTAATATAAGCAGAATTCCGATCTACTGTATGTGTAATGGGATTCTTGTCTAGCCTAAACAAAGCACCAGAGCTGGGGGGGAGGACGTGTTACCAAATGTACCGTATATATAAATAAAGCTCGGCTGAAATCATAGCTTGGCTAATTACAGGTGCTAGTGCTTAATTACGGTATAGCATTTTGAAGATTAGTACGTTGGCTACAAAGAACTGTTCGACTTGTAGATAATATCATAATGCTGCAATTTCATGTGATGATACTCACACATACTTATACTGGAGAAAATGGGAAAACTGTTTTGAATTCAGACCGAATGTTCTCAAGTAGAAATTGACTTCTACCTCTTTAGATAATTTCATCCTCTCTGCTGTTCCCAATTGATAAAGATATTAATGTTCCTTTGTAAGTGCATGCAGGCTGGTGGCTACATTGCAAGTTACTGCAATTGGGATATTGACCTTGAGATGGTTTGTGAATAAAAGTGCAACCCTTAACTGCAGTTCCATAAAGAGCTTTGAGATACAAAGAACCTAATATCATATATCAGGCAAATTGTACTATGCTAAAGGCTTTTAAGCAATCAACTTCCCTCAAAATTTAATTTGAGAATGATAGCTGGAGAGATTGCCTAAATGAAATTTAAATTAACATTAACATTGGCTCATTGCTGTACATTTTTATATGGATTGTATATGTGCTTGAAAGTAATTGAACATCACATCTGCATGTAGCTAAAGTACTGGCACATTGTTCTGCATGAGAACATCAAATGCTTAGAAATGTCATTTCTTTGATGCAGAGATGTTTGTGCTGCTGCAAAACGGCACTGGCAAATATTCTAGCAGTTAATACTGAATGATTATTTAGACATATAAACTATGATTGGTAATAAGTCTAAAGGATATTTAGTGCTACATATGTTCAGTGGAGTCTGACTCTCCGTGGCCCTATAGACCACAAGACACCAGGAACATCTTGTGTCTGGTTGTGCTTATCCATATGTCTTTCTTGGCAAAGATACTGGAGTGGGTTGACGGTTCCTTTTCCAGTGGACCACAATTTGTTTGACCTCTCTGCTATGTCCTGCCCCTCTTGTGTGACCCTACATGGTATAGCTCACGACTTCATTGAGATACACAAGCCCCTGCACCACGACATGGTATCTATCCAGAATGGGATAGTGCTGCATACTGTTTTGGGAAAGGCATTAGCAGCCTTATTAAATTGCGTTTCGGCCAATTGAATAGGGCTCTATATAAGCACAGAGCATATGTTTTTTTACAGACATTTTTAGTTAGTGAACTTCTATCCAAAAGCAAGGTCTTCACTAACTAAACACTTCTGTAAAAAAATATGCTCTGTGCTTATATAGAGCCCTATTTAATTGGCCGAATCGCAATTTAATAGGGCTGTAGATTAGCATCAGATTCTGCAAGACTTAAAAGAACAGCAATGATCCCAATTACGGTAGAAATACAAAACTTACCTATAAATAAGGATATTTGTCATTGGTTGTTATTAGAAATTTGTAATTAGTGAAGTTAATTGACCATTTTAAGCTTTTGTTATTTTTCAGCTTCAAGTGCATTCTTCCTGCTAATCTATTCCACTGTGAGCGTTACTGAATGACCCAATATAAGATGATCTTGAAAAGCAATTTTTGCCTAGAAATAGCAAAATCTGAAGTCAGTTGCCATTTAGAAAATTCAAATGCCCCTAAAGTCCCATATTTATAGTACACATTTGACAATTGTCGTAGAAAAGTAAAAAATAAATATACCCTTTAATTTATTAATGATTATATGAGTAGCAATTCCTTTATTTGTTCTGTTTTTTTCATCTGGAAGATGAATCCTGTTGTAAACTGTACTCTTTATCAATCCATTTAGTTTCTATAATATATGTCAGCTCAACAAATACTACTGAATGCAGATATTATCTGTTTCCAAGGTCCATTCCAAGCAAAATACCAGGTTAGGAAAATAAATGATGTCTGACCACAGAAAATAATGGTTAATATGATATTTACCGTAATAAGCAAAAGCTGTTTTTTTTTACTTTCTAAAAAAATGTCACCATTATTGATTCTTTAAAAGAGTAATGGGAATTTAACTTTACTGATGCTCTAATGCCACACGTAAATAATTAATACCTGTACCAGGATTATATTAAGTTACAAAACAGCACAGAAACTTCTACTTAAGGCTGAGCCCAGTTTAACATACAATTTCTAAGATATGTCATTAGTCTTCTTCATCATCTTCCTACTAATAGTACCGATTCCTTTTAATTTGATATTCTACAGAAAGTTCTTCTGCTTCATCTCCATCCATGATGTACTAATGCTTTGAGTATATTTTTATAATTCTGGTTTTGTTGTTATTACAAATGAAATGTTTTGTCAATTTACTTAGCTTAAGGTACCCCGCAAAATGGTGGGAAAAATATAGAAATAAAGAACTGGAAGGGGGAACGGCACATTGAGTTAGCTAAATATTCTCTCCCAGGGGTGCAAACTGGAAGTGTCATAATAGTGAAATGTACGTGTAGTTGTACTAAATACAAAGTAGCTGTAAATATCAATTTTTTTTGTAATGTTTTCACTTCATCTAAGTAAGAAAACATTATTTTTTAGTGATATATGTTTGAATAAATATCTTTACTGATAGAGTACTCAACCACCATTTTGTTGAAATATTCAATAGAACTTGTTAGTTCTGTCTTCATTGACTACTATTGGAACTAGGAGGATACATTAAATGCATTATAATTAAAGTTACAAACTTTTAAATATTTTTCAGGAAATGGGGAAAAGTGACTAGATTAGTTGTCAAATTGGTATCTACATAGGGTGTGTTGGCCTACTCCTCCCAGTCTTGAACCGCTGGTTCCGCAGACCGGCTCGCCAAAATTTTCTCTTGCCTTGCTCAATAAATATGAAGTGTGTGAGAGTGAAGAAATGAAAGTAAACCCAAAATATGGACCATTTATCATGTATTGATCATAGAACTAATAAGAAAAACAAAGCAATGAATTATGTAACAACTGTTAAAAATGTATGGGTTTTGTCTTTTTTTAGATATGCATGTATATGTTTCCCTGGTAAAAGTTGGTATGTCACCAATTCCGGGGGGGAGTTTGTTGTAATGTATATATACCTGAAAAACAAATAATATATATATATTTTAAAAAAAAGGTACCCCGCAAAGAGCTCATTGCAGGCGTCGACTAAGCCGCCTTGCAATGAGCGCCTTTGGCCATTTTTTTCCTTGCTTAGTCATTTTCAGACCTCCCAAAAATAACAAGTAAATATCAAATTTGCTTGCAACCTCACTTACAGGCTCCCTACCTCTCCCCCTGTGCTTTGTGTAAGTTAATATTTTTAATTAATTGGGGTCTTTTGGGGGTCATCTGAAGGCTTCCAAGTTACGGGCTTGAAAAAAATGGCGCCTGTTAAATTTGTAATTTTTTTGAAGCCTGTAACTCGTCAGCCGTTTTCACCCTCTCCCCCCCTCAAGCTAGTCACGTACGTGCCTTGCGATGAGAGCCTTCGGCCTTCGGCACTCAATGCAGGCCCGTCAAGCCACTCACGTACGGGCCTCGCGAAAAGCATCCTTCAGTGATCATTGCGCATGGGCAAGCCCATAACTTTTAACATTGCATGACCAACATTCTTAATTACCACAACTATATATATGATTAGCAGCTGGAGCTTGCAGGTTTAATGCTATTCAGCAAGGTGTATTACCAAGCGGCACGGTTTGTCTATGTGCCGCTTTTCAATAAACCTGGCCCAATAGATCCCTAGTGATATTAATTAAGTCAGAAACGGATTCAATTAAAAACCACAATGTTCACTACCTTCCATACAACTTTAACATAGTTAAAGGTACTATTGTAGTAATACAACTGTGAAAATATAAATGACATTGATAATAATGAATGCCATATTAGCCCACCTTTATCAAGTTATGGGTAAATCCTTTTTCTTCAGTTTCGCTCTGCTCGTCTCCAATAAGCTCACAGCCGTACGTAGTTAAGGAAAGTTGGGGTTTTACTGGCTAGGAATAGGATGATGGGATGGAAGCTGGTATCACTTAGCCTTCATATTTTATAAAAGGTCATGTTCTGTTCTCCCTTTCAGTGGATCTGGTACCTATTTACCTAAAAAATAGCCTCTTTCATAAAATCATTGGCATGGATGTTCTGCGTCATTTCAAAGTCATCATGCATTAAGCAAATCAAGTAGTAAAATACAACCGTCTCATCTGGATTTAAAGGTGCACTCCTAACCTAGATACACAAATAGAGGATGAAAGACAGTATTTTACAAGTGACGGCTGATTCTTCAAAAGATATATAAATAACTAATTAGTGGATTCATTTGATTTTACAATCAGCTTTCAAATAACCATGAAAAATTACTGGCATCTTTATAACATTGTCTGACATCTTTATAATATGCTATTTTTTAATAGGTTAGACTTAAAGAACCACATTTACAATATGTTATTTTGAGGTACTATACATACACTTATTATTTAATGAGGCCAATCATTACTTCGTTAAACGTTTTTCCAAATCCTGAAGAATGACTTCCTTGGATGTATTTTAAGCACTGGCACCAAGGATTGCCAAATTTCAACTGAAGCAGCTTAAAGTTACATGAAAGTTTTCTGGGTTCCATTAGAAATACACTATACCTATGTATCTATTTACTTTTTTGTATTTTATTTTATTACAAATTGCTTACAAACTATTTTTGCTGCCTAAAGTCTTACAAACCGTTCCTAATTGGTTTCCCTCTGCAGCTCACAAAGACAGTGTACTTCTAAAGTACAGGGGTTGCTCTGCTTGACATAGGTCAATGTCAGACTAATTTAAAACACCATACACAGTATGTGTATTCATGAGCTTCAGAGGGCAGACGCAACCATATACAAAGTGTATGATTTTAGGTAATAAAATAATAAGCACTTCTTAATAAATAAAAGTACTTCAAACTAAATAGATACATAGGTATATTATATTTCTAGTGAAATCCAGAAATCTTCCATGTCCCTTTAAATGCTTCTCTGCATCCAAGGCCACCTTCTACTTATAAAAGCATGGCAGCAGTATTGGTGGCTCACCATACAAAACTGTTCCATGTAATTGTTACCAACAACTGTATTTATTTATTTTGATTCTTTCTATTTTTTTACTATTTTTAAGTGTAGTAGATCAAAGGAGCTTATAGTAAATATGGGCTATAGGTGTCATTTGATATACCTTGTAAAACTTTGTTGGTATTGAATATTAGTTCACCCTAGAGGTACATCACAGTAAGATGATACTCATATCTTCAATAAGGTACTCCATAAGAATGTATTGTATGCGAGGGGCCATATGGTATCGGGTGGATTACTAGATCTAGTTGGATTTCATGAGTCGTATCCATACATGTTCTCTGGAAGTATGATAATAGTAAAATGTACTTGTAGTTGTACTAAATACAAAGTAACTGAAAATATCAAGTTTTTTGTAATGTTTTCACTTCATCTAAGTAAGAAAACATTATTTTTTCAGCGAAATATGTTTGAATAAACATCTTTACTGATAGAGTACTCAACTACCATTTTGTCGAAATATTTAATAGAACTTGTTAGTTCTGTCTTCATTGACTACCAATGGAACTAGTTCAGGAGGATACATAAAATGCATTATTATTAAAGTTACAAACTTTCAAATATTTCTCAGGAAATGGGGAAAAGTGACTAGATTAGTTGTCAAATTGGTATCTACATAGGGTGTGTTATCGTGTGTCAATACAACATGTCTTGTACTATTTGATTTCTTGCACTATTTGTTAAGTAATTAAATAGGTTAAAAGTTTTACTAAGGCCAAAGCATCCAGATTTCTGTATACTTCTAGATCAGATATATTTCTATCTATCTATCTATCTATCTATCTATCTATCTATCTATCTATCTATCTATCTATCTATCTATCTATCTATCTGTCTATCTATCTGTCTATCTATCTATCTATCTATCTATCTATCTATCTATCTATCTATCTATCTATCTATCTATCTATCTATCTGTCTATCTATCTGTCTATCTATCTGTCTATCTATCTATCTATCTATCTATCTATCTATCTATCTATCTATCTATCTATCTGTCTGTCTGTCTGTCTGTCTGTCTGTCTATCTATTTATCTATCTATATATCTATCTACCATTAGGGCTATCTATCTATCTATCTATCTATCTATCTATCTATCTATCTATCTATCTATCTATCTATCTACCATTAGGGCTATCTATCTGTCTGTCTGTCTCTCTCTCCCTCTTACTCTATCTCATTCTCTCTCTCTCTATATAAATCTCTCTCTCTCTCTCTCTATTGATCTCGCTCCCACCCTCTCACTTTCCCCTCTCTCTTTCTCTCCCTCTATCCCCCCCCCCCATTGAGTTTATGTGTTAATATCCAATCATCAAGGTCCATACTAAAAAATTTTATCATAAAACTAAAGCTAGATAGATGCAAAGATATGGGTTGGACTAGGCTTGGGATATAAAGCTTAATGGTGACACACTGTCTACCAAAATGTTTTTCAGGTTATTACAATCCCACATAAAGCCTTTAAGAGGATTCCTTACCCAAAATCATTTTGAGAATTCACATTAAATGTGCATGCTTCTGGACTTCACATTATTAAATGCTTTTATAGAATAAATAATCTATGATTTTAATGGGTCGCTGTCGCAATGTATATGTATTTAACATAAACCTGCTTTCAAAGAATATCAGTTTCATATTATTGAGAAGTTTAATATATTCAGGTCTACAGAAGATGCCAGTTAGGTGAAACTTATCAAACAGTGAAATATGAGAACTAAATAGCACGTTAAGAGCTTGACATGTATTGTAGCTAATGATCTAATTCCACCTTATATATTCTTAACGTACCTCATTGCTGTTATATCATTCTATGTTTGCATTATTTGGTGTTACAATATTTTATATGTATTTACTTACAGGTTGTATATAAAAACAATGATGTAAGGCTGGAATTATCGCGGCTTGCAAAGCAAGGTGACGCCAAAATGAAGGTCCACGGTGTAGTTGCATTTAAATGTGAGATTGTGGCAACTTTGGATCCAATTACTTTTGAAACTCCAGAGTCTTTTATCTCTTTGCCAAAATGGAATGCCAAGAAAACCGGCTCCATATCATTCGACTTCCGCACTACAGAGCCCAATGGGCTGATTCTTTTCAGTCATGGTAAACCAAGACACCAAAAAGATGCCAAGAACCCACAGATGATCAAGGTTGATTTTTTTGCCATTGAAATGCTTGACGGTCACCTTTACTTGCTTTTGGACATGGGGTCTGGTACCATTAAAATAAAAGCATTGCAGAAAAAAGTAAATGACGGAGAGTGGTACCATGTGGATTTTCAACGAGATGGACGAGCAGGTAAATGTTTTTTTTTAAATATTATATTTTATTATTTATCTAGGTTATTTGATGTTTGCAATGATAGAATACAAATATAACTGTTCTTTAGTAATTGATATATACACATGAAAAAAAAATAATAATTATTACAAGGGGAAGGCACCCAGTTATAATCCCAACATAAATTAAAATAAGTAATTTTTGTAAATTTTAGCTATGAAATAATTCACTCATTTATAGTGTATTGCAGAAAACCTTCAAAAAATGTTTGAATACAAATTTAATTTTTTTCACAATTGTTAATTATTCAGCTATAAGTTTATACATCTATCTATACAAAAGATAGGCTTCATTCAGTTATATATTTCAAAATGGATTCCTTGGGGAAAGGAAGTCACCAACGAGATAGATGACTCCATTTGAGATATACAAGGTAATAACATTCTCTGTGGGATTGTGTTAATATATAAATGTTTGAGTTATGACAGCAATGACTGTATTAAGCTTTGATGGAATATTATAAATGACCATCTGTTTTTTTTTCTTTAATATATGAGATTTCTGCACATTTGAATAAAGTACAAACAGTAAATAAAATAAAATTACATTTTAAATTTAAAAAAAATATATTTTCAGTATTTATTCTAATTTTTTAAGATAGTATGCAATATTTATTGTTTAAAAAAAATGAATAATTATTACTATGTTCAAAGATTATATTAACTACTGTATGCTATTATATTTGTATCTTTATGTGTAGAAATCACATAATCAGGTAAAATCATGCATTATTTTGCTAGTAGTGGTGTAGGAATAAGTTCTAGAGCCTTGTGTCTTTATTACAGCCAAGAGATCACAATATCCTTGATCAAAAGTGAAGATAATTTACCTGCCATATGCCCAGTTCTTGATGTATCTCCTACTATTATTTTGAATATACCTCAAGTATTTCTGGTGCAACAAATGAGATTTCTTGAAATATTTTTACATTGTATTGCGCGTTAACATTTGAATATCTATTTAAAACAAAACATATTTCCTGCTGAGAATTACAACAAATACAGTTATTGAACTGCACTCTGGGAAACTGGGCAGTGACATGCAAATTAGTCCACAATGCATTTTCACTCTATAATTCAATACCACTTTATACCTACCCACAGATGGCACAGTTTTAATCTTAAAATAATTTCAGCAGTATGGGACTGGTTCCTAACTTGTGCTTTAGATTTTGTGGGATGACTATTTTTCACAACATGATTTAGCTAATTTATAGTGGAGGGCTTCTATCTCTCCTTTGTCCACCATAAGCTAAATGATGTTGTGGTATATTGTATTAAAAAAAAAAAAAAAAAAAAAAAAAAAAAAGCAATGTGTGGACCTTAAGACGAGAGAAAATATGATTCATGGCCTAGTAATAAAAAATTCCACCTTAAGGGTGGTTAAACAGTGGAGTTCTCTACCAAAGGAGGTGGTGACAGCAGACTCGATATATAACTTTAAAAAGGAATTGGATATATTTTTTTAATAAAAAGAGCTTTCAGGGCTACCTTGGATAATTAGAGAGAGAGAGTATTGATCCAGGGAGGAATCTGTTTGCCAGTATCTGGGGTCAGGAAGGAATTTTATTTTTTCCCATATTGAGACAATTGGCAATATTTCAATGTTTTTTTTTTCTGTTGGTCTTCCTCTGGACCAATTAACAAGTAATTCACATTTTACAAAGGTCAGAGGAGATCAAAAAAGGATGAACTGGATGGACTAAAAGTCTTTTTTCAACCTCAATTCCTATGCAACTATGTAATAACACTACTACTACTATTTTCTTAATGGCGTACAAAGGAGAAAAGAGCAAGTACAAAAAAGAATATCAATTTAAATATATAGACAAAACAGAATACCACATG
Organism: Discoglossus pictus; assembly: GCA_027410445.1. NCBI lineage: Eukaryota > Metazoa > Chordata > Amphibia > Anura > Alytidae > Discoglossus > Discoglossus pictus. Next base: position 57,069,805 of record CM050165.1, on the reverse strand, counting down.
AAATATAAATGTATCAATAAGAGCAACATCAATATCAGAATAACATTATTTTATGTCTGTTAATATGATGGTATGATACTATAAACATAATTCTAAAATCTTTTATTTTAGTTATAAAACCCCTAGCCTATATGTATTTTGAGAAGACTCCTCCTACTTAAAAATCAGAATTTATATGTTAATTTAATTATATTAGTAATAAATATTATTAGTAGTTTTTTTTTTCACAACTACATTACACACTTCAAAAATTTAAAAATGGAAATCTGTTTTATACACTGTTTCATGAAGAAAGAGGTTAATTTTATGTGAGCTAATTAACTTAACCAGGGGCACAGCTTTGTCCTTATAATGGAGGTAAAGTACTTTAATCCAAAGCCTTATAATTTGGAAGATAAATAAAGTTAATTAGCAAAAGAGAATTAAGGGTAATTTTGTTAGTTGGACTGTAACAACGATTCCAAATATCAAGTAAAATTGTAAAATGTGGTCAGATGTGTGTCTTCGTTATCTCAAAACAGGTTTAAGAAAGCAAAATTGCTGAGATAATGAATCATCGAAGAAGCTCATTAAAACATACCTGTGGGAGTTTTTTTGGCTAGGTTTGCTGTACAATATTGCCAGCTACGCAGGAAAGGAAAGAAAGAGCTATATAACAGATGTGGCCGTCTTTGTCCACAGTGGCTTCTTGACACATTAAAGTTAGGGTTTTGTAAGAATGCACTGCATGTAAGACATTTAAAGGTAATCCCTTAAGGGTGTTTAATATGAATGGAGTCATCATTATGGCTATATTGAAGGAGCATAGGTGCAGAATCTTTAGTTAAAGTAATAAAGAGCATCTCCAGCACTCAAAGTCCCACGACTGTCAAGACTTCCATGAAAATATATCTCCTGGAATTGTATTCATTTAGAATTAATTACAATTGAATATACATAATGGACAAGGGCAACATTATATTAAACCTTGGCATTGAAGGGAAGGTTTAGAAGAAAGTGTTGTGCCACTCTTACTGTCAATATACTTTCTATTTTGAAATTTATTTCTTGATAAAAATCTATATAAAAAAATAAACAACTTTTTGGGAAATCGGCATTCAGAAGATTTTAATGCTACCGCATTTTCCTAATAAAAAAATCTAGTAACAGACACACAGTAGATAAAATAAATCTTCTGATACATCACTGCAGTATAAAGAGTCATAGATTTACTTATTTCCATACAGTAGAGTACATAGACGTCCAGGCCATGACCATTTATAGGATGCCGCATGATACACCGGAAAATATAATCTATAGTAGGCCATGATGAGGCATATAACATTTGCTGCACATTAATATGTATTTAAAAAGATGTGAGATAAAAAATGGCGGTTAAACGAAAGTAGATTGGCCTACCAACTGATGTAGAGCAAATAGACCAATTGGCAGAAATGTAGTACTGGATAAATCTGACTTCAGATGCAAGTGGGATATTCTGGGTCCCAGGTATAGGGTTAAGGCAGACAGCATGCAGATTAAGTCATGGTAACAACCACTGGAGCAGGAGGCAGACTGGACCATTTCAGTGGTTAGTACATATACATGAAATATAAAATTATATTCAAAGAAATGGCACCCAAGAGCAGAACCAATTGGTATGGTCAATTGGCTGCATCAGGAATTGACATTAAATACCATAGAGGAACCCAAACGGTGGCTCACTCTTGTTGTTTAGCTTCCATTGTAGTGGTGGAGTCATGTTGTGCTTCATTCACCATCTTGGTTGAGGCAGAGAAAACAGAAGTTATAGACAATGACACCTGCTGGTGGGAATTTGAACTACATGAGTTATATTTTAATTCTATATTTGCAAAAAAAGAGTAATGGCCTTTAAAGATGAATATAGGAAGCTATGTTGTGCATTGCTTGTAAAATAAGTATTCTTCTTTAATAACTTGCCTACAGTATATAAGCTTTTAGGTTGAAGATGGACATGATTCATTTATGCATATTTATTTATTTTTCCAAGGCACAATATGATTTTCTAAACATATATATGAATGTTTCAAAGACCGCAGTCATTTTATTGGTTTTGATAGTACGTTGAAACAGTATAATTAATGGAAAGCACTAGTATCATGCACTGATGTGAGTGGGCACATGTTATTAAACTCTTAATGCCACGTGAATTGCAAAGCAGGGTATCCTAGCAATAATTCCAAATGGACGTGACCTTAGCTTGGCAACTTTCTGTATAACGGAGATGGGAAAGGAAACGTAGAACACATAATTAAAGTATAACAGTCCCATAAGACTCAAATGTTGAAATGAGATGTGATAAATAAGATTAATTAAAAAACCCATTTACATCAGTTTGGAGACTTTACAATATAATCTGAAGCATATTTTTAATTACCTATTCCTTGTAATTACTGCAGTGTTCAGACACAGACTTAGCATTTTTTTGCCTTTTTAAAATATTTGGTAAGTTTATTTCTGGAACACAGAATATTGGATACCTTTTAACTCTTCAACAAACTCTGGCCCTCATTCAATTGTGATTTGGTTAATTGAATAGGGCTCTAAATAAGCACAGAGCATATTTTTTTAAAATAAGTTTTTAGTTAGTAAACATCTATCCAAAAGCAAGGTTTTCACTAACTAAAAACTTCTTTAAAAAAAATATGCTATGTGCTTATTTAGAGACCTATTCAATTGGCCAAATCGCAATTGAATGAGGGCCTATATTCATAGGGATAGATTTACTAAGCGTTGCTGATACTTAGAAGGCGTTGCTAAGTTTATTTCTGCCTACTATGGGCCTCATTCAATTGCGATTTTGCCTATTGAATAGGGCTCTAAATAAGCACATAACATATTTTTTTAAAATACGTTTTTAGTTAGTATAAACCTTGCTTTTGGATAGATGCTTACTAACTGAAAACTTCTTTAAAAAATATATGCTATGTGCTTATTCAGAGCCCAATTCAATTGGCCAAATCGCAATTGAATGAGGGCCTATGTATTCAATAAACAAGCAGTTCCCGATGGCCATCAGTGGTTTGTGATCTTCATTCTAGTGGTATGTGGAACTACTGGCAAAAATAAGGAAATATAGGGCCTCATTCAAATACGATTTGGCTAATTGAATAAGGCTCTATATAAGCACAGAGCATTTTTTTACAGAAGTTTTTAGCTAGTGAACTTCTATCCAAAAGCAAGGTCTTCACTAACTAAAAACTTCTTTAAAAACATGCTCTGTACTTATATAGAGCCATATTCAATTAACCAAATTGCAATTTAATAAGGCTGTAGATATTTAGAACCATATTTGTGCATTTAAACATTTATTTCATCTCCCTTGTGCCGGGAGGAAGACTGCCTTGTTATAGTATAGTATAGTAAACTGTTAATAATATACTTTCTGTATCCAAGCTAAAATAAAGGTTTGGGGTGGTATGTCTTTGACGACAATTATGTTTTAAATCTTATTTTAAAAATGTTTTGATATAAATTTTTTATGTGGCAGAGATCTGATGATGTCACTGTGGGCAGGGAAGCTGGACCTGCCAATCACATTGCTGAATTCACAAGGGAGCCTGCTGTTTCGCAGTTTTCAAACATGAAGTATAATTTTGATATGGTTTTTGATGTTATCACCAAGGCAATATGCAGTGTGATATGTCTAATAGGACCATGAAGTGTTGCATATATAGATGGTGCTATACATATATTGCCAGAATGCAGTGTAATAACTGTTTTTCTCGGAATTCTGAGCTGGAAGCAGGATTTTTAACTTGTTTTAGACATTCAAATGTGAACACAGATGTACTATTTATTTACTAACTATATATATATATATATATATATATATATATATATATATATATATATATATACAAACCAAGTTATGTTTATAACTATATAACTATAACTAAATGTCCTTATTGTTCTAGGTACCATTTCTGTCAATACTATGCGCACACCCTATACAGCACCTGGTGAAAGTGAAATACTTGACCTTGATGATGATTTGTATTTGGGTGGTTTACCTGAAAATAAAGCCGGTCTGGTGTTTCCGACTGAAGTGTGGACAGCTCTTCTCAACTATGGATATGTTGGTTGCATCAGAGACCTGTTTATTGATGGCCAAAGCAAAGATATTCGCCAGATGGCCGAAGTACAAAGTACAGCGGGAGTAAAGCCTTCATGCTCCAGAGAAACAGCCAAGCCTTGCGTTACTAACCCATGTCGAAACAATGGTGTATGTAGAGATGGATGGAACAGATATGTGTGTGATTGTTCTGGTACTGGCTACCTTGGGCGCTCATGTGAGCGAGGTGAGTTCTTCATTTTATTATTGTTTCTTCATGCTATATACCCAATGGAACTATAACATGGTGTTATGGATTTAAATGGATTTCTAGGACCTTCAATCATGTTTTGAAAAACAATGTAGATCTTTGGCTGAGATCAAGCAGCATAATGGACACCCCATGTCTTCTTCCTCAGCCAACAGTCCATAAACATGATCTGCTTGAAAAAGCAAAATATTGTTTCTTGGCTAAAAATGAAAAGCATTTAATGGCTTTGCTGAGAACTTTAAGCAAAATCCATGAAACCATTATTGCAATATATGTAAAATAAATACAGCCAACTTTACACCTGGTACATAATTATCTTTATGACTTAGTTTTCCAATTAAACATTAGTTGGATCATTAAAAGGACACAGAATTCATCAATAGTGCTCTACAACATCAAATAGAGCACTTAAAATTAATTGAAAAACATTTTGAGTTTTTAAATTGGTGCATATTTTGCGGTTTTATAAGAGCTTTTATATAATCCTGTTATTCCTTTAATTACCTTCTTTCTGCAGAGTTTGTGAGGGCATGTAAGGGAAGGACCAAAAATCACAAGCACACTGCAGATGGCAATAAAATTCTCATTGCTGCAACAAAAATGCCTCTGCGTTCTGTAGACATTATAATTTCGAAGGGAATAATGAAGATATTATAATAGTTTGTAGGTTTATGACAGCATTGGTTGATGGGTTAAAAATAATACAGATTTAAACATACAAATACAAGAGTAGTAGAGGCCACTGCCTTGAGCAACAATCTAGGACAGTGCTGTCCAACTCCACGTTCATGGGTCAGATACGGCCCTCCAGCTGCTTTTTGTAGCCCATCGTCTGCGAGAGTCTTTTCACTAACTTAGCATTATTAGGACATTTATAAAATTTTAAACAACATATATAAACTCTGTATTCTTTGGTTACCGTATTTTTTCGTGTATAAGACGCCCCCATATATAAGACGCCCCTATTTTGGAGCCAAAAATTAATAAATATATAAATATGCATCACATGTATTGGAAACACATTGATTATTATAACAGTGCTTGTGTCCATAGAAATTTGTATTCTATAACTTCTTATTGTGCTACACATATATTTAAGTGCACTTTTCTTTTTCCACTTTCCATACTAGCTTTCCACTTATTTCCATTGCAGCTCAATATCCCTGTGAGCACATCACTTGTTACTGTGTTAACTGGAAAAATGCAATGCACAGCGCAACTGAGCTGAACAGTTTGTGTGTGGCATATGTGTGTGGTGCATGTGTCCATAGTAATGTGTATTTTATAACACTTTTAATAGGACATGTGATATATGAGGCACATTCTGTGTGTATTAGATGCCACAAACAAGCTGTTCAGGTCATTGGTGCTGTGCATTGTGGTCACAGGGATATTGAGCTGGAAAGGAAATCAGTGGAAATCATGACAAAAAGTGCACTTAATTATATGTGTAACACAATAAGAAGTTATAGAATACACATTTCTATGGACACAAGCACTGTAATAATAACCAATGTGTTTCCAATACGTGTGATCTTTTCTCCTGCCTTACAACTGCCACATCGCCATCTAGGCGCCACTTGCAGTATTGATGCTGGCTCGGCTGTGCTGTATTCCGTGTATAAGACGACCCACCTATTTTAAACGTCAAACTTTTGGCAACAAATATTGTCTTATACACTGCAAAATATGGTATATCATATTACTATATTTATATTACCATTTTTTTATATCAAACTAAAGTGGTCTTTTGTTTTTCTTTTGTAAATATGGCATTTTGCATTTTTTTTGTATATATGTTTTCTTACACAACAGTGTGTGTATATACCTCCATCTTCTGAAACTTAACAGGAGGATTTAGGGATAATAAATATCCCAAATTAATATTGTTTTCTTCACTTCATGACATGTCAAAATTAGGATGGACTCAGGGGTGCAATACCATGAGCACAGCGTTTATAGACACTAACATGAAATATAATGCCCACAAATCTTACATGTACTGTTATTTATCCTTAGGGGTACAGGGACTTAGCCATGGATTTGGTGGCCCTTGTTGTCTTAATTGTTTGTACATAGGGTTACGGGTTCACTGTATACTAACATACATGCAACAATCATCACATCTTTTGGATACATGAGAGAATTGTGATCAGAGAACACACTTCCAGAGAACACACATCCAAGGAGCACAACACAATACAACAGTACTCTGGTATGTAGTGATATGTGACGTTTAGGGACATCCAAGAGTAGTTAGAGATGGCACTTGGATGATTAATTGGGTTATATAAAACAATGTATCAATTTTAAAAATCGTTAAAATATTTTTTCACTTGTTTTTTAGTGCTGTATTTGATGATGTAGAACAGCATCAATAAATTCTATATTATGTAACTTTGACAAATATAACACTGTAAATGTGGGAAATAATACATTTACATTTCCTTAATTTTATGATATCACAAAGCAGAATCAATCTAAATTACAATGTATGCCAATAACAGGCCTGGTAACCAAATCGGAGATAAATACTCTTTTAAATCAATTGTGCCCTTCACAGGGAGAAATATCATGTAGTATATCAATCTAGTATCACTCAAAAAGTGATCCAGCCCCCAAATAGCAGGCAATTCTCCCCTGAATGGAAAGAAAATGGAAAACTGCAGACATACTTTTTGCCATAGTGGACTCCAGACGTGGACCACTTGCTCATTGTGCCTTAGGGAGTGCAGCTACACTTCAATAACAAGACCCAAGAGGCCAAAATGTATGTCTGGGGTTTCCTGTTTCTCCTGTTCAGGGTAGAATTGCCTGGTATTTCAGGGCTGGATCACTCTTTTGAGTGAACCCAGACGGATATACTACAGGATATTTCTCCCTGTGAAGGGCACAAGTCGCTAAAAGAGGCTGCTTTCTGAGGCCCTCATTCAATTGCGATTTGGCCAATTGAATAGGGCTCTATATAAGCACAGAGCATATTTTTTTAAAGAAGTTTTTAGTTAGTAAAAACCTTGCTTTTGGATAGAAGATCACTAACTAAAAACTTAATTAAAAAAAAATATGTTCTGTGCTTATTTAGAGCCCTATTCAATTGGCCAAATCGCAATTGAATGAGGGCCTAGGTAACTAGACCTATAGAACAAACATACTTAAGATGTTGTGCGTTCTCAGATTGCACACCTCTGACCTTGCTTTTGCCTAAATTAAAACGTAGCAAAATGTCTGATTATATTAAATATAACAATAAGAAGCTTCTATCAGGATCTCTCTTATACCAAGATATTCACACAGTTAACGGCCAACAATAACTATAGCAGCCTTATTAAATTGCGATTCGGTAAATTTAAAAGGGCGCTAATTAAGCACACAGCATATTTTTTTTACAGAAGTTTTTAGTTAGTGAACTTCTATCCAAAAGCAAGGTCTTCACTAACTAAAAACTTCTGTAAATAAAATATGCTGTGTGCTTAAATAGAGCCCTTTTAAATTTACTGAATCACAATTTAATAAGGCTGTAGATGTTTATTCATGAATTCATAGTAGAACAAAAAAAAAATCTAAAAGGCATTTCAAGGTAAGATGAAAATAAATGTGTTGCTGCAATCACTTGCAGTTTAAAATAAGTGTACCAATGTTCTAGAATAAAGTGCACATTTAGGACTGTGACTCCAATTTCATTATATACTATTCAATTCCCCAAAGTCTATTTTTTTTTTTTTGGGTGAATTTTCCCAGTACGGCTGACATTCAACTGCAGTCCTAAATAAACTTAATATTTCAAGCTGGTAGGTCAGAAAACACAAGTATTTCGATCTGTCACAGTTCATTGTTGTAAGTAATATACAGCAGGTGACAATGAATTGAACCATTAAATAAAAAAAATACAGCAGAAAAAAAAAAATTGTGATAGCAAATAACATGCCGTGAAAACTCTGAACGTGCAAATAAAGATCAGATTTGATTCTGCACATCAGAATCTTTTGGCTGTTGGCTACCGAGTTTGATGTCTCCAGATTGTTGTGTTGCTGGTGGAGCGAAGCTGGCAGAGGGCTTAACCAAACTGTCAGATAAATTACAAAATCATTCAATTAAGTATGCAATGTGTACCACCCTGTGGCAAAATACAGCTACTGCATATGGTCCAAGTGGGAATAAATGGTGAAGAGAAACTGCGTACATATTGCCATCATTTGAAAAGAAACAGGCAACATATGCTGAATTGCAAATAAACCGGAGACATATATCTCAATAATGCATTTGACAGACCAATTTTTATAAATTAATTTCAGCTTAGCCTTGGTATTTTATTTTACAGTCGATGTCAGAATTTCCGGGCTGGTGCAGAATGTGTGACATTCTAAATATCAGCTGTCAACAGCTCTGCAGAACCATACGCTTAGCAAAGCACTGTGGTGTAAATGGCTACGCAGTGGTACTATTTGTTTAAAAATATGGTTTCACATTTGCTGGACCATACAGGCGCAAATCAGTCTGTATAGATGGCGTCCGGTCTCGTTTGCTTTTTGGAAACTGTTCTCAGGAGGTTCGCTTACTTTGAACTACAAATTATTTCCATTGTGTCTGAGGAGCTATAAGGAAGTTTCTACTCCTCACAATCCAGGTCAAGTATGGGCTTGTAGTAATGTCAGTTAAGCTAAACAAGCGCAAGAAAAAGGAAAGCTTGAGGCGTTCATGGGAGCAGATCACTGATCAGCAGTCAGTTCGGACATATTTTTATGATTTTCCCCATTGGTAGTACAGTAGACTCTCAGTTAACCAGAACTCAAGCAACCAGAAAAAAAAATAATACAATTTATAGGGCTTAACAAATGCCAGAAGCCAGGTTGTCATGCCACTAAATGCTAACAGGCACCTATATTGCGTCCACTGTACGTCTCTGCAATTACCTGGCAGCAGACAGGCATGAGTGACTGAGCCAGGGCAGTGTTGGCGTTACATTTAGCACCGCACCCTCCAGTCCAATGTACCTGTGTGTAAGTGAGGAGTGAAAGTTGCTGCTGCTAGAACAGCCCTCACTGACAAATATACTTAGCAGAGCAGCTAATCTAGGCCTCTTTTAATAATGACTCTCAAGCAACCAGAAACTACATTTATCCGGCATCTACTAATCCTTGTGGGTGTCGGATAACTGAGAGTCTATTGTATATCTATTTTTTGTGTGCAAAATTAAGTAAAGTTTGATTGTATTTATGAACATGAAGTCAAGGTCTGGAATCCATATTTTTATGGATACGCACCCAAAATATTACATTCAGAAGGATACAAGAAGGACGTTTACAATGTCAAGGACAGTTAGGAAGATAATGCCATGTATCCGATTGCTTATTTAAAACCTTGATGGTTTTAGATTGAATATTTGATACATTTATTATTGCAGTGGAGGCCCTTGATAAGATGGGCAGTAGGTCCTGATTTGGACATAGGTTTGTCTATTGACTACCCCTGAATAACTATACCCAATGTTGATGAGTGTTTAAAGGTAAAGTCATTGCCCCTTAAAAGTTTAGGTTGTATCTAGCATAATAAAAACCCTTCAGGATCGCTACCTTGTCGTGGTGAATGAGCTTGTGTACTTCAATAAATCTTTGAGCTATACCATGTAGGGCCACCCATGATAGGCAGGTCATAGCAGAGAGGTCAGACAAATCTCAGTTCACTGGAACTGGAATTTGTAACTCACTCCTGTATCTTTGCCAAGAAAACCTTATGAATATATGGTCACGGAGAATCGGACATGACTGAACAACAGCAAAGCATTTTAAAAACCCTAATAAACAAGTTATATACATTTATTACATTTTACTATGTTTCATTTCCCCTTGCTCGCCTCTAGGCAGCTTCAAATATGGCCTCTCTCCTTCCTTCCATCCAGGCTCAGTGAGATGGGTAGGCAGCTAAGTCAAAGGGGACCATATTTTTCAGGCTTTACAAAGACATGCCCTAAGGCAGAACAAATGACCGAGGGCTCTCCTCTGCCCCTGCAGACCATTGTATTACATTTATTTTATAACATGAATCCCAGTACTTTTTTCATTTGTTCATCTTTCAAAACACAGATCTTGATAACTGGGTCATTTTCCCAACGTACTGTGTACTCTAATAAGAAAAATATCCATTATCTTGCCTGTAAGAGAAAATATTTTGAGCTATTATTATTTAGAGTATGGGTTTTATGAAACTCTGCCTCATCCCTTTAGCTACCAGAAATGTAATTAGACCTAAAGACATGATGAAGCTATGTCTTTTTCTTTTAACGATACAGAAAGTGACATAAGATTAAGGCATGCAAAATCTCTGCAGTGCTTCTGGTACACAATGGAGGGAAACATCAATCAAATTCAGACTGCTCAACTCTCTAGCCAAGCATATTCCAGACACCTAAACTAACATGCAATGGCAGCACTAACAAACATCCACTTTTTAAGTCGAAATCGTTTTTTTTAACTGTGTACAGTACACTGTCAGGGCCGGATTAAGACATTGTAGGCCCCTAGGCTATGGGTACTGTGAGGACCCCCGGTAATATCGAATTGGGCATAAGTCGCTTGACAAATGTTCATTATAATAAAGCTATGCTCTCTTGGTGACTGCTGGCTAGGGATGTAGCTACAGTCGACCATCTCCACAATGATACTCAACTGGAAGGGATGCGTCTTCTTCTCCGCAGTCTAACAGGAGACTTCGGCGAAATGCTTATCATTCCAATATCAGAAATCTGGCGCATCACTGCATGACCTGCCTCCTGTTTTCTTAAGAACTTTAGCAAAAGGCTTGCTCGCCCCCCCTAGGCCCAATCGGCGCAATGGCAGGTCTATAGTTTTGCTGACTCCCGTAAACTGTTTTAAGCATCATCAAGAAATGTAATTTTAAAACATCATAATTTTTTATTGCTTTTTCAACGCTTCCTCGTTCTTCTTGAAGCCCCTAAGCCCATGCCTTAATCCAGTGGTTTTAAACCTGGTCGCTACCGCCCACTAGTGGGCAATGCAAGCTTTCGTGGTGGGCGTTGGGGTAATCGCTAGGTTGCATCACTGATGAGTGACGTCACACCACGCTTGGCTGGTTGGAGAGCTGGTGGGAGCCTAGGGACAACTGTCAGGACTGGATCACTATCTAGTAAGTACAGGGTGATACATATCTAGGGTCATATGATCTGACCAGAAATGAGACCGGGTAAAAGGAGTTACTGCAGCACCGGTGGGCGGTAAGGAAATGTTATCATCAAGAGTCAGCGACCCCTGCCTTAATCCAGCCCTGTACATTGTGTATTTTTTTTTGGATCCTCTCATGTTTTGTTATACAATCATCCAGCATCACAATGTTATTTTTTTTTTTTTTTTAAGTGCTCAATGATAAATAGTTGTATTTCTCAGGGAAAAATTAAATCAAGTAGGAGGATTTAATGAACTTTTACACCGAAACAGTGATGAAAAATAATAAATACTATACTTATAGAGACATTGAAGTCACTCATTTGCCATGATGCATTTCAAAGAGCAAAATTTGCACATAAACATTTTTGCTATGTCTAAAATATGTGTTTTAAATCCCTGTACTTACTGATTTTGGAACAAAAAACATGACCACCTTCTGAAAGTTGTGTTAGCTTCATCGGGTACGGTAGAGGGAGCAACTGTTTTTCCCATAGACCTCCATTACTCAGTGAGTGCAGGAGGTGGTGTTGTCTTTGTTCCAAAAGCAGTTTGTATATGTGTAATCCTTACATTGCTCATTTTCATGCATGGAAACTGTTTTGTAATGTTGCTCTTTTAAATGAATGATAGGAGTGTCCCTGTAAAGGACAAATGTAGTTTATGAAAAACTTCAAGTTTGTAAAGTCTGTAACAAACTAGCAATATTAGTTCAGTTTAGCAGATCTGCTTGTGTTTCCACTCTGTTCTGCCAATTTCTAATGATATTATTTCAACAGACCTGAATAGAGATGTTATCTATGTACACGGTTCCTCCCATTCCCCCTAGGTGTCAAATTCGGTTAGAAACAAAGACAAAACTGTTTTGACAATGTAAAACATTTTGCCTAATATCACTTTAAGTTCCTCATTAGAGCATATTATAAATATTACACTTTAGTGATCCTTTAAAGGGATATGGAAGGTTTCTGTATGTTACAAATAGTCCCTGCATTGGTCTGCTTGATGTGCACTGTAATGTCCTAGCCTATAAGGGCTCAGAAAACATTATGCTACATGCTGCTGAGACATGGTCCCTAATAGAACACTACACTGCACATCCAGAGTCTGTGTCTGCATATGCTTCAGTGGGCAGACCCAGGCAGATACTACTGGTATGATTTTAGGCAGCAAAAAACGAGCTTTTAATTTCTTTGTGATAGAACAAAGTACATAAAAATAATTACATTAATAGGTATATCACATCTAATAAAACTCAAAGACCTTCCATATCCCTTTAAGGTACTGAAAAAAATACTATAACAACAACAATTATAATATCACTTCCTGTTCTTTTGCATTTCAGTCACTCCACGAAACTATTAAATTACAAAATATGTATCCCACGTTATCCTAAAATAATTGCTTTTAATCAGAAAAATATTGTGTTACCAGCACGTTGCTTATTTTTCAGCATATTGCTTAAAAATGTTACAGTACTTAATGCTGCTGCTCTATATTCATAGCATACACTTTTTAGTGCTACTCTATATGAAAATGCATTTTTAGAAAAGCGCCTTGCAGCATCAATGTTATATGGCTATTTTATTAATTCTTTAACACCCTGTTTTTTACAAGAATTTGGAAAAAGAACAATATATTGATGTAAATGCATGTACTTTTACTGTCTGATCTCGTTGTCATAAAAGTATGATTTATTTTGGCATTATGATCTTTCCCTGATTATACATAAAACAAAAAAATATCAGCATAATCTCAGGGTTGGTTTAGTTTTTTTTATATAAAGCAGCAGATGGAATGGCAGATGTCACATCAATATAATTTGGCTTCCACTCTTATTTCCATTGTTCATCACAGTATGAGAGTATCTTTAGGCAAAACCTCTCACAGGTATATAATGTAATAATGTTAGTGCACTGCAGATATGTTATTTGCTCTTGTTCCTACCAAAGAACATACCTCAAGTTCATTTACTCTGACCCGTAGCCCACCCCCTGCATTCTGAGAGATTCTGGAGCAAGAGGGCATAACATTTAGGAATGAACCAAACATATATCCAGAATAAATGATAAAAATAGTAATACAAAAATAATACACTAACAGGTCACTTATGATCAGTGACTATTTACCATAAAAAAAGCATTAAAAGTATATATAAGTTTCTTGGGCTTCAAATGTTTGGTAAGAAACAGGCACTGATTATCAGAAAAAATATGTGTTATATAGAAAAGTTCAGTGAACTTACAAAGTTATAGGCAGGAAAGTAAAATTCAGCTTTGTACACCCATAGGAAGCTTACATAACCAGCAGCCACATTAAATTTGAAGCCTGTAGCGGCAACGGGACACCCGCAAAGCCTGTGGGCTTGAAATTCTTTGTAGTTACAGAGCTTTTACATTCAACCATGCCGCGACCTATGGGCTGTGCACGCAAGCCCGTAAATCATTCTTGCTCACGTTGCATTTGTGGCCGTGAACGGGATCAACTAGTCAAACATGTAGTTACGGGTTTAGATGAGCCAGTGATAAAAGAGATCGTCATCATTACGTCACTGAAAAATGGAGGTTATATTTCAGTCCCTTACAGGTTTTAATTATGAGTACCGATTGGACCAGCATTCCAGAAATAATGCAATATTAATAAATCAGTAAATTTGATATTCAAGTCAATGCGAGTTCCATTATATGTATTAACACATTGATTGCCGGGATCGATATAACACAGAAATTAAACATGAAAAAAAGTATTTTTTATTGCAGATTTGCGAGCTTGAGAATTCATTTTAATACCTAACATCACTTTCACTTTATTTTAAGCACAGTAGTGTGTTGATATTTGCATTTACAGTGCTAGGGATAGGACTTTAACCCCCTTGCGGGTCCTCTCTAGTACCTGTTGGCTTTTTGGCTCCATTTGTGGGTTACAGGTTTGAACGCCAGTGGATTCGTAGCAATTTAATAGTGATTTGCGAACGTAACGTTATGGGATGGACAGATCAAAGGCTTTGCGGCAACAGAGTTCCGTTTTCGACAGCCCGTATGTTTTTTCGCATTTAACCTGCAGATCATTTGTGGGTAGCTTTACGAGGCCAATTTAATAGCCGTAAGTCTTGCAAGCTCTGTTACGGGCTACGGGTTTTCACGTTGAGGGAATTTAATAGGCTGCAAGTATGCATAGGAAGGCAGCCAATTACTGCGTTTGACCTTTCAAAGGAAGTACTTGCTGCAGGATGGAATCACATGGTTGGGTGGGGTCTGAGCTCACAACTGAATGAGGGCACAAGGATATAGAGAAAAAAGAGGCTTCATATCCCAGGCTGCTTTGCAACACAGGAACCCCAGAGTATGATATAAATATATTAGCTAACCTATTCTTTCTCCTGATTGGCTAAAACAAATTATGAATTTTATGCTAATCTTAGCATGGATTTTCAGGGGTGTCAACCAGCAAAAGCCCCAGCTTGCAAACTGAAAAGATTTAGCAAGCCTCAGGGTGAGTTTGTAAATGTGTATTTTGGTATTTTTCCATGCAAAAATGTTTGCATACACTACTGGTTCTCCTCTACCAGATGCATTCATAATCCAGGAACATTAGATATGCCTTTAAATAATGTCCACTAGTCATTAAACTGACACGGAATTCAAAAGTTTTCTTTTATGCGTTTAAAATATCACTGTAGTTTGGCAAAAATACAAACGCTGACGTGTGTGACGTATGTTACACACTAACAACATTAGCTTTTATGTAACATAAAAACATTTATAGAGAAAATAAAAAAAATTGGATACTGTATATACTGTTTCCATCTTGTATGAATTGCAACCTTCATGATAGCTTAGAGACAGATGGCAAGCTTTAAAGTGGAGGCGGAGGGAGAGTAGAGGACTATTTGTCAAAGTTTGGATATTTTGGTATTCAACACCTACCCTTTTCTCACACATGCTAATAAGTAGCTTTCAACAGTAACTGCAGTCCATTCTCCAGCAGGAATGTAAGCACCTCTCTCATGCATGCAATCTTCACCAAAATATCATGGATGCCTACAGGGTCAAAGAGGCATACATTTTATTTTATAATTAAAACTTGATTTTGAGATTTCACTTAATAACACACCATGCTGATCCACTTGGTATTAATGGCAGAGATACTGGAGTGGGTTGCCAGTTCCTTCTCCAGTCGACAACAGCATACAGCTCCTGGTATTCCGAGGTGGTCTCCCATTAAAGTACAGACCAGTTCCAACCCTGCATGGCTTCAGGGTGGCGTGACTATCGTACCCAGGTCAAGCACCAAACATCAAATCCTAACCACTGGACCACCAAGGAACCCGAGTGATATTGATAGTTACCTCCTAATAGTGGAATTTAATTTTACTGTCATTAATGTCATTTCTGTGGAGCTCATCTAGTGCAACTATATAAAATAGACTATTTATGATTTCACAATTCTAAACGTTGGCTTCTACATAAAGGTTTTAGATAGATTAAGCATTCTGTCTCTGATGGGTGACAGTAGCTAAACAAGTTCCGTCTGTTTTACGCACCTAGTGTATATTCGTTGTAGATTGTGGTATGTTTTAATGAACCTACAAAAGAGTTCTTTGTAGATGACATTACAGTGTATTGATTTTCCTGAAAGGCATGGCTCCCTTCTTTATGTATTCTGTTGTTGTACAGAAGACCAGATGCAGAGGTACCAAGGGAAGACTGATGGAAAGGAGATAAATTGCAGGGAGCTTACAGATTGAAGGCATCCCTAGTGGCAAATTATTTCTATTTTTTTTTTATGTAATACAATTTATTTAGTTATCCTTCTCTACAAATATCATATTTTTGGTTCATATCATGTTTGTACTTACAAACAATAACGATGGAAACAGAATCGAGGGTACCAGGGAAGAAGCAAAAAACATAGAAGAATAATTGCTATACTTTTTTCACTAAAGTTGTGTTTGGTGTGAAAAAAATATTCAGTAAAACCTGTTGAAAGCTAACAGGAAATGCCCAGATTATACATATATCTGTAGATGTAGACAGATATGCGTGACTCATACATCTATATAACTGCTCATTGGCTGATAGGGACAAGTCCCCAGTTCAATTAAACATTGTAATCATTTGAGAGCATCAATGCGAAAAAGAAAACTCAAAGTGGTACCCTCACTGGCAGAGCTAGTGAATGGAGGACCCCAGTGCAAAATCATTTTGGTGCCCCCTTTGCATCTTCTCTATATTAGGTAGGTGCCTTTATGAGTCACTAAAGAGACACACATAGATGTAGGTAGTTAAATCACCCATAGGTCGATTAGATAACCTTTCTATAAACATAATTAACCAAATAACTTTAGAGACCCCCACATAGGCCCCGGTGCCTTGCACTTACTGCATTGGCAATGGTTACTCTATCAAATACTCTCTATTAGAAGCAACAATGAACAATACTTACAATATAACTTTAAATCAAGAAAACAGAACATAAAAAGATTCTAAAATGTACTAAGCTATCAAGGGTGCTTCAGATTTCGGAGGTGGTCTGTGAAGATAATTTATAGGAAGAAGACACCACAATGTATACAGATTTGCTTCACAGTCTCTCATTGCTTAGTTATTCTATGGGTATGTCTAGTGATCTTACAAGGAATGGATCTTGTCAAAAAGGAGACTACAGTAAAAAATATGAACCATATTTTGGAGGGTGCTTACTATATGCAGAGATTTAGATTATGTGTTAAAATGATTTGTTGTTGTTGTTTAGTCGTTAAATTGTGTTCTGCTCTCTATGGACTGCAGCACACCAGGCGCATTTTATGTCTGGTTGTGCTAATCTTTAAGGTTTTCTTTGTGAAGATACTGGAGTGGGTTGCCAGTATCGTCTCCAGTGGAACTCAATTTGTCTGACCTCTAATCTTGGGTAACCCTACATGGTATAGCTCACAGTTTCATTGAAGCACACAAGCCCCTTCACCAATGACAAGGTAGTGATCGGGAAGGGGCTTAAAATTATTATTTAACTGCAATCAAAACAGGCATCACATACCAGTGCTTGTAATACAGATGCCGAACTTGTGCAATGATGCATAGCTGAAATGTATTGCAAATGGAATAAATATAGTATCTAATATTGTGTATAATATTTTTCTTTCAGAGGCAACAGTCTTAAGCTACGATGGAAGTATGTTTATGAAAATCCAGCTTCCTGTGGTTATGCACACAGAGGCAGAAGACGTGTCCTTGCGATTTAGGTCTCAGCGTGCTTATGGCATTTTAATGGCCACCACTTCAAGAGATTCTGCAGATACTTTGCGTCTAGAGCTGGACGCAGGACGTGTGAAACTAACGGTCAATTTAGGTAACATTCACCAACCCAGAGAGTTACTACAATTTATTTATGTTTTTTTTTTTGCTTGCCATTATTTTATTTTTTTGCATTTCAGTATAATTTTTCTTTTAATATAATATGTTTCCGTTTTTTTTGTTTGTTTTTTGCTTGCTTAGAACACAAACTCCGATATTTGATCATTAAAAAAGAGAAGCAAAACAAAAAAAAAAAGCGCCGGCCTTGCATTATTTATTGAACTAATGCCAGCTCTTTAAAGTAGATTAGAGTTTCAAAAGAAGGACGGGATTTATAATCCAGTCACCATAGCACATATAAAGTACAAATGCGAACATAGCAAGAGCAGATGGCTTTATTGGAGATTATGTACTTCTCTTTTTTAAACCATTTTTTATATTTACTAAAAAAATTCATTGTTTTGCTTTTTTGTGGTTGTCTTTTTGTATCACAAGTGAACACAACCCTTCAATGCCCAAGGTCTGCGGCCCTAAGCAAACAGTCTGGTGAGCACAATCCACACAAACTCTTTCACAGAAAAAATGCTTTTGTGGTTCCCAACGACACACAACGGACACTTCATATTCTCTCTTATTTTTTCAATGGGGAGCTTAGAATATAAATGGGTTCTTTGAGGAACTCGAAGTATATACAATTAACCTTTAGGGCACTTAGTAAATTGTCTTTCTATACCTCTATAAGAGCTAGATGTGTAGAGAATTGTTTTTTTAATGCACTGCAGGCCCCACCATCCGTCAACTGGTAGCCAAAAGAAAGAGTGTAGCAGTATTATATTGACAGTGAAACAAAACACTAGCCGTGAAGCTCGAAAATGCTAGATTTTATTGTGTAAAACAGCATTTATTGATTCGCTATGTTGCAGCTTAGATACTAAGGCAAGCGGAGAATGTCATGAGGTATTCTTACGATACTCCTCTGCCTCCCTCTAGTGGCTGATACCATAAGATTTCTTTAAATAAGAAAAAAAAAATTAATTAAGAACCCATTAATGCAAAGTATTCTGTGACAAGAGTTGTGCATGTTTTGATCCCAGACTGTTTGCAACCACTTTTCTGATGCGGTTGACGACACATGACAAACAACACTATATGGAAACAAATCTAAGTTTTAGAACATAGGTACTCCTCAAAGGCATAAAATGAGCTGCTCTTGGACAAAAAAAAATCTAAATTACTGACAGTAAGCACAAAAACGGCAGCCTTGAATGCTTCTCTGAATATCCCCACAGGCTGTAGCATTGAGCAAGATGGTGATAATTTTGACCATTAAATAGTTCTTGTATACCCATTTTAATAAAGCATAATGTTTACATAGGGTCCAAAATAATTAATTTTACCCCCTACATTTTTATTGTGGCCGGTGAAACGGCAAGAACTTCAATGGTGAAATATTTTTTAATGTTTTTGAAAAATACCCTTTTTCTTTATGACAACAATCCATTAAAAACTATGGATTGCTCAAATTTTAATCAGCATTGTTTTATATATACATAGATGTTTATTTAGAGAATGGGCTTATAGGGATAATTTTCTGTTTCCAAATGATTCTCGTGTATATATCTATTGAGAAACAGACCCATTGCACCTTAGCCTACTACTAGAACCTCAACAGTTTGAAGAACAGTCTCCCATTTTGTTGATTTAAGCCTTTGAGGTAAATTAATGCTGTCTAAGATGCCTGAACCTAGCTCGGTACGCTCTACACCCCATTGTGACGGAGCACTTTGTATTTACTCCATAGATGACTATCTGTTCTTGCACAGATGGGGAGAAAGTTGCTGCTTGACTAGATCCTACATCTTTGACTGATGCAAAGTACTTTCCTCTTAGATTTGTCTCCACGTAGCTCTGTTTGATATGGCCATGTTAATACACTGTACATTTGTACCTATTGAGATAAAGTAATCACTGTGTCTGGGAGCTGGAATGGTGGAAGGACAAAACTGATTCACATTGGCCACACGTGCATGTGTCTGTCCCCGGAAGGGTGGGCTGTAATTTTATTGGATGTCTGCAGCTAATACCTTGAAGGATAAATATTCATTTTTCATCTATTCTTCCCTATCTAGATTGTATCAGGATTAACTGTACTTCCAGTAAGTGCCTATTCAACACTTTTAAAAAATGTTGTTTTTTGTTTTTTTTTCTTTGATTTATTATATCTACAACTGAAATTTAATTAATATGGTACGCAAGCAAGAGTATACATTTCATGAAAAGTATTCGTTTGGGTGTTAAACAAATTACTTTTCAAATTAATATTTTAATAGAAAATATGATCAACCATACTCATTTTGAGACTGAAATGACTGAATTTTATTATATGTTGATTTTTTTACACCCAAAATTATACACAATAAATGCAATGGACTATTCCTGAATGAATTGGAATATTCATTAAAAAAAAGGGGTATATGGACTGTGATATTATTTTAAAACAATGTAATTGTTTAAACAAAGTTGTTTCCGTAGAGCCCACATTTAAATGTATGTCTTAAAGATGTACAGACACTTATATGTACCTAGGTAATGCGGTTAAGGTGTCATTTCTAAAATATTTGCTGTAGTTCACTTACAAATTAAATAAATATGCAATAAGAATATAAACTAAATTGAGACACACCTACACCTCGCTTTAGAGGAACACTGGCAGATCTTGATAGGCACGTGGACTCAATACATTTACAATACCAAACTCATATGTGTCACTAAAAGGCATTTTTATAATAATACTCTTACAGAAATTATTTTACTGTCATACACTTACATCTTGAACTTTGCCCATGACATTAAGATATCATATTTATAGCTGCTGTACTATTACACTAATTCCAGGCATTTCCATCCAGCCCCAGTACAGTAGACACATAAAGCCGCTTGCACCAATGATTTAGGTCTAGACAGCTTACTTCACTGTAAGAAATGATCTGAATTGCAATTTGTTGCTAGCCACTCTGGTAGCCAAGACATCGAGGGTAGTGTGCAAACTGCTTCTTTGAGTTTACACTACGCTTACTGTTAGTGTTGCTTTATGGACAGCATTTTGTAAAAACATTTTGCAAAAACATGACATTAAAATCACTATTAAAACAACATAGATATTAATTAGTGGGTTGAATAATCAGTAATTATGTAACACATCTGGTTGGCTTCTAATATGTCACACACAATAAAGCTGAGCCAAGCTGTTTTACTGCGCAGCATTTCACGTAAGACGTTTAAAGTAAAATGTTTGTAAAATACTTCCGTACAATGAAAAAAATATATGTTTGAATATCCTGATTATGAGCATAATAAAAGGTAAAATTGTTAAGCTAGATTTTAATTAGAAACAATATGTTTTGATGCTTCTGTTGGATTTTGGAAGCATCCATAATATGTTGGTTTCTATACAGCTAGAGAATGGAGGGCCCTCGTGCAAAACAAAAAAGATTTTTGGGCACCCTCCCTGAAATGGGGTATTGTAAAAAAATGTTTGCGCTCCCCCACCGCTCCGCCACCCCCTGTTACTAACTCCCTCAGTGCCCTACCCATGAGCCCCTTCCATAACAACTCCCCTCCGTACTTTGCTATCATCCAGCCCTTGCTCTCTCTCACACCTCTTCCATGATACACATCCCCAGCATGCTGAACTGCTCATCACTGCCACCACTTGGAGCTTCAGTAAAAATGTAAAAAAATTACGCGGCAGGTGGGCCCTGTAGCATTTCATCACCTGCACCACTGGTAGCCCCACCCCTATTTCCTTTCTTCCCACCCCTCTATTCACTAATCAATAAAAAACAGACACCCATTATCCAACTCCCAGGAAATCATGTAACAAAGACAATCTACTCATAAATAGAATCTACAACAAATCTGATTTACTCCAAAATACATGTTTATGCCCATAACTTCCACAACTGCTATTGTTTGTTTCATTCTTCACAAATAATTGCCCCTTTTCTTTTACAGTGGTCCTTTAACTTACGTTGATAAATAAAACTCATGATTTACTAATGAAACATGTTGATTTAAATATTTCATTATATATCTGTCAGTGTTTCTTTAACTTTGCCTGGTGATAAATTAAAATCGGTCTACTATTTATTCTTGGCATCTGTAGCCTGCAGATACTCATTAAAATCATTTAAAAACCTTTCATAAGTAAAATCAATTTATTGCCTAAGGAAATGCTTTTGGGGCTTTTTGTCTTTAATATTTTAAGAAAATTATGAATATAAATTTACCACTTTTTCATAATTCATAAAGTTGCCTCAACATATTTACTGAATGACATATGGTTACAGGACCAGCTTTTGTTGTACAGAAACAGAATGCAGACACGTTTTAAGGACACATTAGGAATAGTATATTATAAAATATTTAAATCTTCCTAAATATGGAGAATTAATAAGAAATTGAACTGCCTTAAACTTAGGAAAAATCGTATATTTCATTGTGATAAATATAGTGCTGTTTTCTACTCTGGTAGGACATTTGCACCACCCTTCCGAGTTAGACTGAAACCTATTACAGCTTCTTGTAGCGAGATGTCTTAGGTTATGTCTGTGACAAATTTCCATTTTCATGCCAATACAAAGTAATAATATTAGGTAATATGCTTCCATCCTTCAGCTTTCTCAAAATATAGAATACAAAATATAGAATACAACAATTGCACTTAAAAAAATAATAATAATTGGGTGAATTTACTAAGAGGACGCACAATAATCCACAATCTACAGCCGCATATCACATGTTAATGCAACTCAGGTCTACATGCGATTTACTAAAACTCAGGTATAATAATTAAGACTGCAATGAGGTTCGATAATGCCCAATGTAGCATAATATATCCACCCTCTATACAAACCTTTAAACATCACGAACAGAGTAGCGCATATGTGTTAAATGGGTCAAGCATGCACAGTCTACCAGCTCTTTTCATCATGTAAAAAAACACATTGCTAAATTTAGATGTGTTTAGATTCTGTGCATGCTCCATTAAAGGTATAAAAGTGGTTAGCAAAGATGCAATGGTTGGCATTATATCATTACTGACATATAATAACAACAAACATCAGTACATATATATATATATATATTATTATTATTATTATTTTGCGCCAACATATTCCATATTGCTAAAGGGGTTAAGTGCGAGTCAAAAATTCCTATAATTTTTCAATAAACTGGGATTAATTTACTATACTGCAAGTGTCAAATTCTTCTTATATTTAGTCGCTTATGTTGTATATTAATGTTTGAATATTTGTAATATCATTTTATGTAAGCGTAAAATATACTGCTATTGTGGGTTTGAAACATGTGATGCTAAATATCAGCATCGCTGGAAGATAATAGCAAGATTTGCGTTTGGAAAATTCAGAGAACTTGGATTTTCATGGTATGCCACACATAACATGCCCATGACATGGCTGTAACACGCCCACTAAAAATCAAATTCACAATAACTTGTGATAGACCAGTTTACTACTTACTGTTACAGTGGAAAAAGGCTTTTGTAAATCGCACGTTGACCTGAAAGACTGCATTGTGGGTTATCACAGATGTGGATTAGTAAATTATCCCCAGTATATGTCTTAAATGGGCATCACCAGTTCATATAAAGAAACATTGATAAGGCCATTATTACAGTGTTAGTTGTAGTTAAAAAAAAATTTGAATTTTTTTGTAGATATTTAATTGTATATATTTGCTTTTGATATAACTGACTTCCCTCTAATATCCAATTATTGAACTTAGGCCTTCTAATTCCCTTTTAAAATATAAGTGCAGATGCTATTTCTACTGAAATTGTTTTTATTATATTTTTTATTAATATTTATTTAAATAATTTAACTAGTTTACTAAAACTAAAGAAATGGACACAGAAAGCTGAACATTTGTACTTCTTGAAATAAAAAAAAAGTCTCAGAAAGTTACAATTCTCCAAAATAATAATTTTAATGGGTGCTCTATTAATTATGTTTGTATTAAATAGTAGTTCAAAAATAACAACTGTTCATTTGATTATTTAACAATTGAATGGAGGTTAAAGATGCCAGAACCTGTTATTAAGATTGTATTATTAAATAGTGAACTGATAATAAATTAATTTTAAACTACACCATTACCATTAAATAAATAGGAAACTGTTTATTAAAATCCAAAAGAGCAATAGCGTAATTTTGTAATAATGTGATTTTTTAAGTAAATCATCTACCAAGTCACTTTGTGACTTTTCTTGCGTCCCTGATTTTAAAATGACATTTATCATTTCTGACTTTTGGTGTCAAAGTAATTTTCTTTTCAGTTCATGTCTGCTCCTATTTTACTTGAAGCAATGTTTCTTCATGAGTTTAGTTCTTTCATTTCCTAAAGGATTGGCTTAATTGCTTTAGAAAACTTTATTATGTGGATTAATGTGAGTTGCCACCCTGGTAAGTACAGAGAGATTTTGGAAGTCATTTCAATCACAAGGTAAATTATTTAATTTTCTATAGATGAATGTATAAATATATATTAACATTCCCATATTGTAATAGTTATTATCAGTTGAGCTGTTATTAATGTACAGGTAAGGATGACACAAATTGTTCTTTGTTTTATAACTGTAACAAAAATCTAGCTCCAATGTTGTAAAAAATGCAATTGTTTTGCCCATAAATCCCACATTTCTAATGGATTTTTCAATACAAGGCCACAACCTAGGCCATACAGTGTGTGCTTTTTTTTTTACACTGCAATAAAAAACAGATATAATTTTATACAAATCTAATATTGTATATTTTTCTATGGAAAATGTGTTTAGAAGTACTGATATAAATGAATCCTAGCAACAATTTAATCAACTTTTACAATTTGCAAAACTGAGATTCAGGCTGCCATATTTCATTGTATTCATCATCTGTGCAAAATGACACATGGCAGCCTTCCAAGGGACATCTGGATTTCACTAGGAATATAACATACCTATGTATCTATTTACTTTTAAGCACTTTATTTTATTAAGAAGTACTTAAAAGCTCTCTTTTTTTCTGCCTAAAATCATTCAAGTTGTGCGTGTTTGGGTCTGCCCTCTAGAGCTCATGCAGCTCATGAATAAACAGCAGTGTTTCAAATAAGCCAATCAGTGACCTCACTTAAGCTGCTTGCTGCATAATGTTGCCGCTTAGTGGTTACTACGAGACAGGGCAACCTACACTGAGCTGGAATAGATGCATAGGTATATTATATTCCTAGTGAAATCCAAAAACCTTCCACGTCCCTTTAAGGACATTCAAGATGGCTATCCCAGTATGTGACAGGGACAATGAGTTGTTGGAGGCAAAATGTAATTTTTTTGAGTAATTTTTAACTATGTAAAAATTACACATTTTCTATTCTTTACAAAGTATTTACTACGTTTTTATCGAAGGATAAAGAATATCTTTATCGGAAATATTAGCACATTTATAAGTAGTCATTTATTAGTGATTTGTTAGTTGATTTCAGTAAGATATACCAAGTTAATAAAACACAACATTTTCGGCAAAATGTCTTCATAAATGCAACTTTGAACTTATTTATTTCATTGAAACTAAATAGGTATCACATTAAATTATACAGTAAAAAACAATTAACTAAATATTGAATATATTTAAACTTTTGAGAATAAAAAAAAATGTGTGTACCTTAATCCACATGTAATTACTGCATGTGCTGGTTACAACTATTAGACACAAATAAAAAACACATTGAAAAATTTAACTTTTTGAGTTTGCTATACAAAATAAATGTGCTGAATTTTTTATCGCAGCAAATATTAATACATTATTTTCAGTTGCGATCAGTTGTATGATATCACATACTTCAGTTCTTTGGTTAATTCTCTATGAACATAACTATAAAATGTAACTGTCTCAACAGCTCATTGCTTTTCACACACATTTACTTTATTATTATCTTATCCCATACAAATCACAGGTAAATATCGTTTTTTAATTGTATCTCATCTCTGATCACGAGACAATCAAGTGAAACTCATTAGGTCCTAGTCAACCTTTTCCAATTGAGGAGATAGCTGTATCTAATTAAATGTTTTGGTTCCGCATTTATAAAAAAAGTGATAGCGAATATCTGTGTAAAGCTATTTTTATTCCTAATTAAATATTGTTTAAAACTACACATTTATGTTGATTGTACCCATACTTTTTTAAAAGGTTACAACTTGTTCTTGTTAAAGTCTATCTGAATTTGCTATTCAAACCATTTTACTGAAGTGTATCTGTATGCAATTCAGTGAAATCTATTGAATAAAGGCAGAATATTGCTATTTAATCCATTCTGGCAAATGCTACAACAAATTATAATATTAACATGTTATGTAAATGTTAATGATAATCATTAAAAAGTACTGAATGATTTTTCTGCATATTTATGCAAAATTATCTGATGTGTGAAAGTAGGTAGACTGTGTTAGTTATGCATCTTTTATATTAAAATATTTAGTTTAATTATAAGTTAAATCTGAATTAAGCTAAATATATTTTATATTCATATGTTAGTTATCAGTTAAAGATGAATTAAGCTAAATCTATGTAATATTCAAATATTTAGTTTAGTTATCAGTTAAAGATGAATTATGCTAAATATAAATACAATTAATATATACAGTAGAAGCAATGTATATATTATTTAAAGAGCATGTCAATATTTGAAATAATATAATATCAGTGGAAATCAATCAAATGAATAAATAACTGAAAAAGAAAATATATGGGTGCCCATACTTCCCCATATTTATACAACTGTTTCTCTCCACAAACATATTATAGAGTACCATTATTTGGTGTTAATCAATATATAATCTATAATATTGACATTTTATTTCCTCTGCGTTTCACTTTGAAAATAAGTGTCTGTTTTTCATAAAGTTTTGCTTTCTTTCCTAACTTGAAATTAATAAATATGCAATAAACATGTTGACTAATTCAGCTTTACTTTACAGTATCTATATGTAAATCAAAGGGTGGAATATATAATTCTAAATGTGTAAAAAATGTTTGTGTTGTTGGACATCCAGAATACTAAAATAATATTTTAATAAGTTCTTGTAAATTATATGAATTAAAAAATCAAACTTATTACATGCGGACTCACTACACTTTTATAAGCTATCAATAAAGTTGTTTTAGTAACAAATTACTTAAAAAGAACAATATTTTAACTGAAAATGAGTGCAATTTTTTTTGTTTTGTTATTTTTACTGACATTTTTTTCACTGGTTTAAAAGAAATAATCTCACAGTCCACGCTTCCTCTTTTTGAAGAAAACTCAGCTTGCTTAAAAGCTTTCCAAATAAAAAAAAAAAACACCTTTGTGGAATTAAAATGTTATTTATTTTTCTTATTTTTAACTAGTAACAAATGTGTGTTATCTCTTTTAGTTTGACTCTAAATATTGTTTACTTGACATAACAAGGCACAATCAATCTAAAATGTGGAGCATTTGTTATGATTTAGGCTGGTGGTGACCAAGAGACCTATAAGGGATTTCTTGTATCAATCATTATTGACTTCATTATCAGGAGTAGCATCATTATTTGTCGTAAACACCACATATTACATGCCCCGTCTGCCCTGCCCAACTTATCTCATAGCACAAATAAAACATTAAATTAAAATATATATGTAACCTGGATCCCACCTTGATATTTTAAAGGGTCACTTTAGTGGTCCAGCTTTCATAGTAGCAGAGATCAGGATATTTTTTATTTTATTTATTGTGATTAAAAAAGAAGATCTTTTGTGAGAAATCACACTGAAAAAGTGTTGCTTCCCTTGATCTTTAGTCATTACAGGGAAGTCAACTGTCGGCTGAACCACAATCTTGCAAAATGTGTGGACTCCAGACTTAAAAAAAAATAAAACAGCTATTTTAGTGTAATTTTTTTTTCAAAAGATCCCACAACTTATGAAAACTATATTGTTACATATATTTACTAATAGGTTTGCTTACAATTGAAATACATTTCATTAAGGCTGTAGAAATAGCTTTATACCATTTATCCAATTATGTCCGGTGCACCTTCTCTTTTCTCTTTTGTTTTTAAATACTTTACCTCCTAATGGTACATTTATTAGCTCCAGTAAATTGCTGGATCAGTGCATGCCCAAATATGGTCCTATACCTTTATATAGTTAAACACAAACAAAAAAACATACAATATGCCAATAAACATGTTTTGATACAATATTCTTGAAACATTACAAGATGATATTAAAATTGATCTAAATCCTAAAATTGTCTATTTTTTCTCAAAGGGCATGTTTTATACAATATCAAACTTTAATTTCCTGCATCAAAAAAGCATTAGAAAAAAAGGTTTATAATTTGCTTGTAACATGCAAGAGATGCACAGATCACACCAATATGTTACATCAGTATTTGAAGCTATATCTCACATTCTTCTGTTACCACTCACTTTTTTTTTTTCTTTTTTTTTAATACCCTATTTTTGACTTAAAATGGTGGAAATGATGAAACATGTCAAGTGGCTCTGATGTACATCCCTGTATTTACTATTCTATGGGGAAAACATTCTCACCCATTTCAGACACTTGAGATGCTTATTACATTCCCCAACCCTAAATATGTTTTCCATCACCATTTAAAATTGGCCTTTTTTGATTTCACATTTTATATATAGCTGTACACTGTATAGCTGTTGTCAGTAATGCATAGTACATTCCTTATATTCAGCCAGCAAATCCACATATTAATATTACTAAAAATGTTTTTTAAAGAATGAATATCACAATACAGATATTTTACTTGTTTTATTTTTATCATAAACTATGACAAGCACAATATATTTCTATAGAAATGTGTGTATCCTAACTTACATTACTTCCATGTTAGTATTTTTATTATCATTTATCTGTAATGTGCCAACATAACCTGTAGAACTAAACAGGGAATATAGTCAGGGCCGGATTTACATCTCAGGCACCCTTAGGCACAGCAGCTTCTTCCCTCTTGTAACTCTCTAATTCCAGGTGTTCGCCCCCTAGCGGCCAGTCTCTAAACTGTAAATGTAAAATCAGGCGCCCGTAAAGGGAAGTGCCCCTAGGCAGTTGCCTCTTTTGCCTAATAAGCAATCCACCCATGGATATAGTACACATGTAAAATACAACTTTAAGAATACATAAAAAGACTGGAGAGCCCTACCTTGGAACTTTTGTAGAAAGCACTTTACAGAACTGAAAGGCTCACAAGCTTGTGTTTCTCTTTCTTCCTAATGTCTACAATTTACAAGTACATAATCATTGTTATTCTGCTATGCAGTTACAGATAAACATATATCAGGTTATATGCACTAAGATGGGAACGTCTCTCAGTTATTTTACAAATCAATCCACTTTAGTATGATAAGATATCCCAAATGAGAAAAACAAGCTGTCTAGAATAACATCGGATTTACTATGCAACAGTTTTAATTTAATCTCACTGATAAGAAAACATACAAGTTACTGACTATTTTGCCAGATTTAATAATGGTCTGATAGGCTGTATGAGCAATATATAAAAAATAATCAGTATGCAATATTGTGCTTTCTGACATATAATGAACTTGAATGGGGATTTTAGTGCATAATACATGGAAGATAAATATTTTCTATTTACCTAGATAACACACAAAGCCAAATAGGATTTCAGAACAAATTACTGATAGTTGCTCTTTAAGGACCTTCATGCTGCTGATATGAAAAGGAAGGCGGATTGGCCCCGGGATAAACAATTGCTCTTTATAAATATTTAAATGGGACACAGGAAAATAAATGAGGATCTATAGTACTGATTTCAGATATGCATAATGCCATGTAAATAAAGAGAAAGCAAGAAATATAGGACAAATTACACTCTGTACATTAAAGGGAGAAGTTTACCATAAAGGGATATGGGATTAACAAAACTGCTGTGCATCATCAGTTAGAAATGTTTAAATCACGTAGGAAATGCGTTTACATTTTTTAACTTGATCAAGAATTGAATTAGATATTGCACATTTTATTTTTTGTTTGTAAAGCCATTGAAGCCGTCCCACTCGAAACTGCTTAGGTAAAGAGGTTTAGGCTGTAGCTGACACATCGATCATATTTTAGTTTTATTGATTTCTGTACTCATTCCTTATCATGCAGAGAACGATGCAATGATTAAACCATTTACATATCAACTGTAGGTTGTAAGTTCAAACCCCAGTTCTCCCCCTTTTTTTACATTAATATTTTTATTTTATTTCAATAATTATTTTACTAGCATTACAGCAGCCATTTCTGTCGCACACCATCCATTATATTCTCCAACTACAATGTTATAGTCACTAAATCTAACTACTACCCTGTTTTCTAATGGGTGATGGAGCAATATAACTAATATCACTAATTATTTTATCAGCCATTGCCATCTCATACCAGCCCGAATAAACCATAACTGTAATCTTATAGTCACTAAATGTAACCACTACACTATATCACTACATGCTTTGTAATGGGTGATGGAGCAATATAACTAATATCACTAATTATTTTATTAGCATTACACCAGCCATTGCCATCTCATACCAGCTCTTATAATCCCCAACTGTAATCTTATAGTCACTAAATGTAACCACTACACTATATCACTACATGCTTTGTAATGGGTGACAAAAGAACAATATAACTAATACAGAGTTAATATTTACAGTGCAACAAACAGTAAAAGCAAAATGAACAGTTTTGATATCTGCTCAAATTAGGTTAAATTGAAGTTTTACTGGTATATCTGTAAAAAAAAAATATATCTAGATGTAGTTTTAGCAAAGGAAAAACATTTTTGTATTGTTGACTTTTCTCTAGTAGTTGACAGTTGATGTCATTTGTAAAAAGTTTTACGGTAAGGGAATATACTCTGTGGTGAAATTGCATATATTCCCTGAGGAAACACACCGATTTTTGTAGTATGGTATATCATCATTAAATATATAATCTGAATCTAGCAAAAAATGAAAGCATTATGGAAGCCTTCAATTTCCTTTGTATCTTGCCGCTTGATAATACATTGGGAGGCGAATAATTGATTTGGTTTCGGGATCCCATTACTCATGCTGGGGGTCAGTAAGAAATTATTTTGCGGATGTTCATTGGTCATTTTTAAGTGTCAGTTTCAATTTCCCTGAAATCTATAAAACCAATATATAACCTTCTCCTGACACAATTTCATGGATAAATTTGATCCCACATGAGGTATTTCTCAAAGTAATAACTCAGAGTTATTAGAAAAAAATGTCTGTAAGGTTATTACGTTAAAGAGACACGTTTACCAAAGCTTAAATGTGAGATTGCTAACTAATAAATAGTCGCTGATATTTTATTTTAGTGAACACATTTAATAGAGTAATGACAGGCGGTAGATGTTTTTATTAGGCATTGGTCATTAAAACAATATTATTCAATGATTTAAAAAGCAATAATGATAATTAAACTGATTTTCACACATCAGCTGCTAAACCTCCAGTTGATCTGCAGGTCCCCACTCCATCTAGGGAGTAGAAGTTGCATGGGCAATTAGGCAGTTCATTGGTAAGGGAAACACTTTCATGCAGTAGGTCTTCTGCCATTGAAGAGTGCTGCCTTTCAGTGACAGCTATTTCCATGCTCACAATCACCTTTCAAGGAATGGGAAATTACACGAGGATTAAGAACAAAGTAAAAGCACCTAGCCATGTTAATAACCTATCCCAGAAACATTGTGAGAGAACTGCTACGAGTTACCGTGGCGAGCCAGAGCCGAACATTACGGCAAACGTTTCCTTTGATATTTGCACTGACAAAAGATTACGAGTTACTTCTTCAGACTTTAACACCAAAACCCTATGCTAATAGGAATTTACGGATCACTCGCAAAATAGGGCAGTGCCGTAACTACAAGAAAATATGACGTGTACAAAGGACAATTCGCAAATGGTTTTAAAACCATTGCTGAGTGCTGCAGCAGCAGTTAGAGATTGTATAGCACCAAAACAATCAAACATGATTAAATTTCAACATTATTTGACACTTAACAGTGCAATATAAACATATGTGTAATTAAAAAAAAAAGTATTGTATTATTATGTCTGTTTCTTTATACAACTAAACTAAATACAAAAAAATATATATATATAAACAGTTCCTTGCAAAAGTATTCACACCCCTTGGCATTTTTTTTGTGTTTTGTTGCCTCACAACCTTGAATTAACATGGATTGTTTGAGGATTTGCATCATTTAATTTACAGAACATGCCCACAACTTTGAAGATGTTTTTTTTTTATTGTGAAGCAAACAACAAATAGGACAAAATAACAGAAAAAGTCAATGTGCAAAACTATTCACCGCCCTAAAGTCAATCATTTGTAGAGCCACCTTTTGTGGCATTCACAGCGCCAAGTCGCTTTAGATAAGTCTCTATGAGCTTGCCACATCTTACCACTGAGATTTTTGCCCATTCCTCCTTGCAAAACTGCTCCAGCTCCCTCAAGTTGGATGGTTTGCACTTGTGAAAAGCAATCTTTAAGTCTGACCACAGATTTTATGTTGGATTGAGGTCTGGGCGTTGACTAGGCCATTCCAACACATTTACATGTTCCCTCCTTAAACCACTCAAATGTTGCTTTAGCAGTGTGTTTGGGGTCATTGTCCTGCTGGAAGATGAACCTCCATCCTAGCCTCAAATCACGCACAGAGTGGTACAGATTTTGCTCCAGAAAATCCCTGTATTTAGCACCATCCATCTTTGCCACAACTCTGACCAGTTTCCCAGTCTCAGCTACTGAAAAACATCCCCACAGCATGATGCTGCCACCACCATGTTTCACTGTGGGGATGGTGTTCTTTGGGTGATGTGATGTGTTGCGTTTGCACCAGACATAGTGTTTTCTTTGATGGCTGAAATGTTCAATTTTAGTCAGACCAGAGCACCTTCCTCCATACATTTTGGGAGTCTCCCACATGCCTTTTCGCAAACTCAAAACGTGACATTTTGCTGAAAGTAATGTCTTTCTTCTGGCCACTCTGCCATAAAGCCCAACTTTATGGAGCGTATGGCTTACTGTCGCCCTATGTACAGATACTCCAGTCTCTGCTGTGTAAATCTGCAACTCCTCCAGGGTTACCTTAGGTCTCTGTTCTGCCTCTCTGATTAATGCCCTCCTTGCCCGGTCTGTGAGTTTTGGTGGGCAGCCATCTCTTGGCAAGTTTGCTGTTGTGCCATGTTCTTTCCATTTGGTTATGATAGATTTGATGGTGCTCCTGGGGATCATCAAATATTTGGATATTTTTTTTATAACCTAACCTTGACTTGTACTTCTCAACAACATTGTCCCTTACTTGTTTGGAGAGTTCCTTGGTCTTCATGACAATGTTTGGTTAGTGGTGCCTCTTGCTTAGGTGTTGCAGCCTCTTGGGCCTTTCAAAAAAGGTGTGTATATGTAATGACAGATCATGTGACACTTAGATTGCACACAGGTGGACATCATTTCACTAATTATGTGACTTCTGAAGATAATTGGTTGCACCAGAGCTTTTTGTGGGCTTCATAACAAAGGGGGTGAATACATACGCACATGCCAATTTTCTGTTCTCATTTCACTTCACCAACTTAGACTATTGTGTTCTGATCCATCACATGAAATTCTGATTAACAAAACATTGAACTTAAGGCTGTAATGTAACAAAATAGGTAAAAAGTCAAGGGGGGTGACTACTTTTGCAAGGCACTGTACATATATAAATATAACACTTTCTTGCTGCAGTTGTTCTCAATCATTAAAGTAATCATGATGTTCTCATCCGTTTCTAATCCGTAAAACTTGGTTTGGCTACTCCCTTCACTGAAATTTCTTGCAGATAAGGCAGGATTTACGGATGTGGACTGAGTGCAGTAATACTGCAAGTCAAAAGATTAACATGAACGTGTAACGTAGGGAAAAAACTCCCACAGCCAAATTAAAAGCCTGTTAGTGTATCAAGTTCAACCTTTTCTCCTCTGATCCTTGTAATATGTGAATTGTTAATTGATGTAGAGGAAGGCAAACACACACACAAAAAAAAAAAAAACATTTTAAACATTGACCATTTTTTCATAAGGGGAAAACAAAATCCTTCCAAAACATTGAATATGTATTTTATTAATGATCAGTGGCTAAGTAAAACATCTACCTCATATTTGTTAAGGCATTACAGTGTTCTTTTAATCTACTTTTCTAATTATAACTTAAATATAAGTCCCATAAAAAGTGTAAATCGTAATTCCTCAGAAAGAAATCAGAATGATGTTTTCTCTGTTCCCTTGTAGTGTACAGGATTTATTGTTTATTTGAACTGTATCATCTAGTCCATGTCCAAATGCCATACCATATTAATATATTGCACAATAGCACTGCTACAATGTTACAAATTAAATAGACAATCATTATGGTATCTCACTTTTCATAAGATTTTGTTTGTTTGCAAAAAGCAAGATTTTAACGGAATACCATATTTACAATATGTTGTTTTTTTAAATAAACTAAATATTGGGCAAAGTATTAAAAAAAAAAAAAAAAACAAGGAAAAACTTAGCCGTTAGCTTATTAATGTTCGCATTCAATTATTCTTTACTGTGGTATACCATTGCTTTCTTGATTTGTGTGTCAGAACAGCTTTCTCAATAGTAGGTGTACTTTTAATTCTACTGAAAGTACTCACACTTCAAATTGCCACATTTCAGTTTTAACAGCTGAATTTTGCATGAATTGAAGGTCTCTTTCTAGCTGTATAAACAGATGAACAGAAACTAAGAGCCCTATGCGAATCCTTGAAAAAGAACATTGCGATAGAACTGACACGAGTGGCAACGTCTAGCCGTAACTGTGATTTACGGCACTTGTTTGCATTGAATTTTCGACTGATAATAATTACGAGTTATTCCAGGAGACCTTTGCCCCAAAACCCTATGCTAATAAGATTTTACAGATCACTCGCAAATAAGGGCACTGCCGTAACTGCAAAAAGCAGATAAAAGACTTATGAGTACCAAAGACTACTCCCAAGTGGTTTTAAACCTCTTGCAGAGTCTCCTAGAAGCATTTAAAGTAACAGTATAGCACAAAACACACTACAAAATAATGAAAATTCAACATTATTTGACACTTAACAATCAGATATCAACATATGTGTAATTAACAAATATGTTATGTTAGTATTAAACCGTTGTATTATACAAAATCTAGGTTAATACACAACGCAGGTTTAATATACTTCACAAAACCACGTTGCCAAGGAACAAGTGCGCTAATACATAATCTATAAATATATTGTATTTTAACACAAAATAAACACATTTTTACTGATTGAAGCTATAAATACTATTGTCACATTTTTTTTAATATCAGCATATATTTTTAATAAAATTAATATATTTAGATATTTTATATCAAATAACTGAACATTTGTAAATTTATGTATAATGTTCGGAGTTTTTAAACTGTCCAAAGGTTTTTTTTTTGTTTTGTTTTTTATGTAGTTTAGTGTTTTTTCTCTCTGGCAGCTAGTACACCACAGAAAACAGCCAGTGGACCACAAGCGTCCCAAGGGCTGCCAGTTGCCAGCACGGTAATATATCATAAATTAAAGGCTTTATTCATTTTTTTTTATTTTCAAGAACTCTTTCCCTATTAATAAGTATGGTATTTCCAGAGATCATTTTGTAAATATAGAATTATAGAGTTATTTAAGCAATAAAATCAGCTTCTGGTATTTAAATCTTTGTAACTTATAGCGCCTTTAACGTTCATCAATCCACTGTGTGCTGAATGGACATCAAGTAAAGAAAGCAATGTGAGCTCTTTAAGGAAAAAGAGATTTACAGGCGAGTGATCGCTATCTCAAGAAGTGTTATGTGTATGGAATTGTATCCCAGAGTGGACTTTTGAAAGTACAAAAGATCGCATTGGATGCCATAGTGTGTAAATGGCTTGAACGTTTCCACTTGAGGGATTCCCTTATGTTCCTAGCTGATTAGCCTTGTTCTATTTGGAGTCAAGTGGATACTGTCTTGGAATGTTTCCAAATATGTTTCCTCTTTCTTACCTCGCTACTTAGAATGCTGGAAAGCAGTGCAGATTTTTCCAGAGTGCCTCCTCATTGAGATTAAATAATAGGAAAGCCTGAAGAACATGCGCCTTAAGTGACAAGCATGACTGCACAAAGCAGGAATTACTCTAGGCTATCAAGAAGTCCCTTTTCATGTTAATCACTTAGAACAAAATGTCTAATTACGCTGTCTTTATATAAAATAATTAAAAGCCATTTTTGCATTAACACTTACAACTTAGATTATGTAAAACATAATTAGCATAGTACATTAGCCAATCTTTATAGTGCTGGGAGCTGTTAACAGAGAGAAAATAAGAGAGTTGTAGTATAATAGTATCTATGCAAGGACCAGATATCAGGAAGCGAGGCTAAACACATTGCTGCTTCTGCCGAGGTATCAAACAAAGAAGCCTAATACCCTGATGTATTCATACACCATACTTCTCTCTTCATCAATTCATGTCTATAATTATTATAACCTCTATTATAACTGTTCATATGCCAAAAAATTAAGTATAAATGTAAAGATGGTTGGATGTAATATCTATATCGACTAATTCTCACCTATTATTATGTTGGCCAATAAACTCCAATTCTTCATATACCCTAACTAAATAGACTAGTTGGGTTAAATATGATGGCTGCCAGCCTGTTAGCAGTCTCAAAAGAGTGAAGATATCAAGTGTGTGTTTTGACGGTTACAACTAAATTTGAGGTATGAAAACATTATAGTCGAATAGATATTCTTAATTCTTTCTACGTATATAGATATTTTTTGCTATAATATAAGCTAAATTAATTGAGATAAGAGGATTGAAGACAAAAGAATGACTGTCTGCTGCCAACATGACCAAGTAAAATACTATATAAATAAATATGGTGTATAATAGCATCTTAGGGAGCTCTGAAGTGTAGTCAAAGACTCATCACTTATACCACCAGTGTCTTCCAAACTAATTGTGAAACATTATTTGGCTTCAAAAGTACTAAATGCACCACAAAATTGGCCCTTCACCACTGGATGTAATGGCTACGAAACATTCGTAACCATTCTGGAGAACCTCAAAATGACCAGAAATGACTCAAAGTTGCAGTGGGGCCCTTATTACAATTCTTCAGAACTTAAGGACGCCATAATGGTTTGCAAAGAAAAACCAACACAACTGCGCTAATATATTGGTTATACAAAAATGAAAATTTATTGTGACACAAAACATGGTTTGGGAAATACTAATGTACCGTATATTTTTTTATTTGAGCACTGTTTTCTCTAAACAAACTGTTTTAACCCATAAAATACACATTTAAAATGCAGGGTATACTGCACATCACATTTTACATAAAAAGCTTCACTGGAAACAAATAAATCAGAAATAATAGCATTCTAAAGTACCATACATTAAACTAAAATGCATATCCTCATACATAAATATGCAGTATAAAGCAAGGTGTGTGTATGTCCGGCTTAACTGTTAAAAAAATATTTACATTTTTAAACCTTCAGAAAGAGTTTTAACACTTAAAAATATAATAAAATGTATTTGGCACAAATAATTAATGTTCACATTTTATTTCTTTTAGTTTTTCATTTTTATTAGATCAGGAGATGAATCAGCATGAATTGTGGAATTTGCTCCTGGGATTTATGACCTTTTCCAGTTTAGTGCAAGGGCAATCTAATTATATTTAAATGATGTGTACAATGCATTTATTGCAGTGTTGATGGATGAGATGATGATACCCTTACCTGCACTAATGTGGTAAAGGATGAAACATGCTGAGTCTTGCATCTCTCTACAGGATAGCAATAACTTACATTCTTCGCATGATCTCTGAGCTGTAGTACCATACAAATGATATTTATTGCAAATCTCTACATCACAAATAATGAACAGAAGCAAAAACCTTTATTCCACTTAAAGGGAAACAGCACAGGTTTCAAATATGGAATAAATAAAAAATATAGATTATAAGAATTTTTTTTTTAATTAAATCTGGTTCAAAATAATGTGTTTTTTAGAGTTAATGTGCATTAAAATGTCTTTTTTTTAAGGCTTTTTGTTTTACTTGACATTTAGCCTTTCTGATTCACTCACCATACACAAGCGGTTATCTCATTCATGAATGTGTGCATACCTTAAGGAAACAATTAGCCCAATATATATTTTTAATATGATATACAATAGTATATCAGCATGGGGGGAAAAATTAGTCCAATATGTATTTCATATGATATACAATAGTATATCAGCATGGGGGAGCAATATATATTTCATATGATATACAATGGTATATTAGCATGGGGTGAGTGCATAGTCCAATATATATTTCATATGATATACAATAGTATATCAGCATGGGGGGAGCAATATATATTTCATATGATATACAATGGTATATTAGCATCGGGCGGGGGGCAATTAGCCCAGTATATATTTCATATGATATACAATAGTATATCAGCATGGGGGAAGCAATTAGCCCAATATATTTCATATAATATACAAAAGTATATCAGCATGGGGGAAGCAATTAGCCCAATATATTTCATATGATATACAATAGTATATCAGCATAGGGGGGAGAAATTAGCCCAGTATAGATTTCATATGATATACAATAGTATATCAGCATGGGGGGAGTACATAGCCCAATATATATTTCATATGATATACAATATTTTATCAGCATAGGGGAAACTGATGTCAAATACAACTCTTTAGTATAAGCTTTTTCATGAGACACCTTCTACATACCCAACTGAGATACCCAACAGATGTGAATTGTCATAAAATACAAGTATTAGCTATTAAGCTGGTCAGGAAGTTAATCAGCCATGGTATTTAAAGACTTTTTTTTCTTAGAGTTAACATGCTTTAAAATGTCTTATATTTTTAGTTAAACGTTACCATAATGGAACATAGTTATTATGCAAATATCCAAAATAATCCAACATTTTAGATTATATTATAAAAAAAAAAAAAAATTGAATATATTTTAGTATAAAATAATATCAAACAATGGAACTCTATGTAATTTAAAAAGAGAAAATTGATTGTGCCTAATTATGTTAAATCAAACAAAGGTAGAAGTTGATCTTAAATTATTAATAATCTTCTACTCAAGAATTTCACATCTTTTCTTCTTGTGAACGTTTAATTATGCTCCGGTTTATCTATTTCATTCTCTTTGTAAAATGAGGCTCACCTGTTTGATTGTTCAGAGATTCTATAATGACTGTTTGGCATATCCTACAGGCAAAGGTCCAGAAACTCTTTATGCTGGCTATAACCTCAATGATAATGAGTGGCACACAGTACGTGTGATCCGACGAGGAAAGAGTTTAAAGTTAATGGTGGATGACCAACAAGGCATGACAGGTACGTACTATTTAGTCTTAATTCACACAGTCTGAACATTTGAAATACCCACTGAAAACTGGTTTATATTTGGCTTTTTCTATGTGTTTATAACTTCAGCTACAATAATTTATTTTTAATTATTGCTATTACTAATGGTTATTCATTTATTTAGGTAAGTATGACTCTGCTGAATAAAGATTATAGGAAAAATAATTATGCATTCACTACCAAAATGTTATATCACATTTTTTTATGAATTCGGATAAAAGCATACAATTATTAAAATATAAGTTGTTTTATTCTACTGGTCTCCTCATCTTTGGGCAAAACGCGTTGAACAACCTACTATTGAAATTGCAATAACTCGGCTAATGTTTTGATGCAAAGAAATTCTACTACCACTGGTCTAGGGATACAACAAGCTCGTCATTATCTGGTGAAATTACATATAATATTAAATTTAGTATTGTCATGAAACTAAGCATAGCCTTAGCTATAGGGTCAGAAAATGTGACAAAGTAAGGTTATAGGTAAGATGAAGAAAACGGTAGTGATTTACTGTACATGGTGCATAAGGGCTCAAATATACACATATGAATTATGTTTTTGATATAATGCTCAAATCTGGTATGAAATAATTCACTTTTTTGGTGCTGGAACCTTTTTTCGCAGCAACATCATGCCTACTTAGGATCAACTAAGCATCAGTGTAAGAGTTATTATAATCTTATGCTCTAATGATGTATCTGTATATTAATTTAATACTAATGATGCTTGTTGCTGTATTGAAATAAGCAGAAAAAGCAAATAATGAATAAATTCCATCTTTTCTCCTGGTATTGCATACAGAAGAATTTGTTTGATGTTTTAATCAAAGGAACAATTATTTTTTTTTGAGATGTATGTGAATAGGGCATTCTATAGGATAGGCAGTAGTTGGTGATTGAAATCTAAGACTCTGATAATCAGATACCAGGTAGAATTGGTCACTTTCATCCTATAGAACCACTAGTCAGATAACTATGAGCTCCCCATCCACAGGGTAAACAATAATAACCCAGGAGGAAGGATCCACATCTTAAATCAGACTAGTACTCTGAACACTTCCCTAAGAGGACCATTTCTTTCTATATTATTTTTTTTGATAACTAAACATGGTAATGGACAACATGCTTTTAGAAAGTAAATCAAAATCCAGATAAAAACCAGATATATCTTGCAACTCTTATAGGCCATTTTACTACATGGGTCCATTTTGCTTTTTTACATGCTGTCTGTTACTTCCTCGGCTGGCTGTTCCCTCTAAATGAATCAACTTATTTTAGTCCTGCTGAGATCACTGGCAGATTGACAGCCTTATTAAATTGTGACTCTGCCAATTGCATAGGGCTTTATATAAGCACATAGCATATTTTTTTTTTACAAAAGTTTTTAGTTAGTGAACTTCTATCCAAAAGCTAAGTCTTCACTAACTAAAAACTTTTGTGAAAAATATGCTATGTGCTTATATAGTGGCTGATAATGTCCACTTACCATTTTGAAGACAGACACTTCCTGAGTATTCAATGTCTCCTTCCACCTCAGGAAGTTGAGCTCCTGAAGCCAAAATGGAAAACTCCACAGTAAAATATTTGCATATAAAAGGAAATAATTGAGATGCTCTATAATTTTTTACATTCTAAAAACATATTTTTCAATGTAGTACTTTAAAAAAATGCATTTTGCAAATAAGGCCACAGTGGTCATTGACTGAAGTGCTCAGAATATTTGCTACTGCCAGACAAGAGAGGCCATGCGATAATAGTGAAAAAAATAAGTATATAATATTATACATGTCTGATCACCTTAGTGGGTAATCAAACAATTTATTTTTTAAATACATGCCCCTCCACCTCCAACCCGTCAGACTGGTTGGGACAAGGTGAGCGTGTCTTTACCAAGTGGCCGCTCTGGGACCAGCTAGGCTTCTCTTAGCCACTAGGAGAGTTAATAGAGGAAATTACTAAGGTAACAGTTAAGCAGGAGGTCACTTTGAGATTTCCGTTTCAAAAATAGACATAATAACTTTTTCTATAAAAAGTTATGTAATCAGATGTATAGTACATAGCACCGGTCAGTGATATTAATTGCTAAATGACAGACCATTTTTGATCTGATTGATAGATGAACCTTAAAAAAGTTTGTTCTAATAATAAATAGTTTGTCCAATTAAAAAAAATAATATATATATATATATATATAATACAATTGGCTAAGTTCACCAAGTATGGTTATGGCCATGAACAGATCATCAGAAATGTTTTATACGCTAAGCCAAGATTCTCATTACCCTTTCAATGAAAGCGTATTTGGGTTCAAATAAGCTCACTTCAGTAGCTAGTCTTGCATTGTTTTCATTCACTCTTTAGTGAATCCGCGCCTGTTCCAGTTTAGAAGGAAAGAACTTTTTAATGCATCATCTCGAGGTGTCATTGCACAAGGTAATGAGAGAGGAAATGCAGGCCATCCAAACATGGTATAAGACACTAGAAAATGTATATGTCTTACTAATATTCCCTTTTGTTCCATAATGCTCTTTGTAATCTGAATTCCTACCCAGTGCCAAGTGCTACTACTCTTTCTTCAGCCTTGTACTTTTTTAATAGAAAAAACGTCCTTTTCACATTAAACAGACTCTAAACTCCACACATTCCTCATCTCCCAGGAGTTCACTTTTTCATAGTATAAAATTAATTTAGAATGATGAAAGCCCTAGTAGCCCATATATATATATATAAGGTTATTAGTTATCCCTATGTTCTTTTAACTTCACTCTGATCACCTCTGCCATATTGGTTTCTTTGCCTGCTCCCCCAGAGTGTATCACTGTGTAAGTTGGGTGGGCAGCAAGCTATGAATCTTCAAGATATATCTTCTAATACTAGAATCTGCACCACATAACCATGTCGGCCAAAAGGAAACTGGTGGTTATGTTATGTGAAATGGGAAATAGAAATTGACAGAAGCTTCTCTCCCACCCACCCTTTGAGGATTGGAAAGAGTGGTAAAGACCAACATGGCAGACCCTTAGAAGTAAGCAGAGGGAAATGAAACCATAACTTTATTTAATTGGACTAAAAAAGATATGTTATTATGCTGGTTGATTGTGTGATTGAGGTAATACAACATGGGGTGGGGGGTTATACGCATCTCATGCCATCTATTTATTTCCTATGTAATGTACCCTATAAGAAAATAAATCCTTTCTCACTTTATCTCAGTTCTTCTCTACTGATCTGATGTAAGAAAATGCTTAGCAAGGTTCCCACCGGGTGTAGCAGTATGCCACAAATTACTCAATAGCAATTATTTATGCTAGAAAAATA
The DNA here is from genome assembly GCA_027410445.1 of Discoglossus pictus. Classification (NCBI taxonomy): domain Eukaryota; kingdom Metazoa; phylum Chordata; class Amphibia; order Anura; family Alytidae; genus Discoglossus; species Discoglossus pictus. The sequence goes on along the minus strand of CM050165.1, from coordinate 57,027,081 downwards.
TTTATCCCTGGATTTAAAATCCATTGTTGGAGAATTAATGCTTAGCACCAGTCAAAATCATATAAAGATGATTTTAATGTGTAATATTTTGTCTGTTAAGGGTGTTATTGCATGATCTACTAAAGACCTAAATAATTTGTTTTACGTACTATGCTCTTTACAATCATCAACAAATACCAAATAATGCCAATATATATATATATATATATATATATATATATATATATATATATATATATAGTACTGTTTTTCTTATTTCACTTCTTAAAAACAAATCAATAAAATAAGAAACCATACAATGTAAAATATACCGAAGCACATATATATTCTTCTTGTTTTCAGAAGTGAAAGATCAGAGTTAATAGTGAAGAGAAACACAGACAGAAGGTATATTTGTAGCACTGTACATGATTCAGTCTATGCTCTCATTCCTCTACCAGTCAGATACAGGTCACTAATTCCGACAGCTACTGTCAGTTCCAATGCTAGGCATGAGATTTTGAAATGTTAATAGCAAAAAAACCATAAACTGAAAATATGTATACCAGTGTGAGGATATTTTTATACATAGAATATTTATAGTGAGGTAATTGTATTTGCATGTGAGCATTAGAACATACACCTGCCTTAAAATTGCATAGTTAATCTAAATTAACGTGTGAATTAATTCTTTGTTAAAAATGGTATCAACATAACAATCTTGGATATATGTAATTAAGCTAATAAGTCTGCAAGCAACAATGACCTCAAATACAATATAACATAATGTAAACATTTTTAGAATATTTATATTTCAGAATAATTTCCATTTAGTATTTTCCTTACCTCTTTTTTAACTTCATCACCATGTCCTAGTGGGTAAACATGCCATCTTGCTTTCTCCTTTCTCTGTACTAAACTCAATATTCTTATCTTATGATGATACATATTGTGAGAAAATAAAATAAGAATGACATAACCAGTCAACTGGAAATGATGGCCATGTATATGGTGCATAGTTACAGGAAAACCATTGTCATTATTATATACTGAAAATATCTGGTAATATGGTATTTGGTAATTTTAGTACTTAATGCCAGGCTGTTCAAAGCAGTACATATTTATTCCTAAGTAAAATCTATCTATCTATCTATCTATCTATCTATCTATCTATCTATCTATCTATCTATATCTGTTATATTTTTATATAGTTAATCATTTTACCTATTATGTATTAATATAGTTTTATTAATTGTTTAATATTTTATAAAGGACAATTCCATAACCAAATTATAATCTAATTTTATCTAAGCACTACACAGAACACTTATACCTTTATAATTTTTATGCTACAAACCTCTAGTGCCAACCATGTTCATTAAAATACATTGGGAGATATTTCGGAAGCATCTCAAGTGCACTTCCCTTCATCCCTTGATTTACTACATACTATTTCCTATGGGGAAAAAATATTCCTTCTCATCTCAGCACTTCCAATCTCATCTCAAGTGAGAAAATGCTTAGTAAATTCCCCCCATTGTAGATTATAAGCTAGCCAGGATAAGACACCTACTGCCTTTAGTATCATTATTGGCATTTTCCATTGGATATATAACTAACCAAACTAATAACCTCAATATATGGGACTGCAAACATGTTTTACATTATTTATTACAATAATAACTTATTTAATGCACAGGATATCTAGCAATTCTTGAATACAGTATTTGTTCTTGCGACTACCACAAGCTTATTCAACTGATCTAAAATAATTCCTCCCACTTATTGTTTACAAAAATATACCACATTGTAAAAAACGGAGAACTATTGTCAAGAAATTAAAAAAATATATCAATACAAATTCCTGTTAGCTTCATTTGGCAATTCAGGCCTTTGCCCTGAGCATAGTGTATAGCTAATGAAAATAGAACTAGCGACTTGCCCATCAAAAAATGACAGCAATAAGATTGCAAGGCAGGTAATGGTGTTTGGTTAAGACATTAATTTTGTTGGTGTTCCGAGATGCTTCGGCGCTCATTGCGAGCCAGCGCTGAGCGCCTTTGGCGCTCATTGCGAGGCTGTTGGTTGTTTGTGTGCTATAAGCATCGTTGTTTTTTTTTTTTGTATGCTAATGAAATAATGAATAAAATAGTAAATGAATATACTTTACCTATTTTGAAGTAATATATGCAGGAAGCATTGTGCAGAAGAGCTGACAATCTGTTTTGATGTTGCTGCAGCATAAAATGTGTGTTTTCAGTGTTGTGGAGCTGCTGTGTAAACGTCATGAATGTGTGCAGTGTGTAGTGTAAATAGTGTGCGTGCGCGAGGCAAATCCGTTAGGTTAGCTGTGTAATTCCGCATTGTCTAAATTAGTGTTGTAAAATGGCGTCTAATGTGTGTTACGCGCCTGTAGCTGATTTTGCGTCCTTGTTCTTAGAGCTCGTCCGGCTTTTTCGGAAAATCCGTATGTGTTTGGTGGTGTTTTGCGTGTTTAGGGTCCTGTACCCTCGTTTTCGCTTAGGGGATTTTTGGGTGTCTAAACTCTTGTATTTGGACTTAAATTGAGGTGTAACTTAATTTTCAGAGGTCCGGGGTGCCCCCCCCTCGCTTTGTTTTAGCTTTTTATGTGTTTGTTGTGTTTATTTATTGTGTTTTTAATGTTTTCATGTGCGCTTGTTTCGGGCGTTAAGGTCGTATTTTTGCGAGGTCGTAATGTTTATTTTTCTTAGTCCCGTGGCTTGTATTTGTGGATGCTAAGTCCATACATTTTTGGGCGCTCCTTGCCAGCAACTGCCAGCAGCTTCGCGAGGGCCGCAGGCTCGCTATGTGAGCCCGCAGCGTTAGCAACAACCCGCTTGCTCACAACTGTATATGTGATTACAGTGGAACTTAGTTAAATCAACATGGAACACATCTGTATTTTTAAGCATTTAAAAAGAGGAATTTATTTTTAAAACTGCTTATTTTTCATTTTGCAACGAGAAGTAGAATTCAATAAAAAATGTTGATCCTTAATGCAAAGGTTATATACTGTCTATTGTTTATAAAATAGATATAACTAAGATATAACTAAGAAGTAGAGGGGAAGAAAAGAAGGAAGAAGAATAAAACTGAAACACAATAAGAAATATTCAGATTTTACAGACACAGCTTTTGTTAGTTAATGTTTTGTTAATAAATATCCTTTTTTTTTCACAATAGAAAGTACAACACATTTTCTACCACCATATCCAATGTTATAGCACAATAAATCAGCATTGCATTACAATTAACCTTGATCACCCAACCATTTTAATTAAAATGTATCCTTAGAAATTTCTCTTACATGACATCACAGACCCAGAATTTAGTTGATTCCCAATCTCTTTGAGAATGAACCTAAATTACCCTTTAATAATGCTGTCAAATTTTCCATTTCAGCATTTTCGATAATATTTTGTAAAACTTTCATTTGTGGTGGGAGAGTTTATTGATTCCAAACCTCGGCCAAAGCCCACCTTACAGCCAGTGTTATTGGGGATACTAGGGTGTGGTCAATTTTGTGAAAGGTTTCCAAAGGCTTGGATAATAAAAAGATATATGGATCAATTCCTTGTTTGATTCCACTTTGGGGCATGTCCACCATGTGTGGTAGTATGTACCTATTTGTTCACACCCTCTCCAGCACATCTGGTTTAGGATTTCACCTATTCTGTATAATTTATCTTGAGTGATGTGCCACATAAATAAGATTGTATATCCCTGCTCCTTTTAGGTCAGACAAATGGACATTTGTTATGTATTTCTAAGTTATCCTGCCCATTTTCTTCATTTATTATTATTATTATTTATTTTTTCAAATATGAAACAAATGGGTCCTAGCAACAGGGGCGAGGTCCCTACTCTGAAGAACTTACAATCTAGAAGATAAGGTTGTGGTGTGATACTGGGGAGTAATAGATGCAAAATGGCAGTGAATAAAGCAGTACGCTGACGTAAGTGGAGGTGCCTGTGTGTTACTCTGTATATTGTGTGGGAGAGCAATTCTATGTTGTAGAGTGTGCAGTTGTGCATATTAGAGTCTGACAGAGCGAGGCAAAGAGTTCCAAAGAGTAGGGGCAGTACAAGAAAACTCCTGAAGGCGGGTGTGAGACTAGGTGACAAAAGAGGAGGAAAGAAGAAGGTCATTAGTAGAGTGAAGAGGGTGGTTGGGGAGTATTTTGAGATGAGGGCAGAGATATAAGGGGTGCAATGTTGTTTAGGGCTTTATATGTTAGGGTCATGATTTTACATTTTCTTCTGGAGGTAATGGGAAGCCATTGGAGTGATTTGAAGAGAGGTGCAGCAGACACTGAGCGTTGAGTATGGTAGATGAACCTTCATCTATTTCACATTCAATATCTCTTTCCCACTTTAGTAGGGGAGCTTGAGCATGTGGGTGTTGTCATGAATACATTGTGGAGATTAACAGCCTTATTAAATTGTGATTTGGCCAATTAAAAAGGGCTCTATAGAAGCACATGGCATATTTTTTTACAGAAGTTTTTCGTTAGTGAAAACCTCGCTGTTGGATAGAAGTTCACTAACTAAAAAGTTCTGTAAAAATGCTCTGTGCTTATATAGAGCCCTATTCAATTGGCCGATTCGCATTCGAATGAGGCCCTTGGAATTCTATAAAATAAAGAGCATTTTAAACATTACAATTAGACTTCATTGAAACTAACAGGAAGTACATACTTTTGTCTGTATATCGCATAGGCTAGCAGATGGCAAGCCATCCATATAAGTATTTGTGCTCAGAGACCTTTATTTGAAAAAAGAAAGCACACTGTGAAATAATATCAAATACCCTCTTTCTGATGCAACAAAGAAAAAAAATCTGTAATGCAAAATTATGTGTAAAAATCTCATAAATTATCATGTCTCCTTTGGTGTTAATGTAATTTTAAGCTTAATATCACATCCCTAAAACAGGTTCTAACCCAAATGCGGCTCATAGCACTATTCTTACCTCTATTTACCGGCTTCACCGTGTGACTCCTACAGTTCGGATAAGTAGAATGGATATACAAATCCGGAAAATGAAACAGCGAATCAATATAAATGATACATTCATCATTTGGAATTTGCAGATTGTTATTATGTCCATAAATTGACTGATACGTTGTTAAATGGGACAAGCCCAGTAATGAAATGAAAGAAATCAATACAAGTATATGTCAGTGTAGTTTGGTATTTACAGCATTTATCAAGGGTATTGTATTAAAGATATTTGCCCACAGTTTATCAAGGACCGTTAAAATTGGACAGCATTGAAGATGTCTATAGTAAAAAGAAAATATAGTTAGATGATAATCAGTGTATACATTTGGAAAAAAGTAAAGGTTCATAGCGAGGTTATTTAGAGACATGAATTTTAAACACATACATATACTATATATATCTAGTAAATAAGTAGTACATCTTTGTTCACATTTGAAAGTCTAAAACAAGTTAAAAAAACGTTTCCAGCTCAGAATACCAAGAAAAACAGTTATTACACTGCATTCTGGGAAGCTGAGCAGGGACATGCAAATGTGCCCACACTCTACAATCCATAAACCATTTTAAACATGGCTTCCTTTAAGCTTATGCATGCTGTATTACACAGCTTTAATGCAAAGCCAAGGTTGGATTATACACAAGATGGGTATACTATCCACATACAGCTGTTTCAAGCTTACTGGCTATCATCAGCGTGGCGCTGGATCCCAGCTTGTGTTGTGGACCTTATGAGTAGGTAGTTCATAACAACAATAATTTTATATATGGTGGGCAAAAGAGCAATAGTAGCCCTCCACCATATATACTATAGATATTAATGTTATACCAAATTATACTATCCAAAATTTTGTGTAGAAAACAATGACTACTAAGGGACAGCGATATTCCTTTAATTTCTGTACAAACTGCTTCTTTAATTAGGGTGTGTCCGGGCAGAGTACTAGTTTACTTATGGAATGCATTACAAAACAAATCAGCTACTCCCTCTACTGGCAGAACTTGATACAGCAAAATAAAAAATGTAGAGGAAGTATCGATTTACAAAAAGCTGTTTGTTTAGGGACTTAAAAAAGATCAGAACATGTTTACCCCATGCATTATTCATTTGTATACAAAGAAAGACATTTGTAATATTTAAAATCAGCTCTTTTAAATGCACAATAGCAAACAGACAGTTTTGTTTTCAACGTAAGCAAGGAAAGCAGCTATACAATGGGGACACCCTGTGTTCTAAATATAAATGCTTGGTGCTAGTAGAATAAAGAGGCAATGATGCCATCTTATAGGTTTGGGGTTTTCCATTCTTGTCACCATTCATCAAAGACATCCTATGGGGTAGATAAACAAAGATGTAAATTGAGAGAGAGGCTCGCTGCTCCTTGCTGCATCAAGGTTTATTATTTTTTTATTAAGATTTTCGTGTTATAATACGGTCTGAAAGGGGCAGGAAATACTCTCAAGAACTACTCTAGTTAGGTGTCTGGAGAACACTAGATCTGTACGTATGCATTGCACTATATTACAAAAGATGGATCCTCTGTATATTTTCTAAGTTCATGCACAGTTAGGGCCTCATTCAAATGTGATTTGGCCAATTGAATAGGGCTCTATATAAGCACAGAGCATATTTTTTTACAGAAGTTTTTAGTTAGTGAAGACTTTGCTTTTGGATAGAAGTTCACTAACTAAAAACATCTGTAAAAAAATATGCTCTGTGCTTATATAGAGCCCTATTCAATTGGCCAAATCACATTTGAATGAGGCCCTTAGACAGCTGTGATAAATGAATATAAAAGAAGTTGTGAATTAATGGGCGTATTTAGGATTTTTGTTGCCCTAGGCCCATCCAGACTTATGCACCCCTCACTCCCCAGGTACCTGAGCACACAAGCACACCACACACCCGTTACTACACCCCTATCCCCTTGCAATATCCCAAATCATATTTTATATGCTGCACACGTGCTGCTCTAGGCCTGCTGCCCCTGCACACGTGCTGCTCTAGGCCTGCTGCCCCTGCACACCTGCTGCTCTAGGCCTGCTGCCCCTGCACACGTGCTGCTCTAGGCCTGCTGCCCCTGCACACATGCTGCTCTAGGCCTGCTGCCCCTGCACACATGCTGCTCTAGGTCTGCTGCCCCTGCACACATGCTGCTCTAGGCCTGCTGCCCCTGCACACATGCTGCTCTAGGCCTGCTGCCCCTGCACACATGCTGCTCTAGGCCTGCTGCCCCTGCACACGTGCTGCTCTAGGTCTGCTGCCCCTGCACACGTGCTGCTCTAGGCCTGCTGCCCCTGCACACGTGCTGCTCTAGGCCTGCTGCCCCTGCACACGTGCTGCTCTAGGCCTGCTGCCCCTGCACACGTGCTGCTCTAGGCCTGCTGCCCCTGCACACGTGCTGCTCTAGGCCTGCTGCCCCTGCACACATGCTGCTCTAGGCCTGCTGCCCCTGCACACGTGCTGCTCTAGGCCTGCTGCCCCTGCACACGTGCTGCTCTACGCCTGCTGCCCCTGCACACGTGCTGCTCTAGGCCTGCTGCCCCTGCACACATGCTGCTCTAGGCCTGCTACCCCTGCACACATGCTGCTCTACGCCTGCTGGCTCTATATAAGCACATAGCATATTTTTTTTACCGAAGTTTTTAGTTAGTAAAGACTGTGCTTTTGGATAGAAATTCACTAACTAAAAACTTCTGTAAAAAACATATGCTATGTGCTTATATAGAGCCCTATTCAATTGGCCAAATCGCAATGGAATGAGGCCCAAGGACTTGAAATGGAACAGTGTCGCCAAAAATCAGAAAGGAAAAAAAAAGTGCAATAACAACAGAGTTTGCCCTTAAGATATTATAATTATTATTATTATGTTATATATTATATATTATATTAAATTATAAGATAAAACAGCTGCAGGATTTATGGAGCTGCTAACTGGCACAGTGTGTAGATACTAATAGGATGTAAAATCCTTGGCTAGAAGAAAAAGATATACCAAAGCAGTAACTATACATCAAATAGTATTGTGAATTATATTCTAGGTGGGAAAATAGTCTGACTTAGTGATTATCATCTGCTATCAATTCAATATCTGTATGAGGTTCTTGCATCCATTTGTATATTTTAGCTGTGGAGATACCGTACATGCCGTATGTGTTATTGCTTCCCCCATTTGTCATACAGATATGATCTGTGCCATTAATCACAGCGGTAACACAGCATATCACAGTATAAATCTGAAAATCACCGGCTTCTATATAGGATTCAATGCTAATGCTTCACAATACATCACAAAATCTAGTAATGCAGAGCTTGGCAGAAAGGATAAAGACATTGTTCATGTGGATAATGGATGTCTTTTCTAGGTGAATACATCATAAACAAATCATTTGGGCATTTTTTTTTTCTCAAAAACTCATTTTCAACACTGAAAAACAAAACAAACCAAATAAAAACAAATTCAAATATGATTTCTTTCAGTAACTTGGAAAATACATGCAAAGAATGTTTTATTTTTATAATTCTGTATTATCATAAAACACTATGCAAATACACATGGCAATTGCTAGATCATTCACGTCTTATTCCCATTTTAATTATTTTTAGAATTATGAGTATTACTAACAACATTGTTTTTAGTTTTTATTAGAGTATTACAAAAAATACAGAAAATGATAATTGTTGACTTAGTTGAGGCTGCAATGGGCGCCGCAGGCACTCATTGCAGGGCTCACGATGAGTGCCGCGGGACTTAGCCGACTTAGGCTGCAATGGGCGCCGAAGGGACTTAGCGACGTACGAAAAAGTAAGGCACGTAGGACTTGAAACCAGAGGCACGTATATGGACTGTGGGCCTCGCAAAATTACACTTTTAATGGCCAAATCAATGAACTGTAAAAACCTGAATAACAAATATGCCTCAAATTAAATTACACACAGCACGGTGGGATAGCCAGGAAGCCTGTGAATGAGGTTGAAAGTTAATTTGAGCCATGTTTGCCATTTTTTTCTAAATCGAAAATCGCCTAAACGAGAAATAAAATGGCTGCCAAAAAAACGCAACACAATTTTACTCCAGTCATTTTTGACGGGCAGTTTCCTAGTTATATAATTATTGTAGGAAAGGAATTTATTGTTAGACAGACAACAAGAAGTAATGAGGAGTACAATTGGGTATTATCTGCTAGTTATAGATAGAGATATAATGGATTGTGTATTGTTGAAGAGGGGTATGCTCGCCCACTCCAGAGGCCTGCATGCTGCCTCGGAGACAGGGGCATAGGAACTGGGGGGAAGGGGGGGTAAGGGGGATAACCCCCACTGCTTATATGAATAGGGGACACACATATTACCAAAATCAAATTTAATAATGCATTACCAGAGTGTGCCACTAGAGTATGTCTCTCCCAGGAAAGCATTGACCCCAAATAGCTTTTGAGTCCCCCCTCGCCCCATTTAAAAAACCTGGAGGATGCAATGGGCAGTCACAAAACAGTAGAAAGAGTATTTGCACAGAAATACACACATTAATCAGGTCAATTAGGTCTCAGGATCTTCAGGATAGCAACTCATCTTTCATCCATACTTGGACTAATACCAGTAGAATTGAGGGGGCATTTGTATTGCCTCAGATCATTGCTTCCATTGATGGTCCATAAGCACCATTCCTTTGATATTCTAACATATTCTGTTTATATTGTGGAGTGCACCACTAGTGTATGTTTCCTTTATACTTGCTCATTGGCCTGTCCTCTCTTCCCTCGCAGGCGGCACGTTCTGGTAGTAGAGTTGAATTGCACCACTCAGGGCCACAGTTTTTTTATCCTCCCCCATATTTTTTGGGGCTCCTATGCCCATGCTCTAGGATGACTGTTGCCCACCACTGTGTTAGATCATAGGGCTTTAAATTCTAATATTTTAAGTAAAATTACCTAAAAAAAGATTCTTACTTTCTTCTAAAAACTTTGTCTTAAGTTTTTAGTTACCTTTCACTGTTGGGGTAATAAACATGAAGAGTTTATCCAGTGTAATAACAGAGATATGTAAATGTTGAAGCATTCGTGAATATTCTTATATATACTGTAAGTATATATATATATATATATATATATATATATATATATATATATACTAATAGGGCATTAGTCATCTTGTTTTTCACAATCCCCCACTAAATGAGTGTATTTATTACATTAGATAAAGTTATTAATTTTAGATCAGAGTTTGCCATTTATACTCATGATTTAATTAGAGAATATCAAGCTTGGGCACATTAGACATGGAGTGGGTCTTCTCAAATGGGTCTGAATGGAATTTATTTTGGAAAGGTTTTTTTTGTAATCAGAGTTGGTGCAAAGTAATCTGTTGTTGTCATTGGGGGGGCAGGCGATTATGATCTACACTTAATTTATTGCTGGATAAAATGCTTAAAGAGGTGGAATTTAGATTTGAGAAAATGTAGACTGTAGTAGGGTGTAAGACTGAGACGTTTGAGAGCCCTATTGGTAAGTTTGAATGTGGTTCATGTTTAGAGTGAGACCAGTTACTTGGTTTTAATGGTGATGATAAGTGTAAAAACTGTAAGTAATATGGATTTTCATGGAAAACAAACTCTAGAATTGCATATAATTAACGGCAATGTTCACTGGATAATAAGAACAAGATTAAAGCACATAGGACCTGATGTTGTTGTTTAGAAAATTATCACCAGTTTTAGCTAAAAAAATGTCAGTTAACACTGATAAATATACTCACTGAATTGTGATCTGACTGTTAGGGAGGTGGTACGTGTTTCTGAGAGATTGGAATCAAAATAGGTCATTAAATTGTTGTGTTTTAACAGTACTGTCAGATAGTAATTGTTGTGGTCACAGTAGAAGGAGACAACAGATTATATTGGTATAGAATTTATTTTGCTGGTTATCCATATAAAATCTAGGAAAATGGTTGTGACATGATAATAGAGATGAGAACTGGATATGTGTATATTCACAACAAAGGTGATATTGAAAACAACATACAGAAGTGTATTATCTTTCCAAGCAAATCATACAGTGAATAAAATGGTGTAAAAAAGTAAAATGAATAAAATGGGGTCAAAATGTACAGTGAATAATGTGGGGTCAAAATGTACAGTGAATGAAGTGAAGTCAAAAAGTACAGTGAATAAAATGGGGTCAAAAAGTACAGTGAATAAAGTGAGGTCAAAATGTATAGTGAATAAAATGGGGTCACAAAGTACAATAAATGAAGTGAAGTAAAAAAGTACAGTGAATACAATGGGGCCAAAAAGTAAAGTGAATAAAGTGTGGTCAAAATGTATAGTTAATAAAATGGGGTCAAAATGTACAGTGAAAAAAATGGGGTCAAAAGTACAATGAATAAAATTGGGTCTAAAAGTACAGTGAATAAAGGGAGGTCAAAATGTACAGTGAATAAAATGGGGTCAAAAGGTACAGTGAGTGAAGTGAAGTCAAAAAGTACAGTGAATAAAATGGGGTCAAAAAGTACAGTGAATAAAGGGAGGTCAAAATGTAAAGTGAATAAAATGGGGTCAAAAAGTACAGTGAGTGAAGTCAAAAAGTACAGTGAATAAAATGGGGTCAAAAAGTACAGTGAATAAAGGGAGGTCAAAAAGTACAGTGAATAAAATGGGGTCAAAAAGTACAGTGAATGAAGTGAGGTCAAAATGTACAGTGAATAAAATGGGGTCAAAAAGTACAGTGAAAAAAATGGGGTCAAAAAGTACAGTGAATAAAGGGAGGTCAAAAAGTACAGTGAATAAAATGAGGTCAAAAAGTACAGTGAATAAAGGGAGGTCAAAAAGTACAGTGAATAAAATGGGGTCAAAAAGTACAGTGAATGAAGTGAGGTCAAAATGTACAGTGAATAAAATGGGGTCAAAAAGTACAGTGAAAAAAATGTGGTCAAAATGTACAGTGAAAAAAATGGGGTCAAAATGTACAGTGAATAAAATGGGGTCAAAAAGTACAGTGAAAAAAATGGGGTCAAAAAAAGTACAGTGAATAAAATGGGGTCAAAAAGTACAGTGAATAAAGGGAGGTCAAAAAGTACAGTGAATAAAATGGGGTCAAAAAGTACAGTGAATGAAGTGAGGTCAAAATGTACAGTGAATAAAATGGGTTCAAAAAGTACAGTGAAAAAAATGTGGTCAAAATGTACAGTGAAAAAAATGGGGTCAAAAAGTACAGTGAATGAAGTGAGGTCAAAATGTACAGTTAAAAAAATGTGGTCAAAATGTACAGTGAATAAAATGGGGCCAAAAAGTAAAGTGAATAAAGTGAGGTCAAAATGTACAGTGAATAAAATGGGGTCAAGGGCAGAGAGAGTAGCAAGAAGAAGATGATGAAGTAGTTGTTAGTATGGTATGAAAAGAACTACATGAGATAAGTGCCATGAGGACCAATACAACATAAAATGAACATAATGAGCATTACAGAATCACTTGATGTCATTGTGATATGTGAACATTTGTTTTTAGACATATTATGGACATTTTCTCTATCTCTATAGTTATGGTTATGAATTTTGTTAATTTATTCAGTTGTTATCTCCTGAATAGGATATTTCTTACTTATTTTTTGAATCCTTGTGGCCTCTAGAACTGAGCCCAGTACATTACTGATTTTGCCACCTCTTTGTTTCTGTAGTAGTTTTTTTCACCTATATAATATACCATTTAGTTGGCTCCATTACTTTTAAGTCAGCTAAAATACTGCCTCCAAGGTCCCTTAAGACTTTTCATGCTGACATGTACCATTAAGTCTATATTCCTGCTGTGACCCAAGTGCATTAAATTGCATTTTGTTTACATTAAACTGTTGTTGTCACACACTAGAACATTTTATGGCTGATTCAAATCATTAATCATTTTGTGATTAATGAATGCCCATGCTGGTCCAAGTCATCCAGTATATTTGCAAAAAAAACCCATAACTTTCATTTAGATTATGTGGTATACCATAAAGCATAACATTTAATAAAAATGGTCATAACACAGAGCACTGAGGTACCCTACTGGTAACTTGTTCTGTATCCAATTTTGTACTTATTGGAGTAAAATTGGAGCAGATTCACTAAATGTGGGTGGGCCAATTGTGAGGCTTGATGTGTTTCTGCCTAGACCCACGAGGCCCGGCCCTAGGACTAGGGCAGCACATCTTCAGGGAACAGCTATGATTTGAAAGTGGAAAGGAGGAGCTGCAAGTGTGAGGTGGGGGCGCACAAAGGATTCCCTTGTGGTCTAGTGGTTAGGATTCTGTGCTTTCACCTCTGCGACCTGAGTTTGATTCCAGTCGGGGGAACCTAATATCCTAGGGCAGCATAACACCTTAATATGCCCATGACTTGATGCTTTCTCTGCAGTGAACTTAACTATATTTAGTATGTTTTACACAGTCGAGTCACATTAATATTCCGAATGACAGTAGCTAGACGACGTGGTAGTGATTCAATAAGATGCTGACAGGTTGGCAAGAGTATCTGGAGCCATGCAGACTGCAGGGCATCCGACAGGTGCTGAAGACTGCGTGGTGGAGGATCCATATGACGAACATAGAGATGGAGGTGGTCCCACAGGTGCTCGATGGGGTTTGAGTCCAGGGAATTTGGAAGACAGGGAAATATTTGGAAGTCTTCGTTGTTCTCCTCCAACCACTCGCGGACAATTCTGGCCATATGACATGTTCCATTGTCCTGCTGGAAGATCCCGTCAGCTTCAGGGAAGACAGTCAACATGTATTGGTGTACTTGATCTGCAAGGATGGATAAATAACCCAATCAGTTGAGAGTGCCTTGTAGAGGTATGAGTGGACCCAGACAATGCCAAGAAAACATTCCCGGACCATAACACTGCAAGTGTTCTTCCAACAATGGTTGCAGAGTGTTTGTTCTCAGAGATGACTCATCAGAGAAGGAAACCCTTTGCCAATCAGAAGAGATCCAATTTTGGTAATATTGTGCAGATTGAAGCCGATTCTGACCATGAACCCTCTTCATTATGGGTGCAGTGACCAGCCAGTTGCTTCTGAGCCCCATAAGCAACAGGGTTCGCTGTATTGTCACTTTAGACACACGTCTGGGAGCCCCCTGGTTTGTTTGGACGGTGAGTTGCTCAACTGTACCATGACGTTGTCCCTCACACACACCTTCGCATCCAATGTTCATCTCTGACATCAATGGCACAGGGTGCTCCGCAGTTTTTACGCTATTTATTCGCAATGGTGCCATTTGTCCAGTCACCATACACTTTTACCACAGCAGCATGCGAATAGTTCACAAACTTTGCTGTTTCAAAAATACTGCCACCCTTGGCCTGAAAGCCAATGACCATCCCCTTCGGATAAATCACATGTTTTACCCATGACGGGGATGGTTCATATGTGTGCAGAATGCCTACATGTCTCCTTATATATCCACCAAGCCAGCTCATGACACATTCAGTATTTAATTGGCTAAGCACTGCTGACAAAAGTGCCACAATTAAGTTTGAAAAGGACAACAAGACTCTCTTATTGATACGCACTTTTGGGCGCATGCAACGTGCGCAACATCATGTGGGTGCCGACGAAGGCACACTCCCACACCAGCGCGGAGAGAGGGTGAGTACTGGGGGAGAAAGACCTGGGTTTAGAGGGTGGGTGCTAGGGGAAGAGACAGGGTACTAGGGGGTAGAGAGCGAGTAGTGTGGAGAGAGCTGGGGAGAGAGGGTGAGTACCGAAGGGACAGAGGTTGAGCTGGAGAAGAGGGGGGGGGGGGGTACAGAGTGCTGTAATGGCGAGCTGGTGTTGGTGCGCGCATTTGTCGGCCTTTGTGGGTGCGCACAAGACGTCGCGCACGTCTCGTGCGCCCAAAAAGTCGTGCTACCGATAGTAACATATGTATGCCTATAATTTAATGAAATGTGTTATAACTGACTTAACATAGCTATTTTTTTATGGTTACACATTGTTTGCCCCTATGACTTGTATTATAATAGAAGCCAAGAGTTAACTTAGAAACACAATCTAGTGTCTATGTAAACTTGTGGCTTCTATTAGAATACAACTTTTGGGGTGAGAGGTTTGTATTGTAAGGCTTCCTTGTCATTAGTTAAACACATCAATTATACAGTGAGCTGATTGGCTCATGGCCGCAATGTAGTTAATACAGTAAGTGGGGTCACTTGTACTGCTATATATATATATATATAAATGCACCTGCAACTCAATGGGGTAGCGATGTGCTAGAGATTATTGAAAAAAGTAGTAGTGCCCATTGCTTAAAGTGCCACTGTGGTCATTTTTTTCTAGATTTTTATTTAAATAACTAATCTTGATCATGGAAAGAAAACAACACAGCAACTCCACACTTTTTAATGCAAACTTCCTCTACATTCAAAGTTTCTTCCCACATCAGGAAGTTGATCAGCCGAAATCAGAATTCTAGATTTCGTAGTGGATTACTGCATACTATTTTTTACACAATAAATGCTATTTTCAGTGACTACAGTAGCACTATACTTAAAATAAACTCTTCTGAAGAATTACACAAAATAGTACAAATACTAATTTATTATCTGCTATAAAGGATTCCCTGGTGGTCCAGTGGTTAGGATTCTGTGCTTTCACCGCTGCAACCTGGGTTTGATTCCAGTCAGGGAACCAAGAGCTCACACCACCCCAGAACCACTCAGTGTTGAGACTGGTCAGTACTTGGATTGGAGACCTCCTAGGAATACCAGGAGTTGTATGCTATGGCCCAGTGGAGAAGGAACTTGTAACCCACTCTAGTATCGCTGCCATCAGTACCAAGTGGGTCAGCATGGTGTGTTGCAATCCATGAGGTCACAGAGAGTTGGACATGACTGAACAACACACACACATCCTTTAGGTCCTGCTGATCTGCTGCTATATTTGGGTGGAAACCTTGAATACAGAGGAAGTTTTTTTTCATTTGCTACAATGGAAATGTGGCAATTCAAAATACCAGTTCTTTCAACAGGATTAATGGAAATCTCATTAGTTTTTTTAAAAAAGTCTGTCAAGACATCAATTAAAAGAAACAGTTTATGAAGCGAAATTGACACCCACAGGAAAAAAACTATTGCATGTAAAAGTTTTTTTTCCTACTTTCGAAAAACATAAGTTCTAATTATTCAAAAGACTATGGGGGAATTTACTAAAGGATTGTGGGTGCATAAAGGGGTGTGATAGCCAGCGATAATGCAAATGGCTTGTTTAATGGGTATGTTATGAACATGTTAAAGGCTTATCTATGATTATCCTGGATTATGAATGCATCATGTAGAGGGGTATCAGTAGTGTATGAACACATGTTTTGCATGAAAAAAATACCAAAATAAACATTTACGTGTTTGCTAAATCTCTTGAGTTTGCAAGCAGTTGACACCCCTGTAAATCCCTGCTAAAATTAGCATACAATTCATAATTTGTTTTGAGCAATAACAGACAGCTAATACATTTTATTACAATGTAACAATAAGTTGTGGCAGGAACAATACGATGTGTAGTCCCCTTGCAGAAGGAAGTAGAAGGACACTGATCTGTAGATCTCTGCATTTAGCTGCTGCTGGGTTGAAGGTTAGTAGAATGCAGTGTTTCTATTAGTAGGTACGCTGTGCCTATGGAAGCAGCTCTTGCGTGTAGGAATCAAGTTTTAAAATAAAAAATTCTTTGTATAGAATGAATCAATGAAATGTGTGATCAACTATCATAATTCTGGTAAATGTGTAACGCTCCATGGGACCGTACACACTGACCAGTACTTCCTAAGGCCCTCATTCAATTGCGATTTGGCCAATTGAATAGTGCTCTAAATAAGCACATAACATATTTAAAAAAAAAAAGTTTTTAGTTAGTGAAAACCTTGCTTTTGGATAGATGTTTACTAACTAAAAACTTCTTTCAAAAAATATGTTATGTGCTTATTTAGACTCCTATTCAATTAGCCAAATTGCAATTGAATGAGGGCCTTAGTCTGTACAAAGCTGTGGGAGGAAGACACAGGAGAGCGGGGGAAGGAAGACACAGGGGAGAGGTGGAGGAAGACACAGATGTGAGGGGGAGGAAGACAGGGGAGAGGTGGAGGAAGACACAGATGTGAGGGGGAGGAAGACACAGGGGAGGGGAGAAGGTGGGGGAAAGACGGAGGGGAGGGGGGAAGACAGGGGGTAATGCTCAGGGGAGGGGAGAGGGAGGGAAGAGAGAGAGGGGAGTGGAGATGGGGAAGAGAAACAGGGGAGAGGGGGGAAGAGATACGGAGAGGGAAAGACACACAGGGGAGGGAGGAACAGACACAGGGGAGGGGAGAGGGGGAAGAGACACAGGGGAGAGGGGGGAAGAGATACGGAGAGGGAAAGAGACACAGGCGAGGGTGGACGGGACACAGCGGAGGGGAGAGGGGGAAAATACACGGGAGGAGAAGAGACACAGGGGAGGTGGGGAAGAGACACGAGAGGGGGGAAGAGATTCAGGGGAGGGAAGGGGGGAAGAGACACAGAGGAGGGGAGAGAGAGAAAGAAACAGGAGAGGGAGAAAGAGACACAGGGGAGGTAAGAGAGAGAAAGAGACACAGTGAAGGGGGGAGAGACAAAGGGGAGGGAAGGGGGAAGAGATGAAGGGGGGAAGCCACACGGGAGGGAAGGGGGGGGGCGAGAGACACAAGGTAGTGAGAGGCTGGAGGGAGAGAAAAATTAAAAATGATACCATCATTTTTGACAAGCAATTTACTAGCTCTGATGTAAGCAGCATACGTTAGATTAGAAAAAGGTAAAAATAGGGGAACATAGATATACCTTTAAGGGCCCCATACCTTTAAGGGCCCCATACCATGAAAACACAAGTTCTCCCAATGTACTAAACACAAATGCTTTTAAACACCATCAATGCCCATATTCAGCGTTGTGTTTCAGCCTCATTACAGCAGTATATTTTATAGTTACATAAAAATTACATTACCAATATTGAGCCATTAACATAGAACATAAGTGACTAAATATAACTGGGAAATTACGTCAATACACTTGAGAACGCAAGTAATTTCAGATTTTTCATTGGCCAGAAGTGGCATTTATTAAAATAGCGTAAATTATTAATTATGCGTCTCCCGGTTTTGGAGTCTGGCATAGTTTTGATTCAAAGAGGATAATAGATAATAAAAAAACATGTTTTAAATCCACCAATCAAAAAAAATTTTTTAGATTAAATATCTGAAAAAAAATATACCAAGCAAAGAGATAATATTAATGCAATTTCAAATTCTCTAC
The DNA here is from genome assembly GCA_027410445.1 of Discoglossus pictus. NCBI lineage: Eukaryota > Metazoa > Chordata > Amphibia > Anura > Alytidae > Discoglossus > Discoglossus pictus. The sequence goes on along the minus strand of CM050165.1, from coordinate 57,008,794 downwards.
AAAATGAATCATCCCTAAAGCAACACATTTAACTATGGGTAGTAACTTAAAGGACAACTGGCAGCAAATATTTTATATGGTCATCTTAATAATGAAATCTGATCATGTTTGATTAGCAAGCAAACATGAACTCAACATTTAAATTTTTAACTTGTATAATATTTATACTCTTCTGCGATGTCCCATTTAGTTTTATACATCAGAATATCACATAAACCATGTCTGCCAACTTACTGTTTCAAGGTTACTTCCTATCATTAGGGTGGAGCGGGATCCCAGCTTGTGTTGTGGACCTTATGAGTAGGTAGCTGACCACAACAATCATTTAATATATCTATTTTTAGACATGCAAATGTGAACACAGATGTACTATGTATATACTATATATACTATATATCTATATATACAGTATATATATATATATATATATATATATACATATATACAGTATCTAACAAAAATGAGTACACCCCTCACATTTTTGTAAATATTTTATTATATCTTTTCATGTGACAACACTGAAGAAGTGACACTCTGCTACGATGTAAAGTAGTAAGTGTACAGCCTGTATAACAGTGTAAATTTGCTGTCCTTTCAAAATAACCCAACACACAGCCATTAATGTCTAAACCGTTGGCAACAAAAGTAAGTACACCCCTAGGTGGAAATGTCCAAATTGGGCCCAAAGTGTCAATGTTTTGTGTGGCCACCATTGTTTTCCAGCACTGCCTTAACCCTCATGGGCATGGAGTTCACCAGAGCTTTACAGGTTGCCACTGGAGTCCTCTTCCACTCCTCCATGATGACATCACAGAGCTGGTGGATGTTAGAGACCTTGCACTCCCCCACTTTCCTTTTGAGGATGCCCCACAGATGCTCAATAGGGTTTAAGTCTGGAGACAACCTTGGCCAGTCCATCACCTTTACCTTCAGCTTCTTTAGCAAGGCAGTGGTCCTCTTGGAGGCGTGTTTGGGGTCGTTATCATGTTGGAATATTGCCCTGCGGCCCAGTCTCCGAAGGGAGGGGATCATGTTCTGCTTCAGTATGTCACAGTACATGCTGTCATTCATGGTTCCCTCAATGAACTGTAGCTCCCCAGTGCAGCAGCACTCATGCAGGCCCAGACCCTGACTCTCCCACCACCATGCTTGACTGTATGCAAGACACACTTGTCTCTGTACTCCTCATCTAGTTGCCGCCACACACGCTTGACACCATCTGAACCAATTAAGTTTATCTTGGACTCATCAGACCACGGGACATGGTTCCAGTAATCCATGCCCTTAGTCTGCTTGTGTTCAGCAAAATGTTTGTGGGCTTTCTTGTGACAGACATGCAGACCAATTTGATGCAGTGTGTGGCATATGGTCTGAGCACTGACAGGCTGACCCCCCACCCCTTATACCTCAGCCAATATGCTGGCAACACGCATACGTCTATTTCCCAAAGACAACCTCTGGATATGACGCTGAGCACGTGCACTCAACTTCTTTGCTCATCCATGGCGCGCCCTGTTCTGAGTGGAACCTGTCCTGTGAAGCCGCTGTATGGTCTTGCCCACCGTGCTGCAGCTCAGTTTCAGGGTCTTAGCAATCTTCTTATAGCCTAGGCCATCTTTATGTAGAACAACAACTCTTCTTTTAGATCCTCAGAGAGTTCTTTGCCATGGGGTGCCATGTTGAACTTCCAGTGACCAGTATGAGAGAGTTTGAGAGCGATAAAACCAAATTTAACACACCTGAGACCTTGTAACACTGACAAGTCACATGACACCGGAGAGGGAAAATGGCTAATTGGGCCCAATTTGGACAGTTCCACTTAGGGGGTGTACTCACTTTTGTTGCCAATGGTTTAGACATTAATGGCTGTGTGTTGAGTTATTTTGAGGGGACAGCAAATGTTATACAGGCTGTACGCCTATTAATTTACATTGTAGCAGAGTGTCATTTCTTCAGTGTCACATGAAAAGATATAATAAAATATTTGAGAGATGTGCTCTTCTATTATGTAATATTCCTACCATTGAAAACAATTATGAGCTACACTATGTGTAACAAACCCATCATATCCATGTATTACATCTGGAAATACCATTTTTGTGTTAAGTCGTACAGTCAAGTCCGACTTTCCATGACCCTTTGGACCTCAGCACGCCAGGCACATCTTGTGTCTGGTTGTGCCATCCCATAAGGTTTTCATGGCAAAAATACTGGAGTGAAGTGGACCATGATTTTTCTGACCTCTCTGCTATGACCTGTACATCTTGGGTGACCCTACATGATATAGCTAACAGCTTTATTGAAGTACACAAGACCTGACATGGTAGCGATCTAGAAAGAGAACTCCACTTAATGCCACTTAAATACAAATCCATTCACTATTGATGAATTAGTGCATTATTGAGGCATATCAGGGTGAACTGAGTCAAATCAATGATCCAAAGTACATTCACCCTTTAATAAATCTGGGCCTAAGTGCAGAGAAATGGCATGGTCAGCAAAAGCACAGGGCATATCTGCAGCCCGTATCTTCAACGTGAGCCTCACATCGACTGCAGGCTTGAAATTTGGCCTAGTTACGTTGCTATTAAGTTGGAAAGGGCTGCGAGCTACGAGTGAGAGACGCTATTTCATAAACCAGTTCTCGGCCGTCTGGGTTGCGTGCTTGTATGCAAACAATTAAGCAATCACGTAGTTACGGGTTCAGACGGAGCCAATGGAAAAAAGAGATCGTTAGCGTTACGTCAATATAACACAAACTACAAACATGAAATAAAGTATTTTTCAGGGACGATTTGCAGGCTTGAGAATGTTGTTCTATTAATTCTAAGACCTAACATCACTTTCCCTTATAATAAATGTACAGTAGTGTGTTTTTATTTGCATTACAAGTGCTACATGTTGTATTTTACCCCCCTTGCGGGTCCTCTCGAACACAAGTTGGCCTTTGGGCTCCATTTGCTTGTTACATGCTTGCTCGCGAGTGACCACATTGTAATTTATTAGCTGAATTTAATAAGTAGCGGTTATGGGCTCGTCCGAACAAAGGATTTCCGTGCGCGAAGTTCAATGTTGCTCATGGCGTAGCCTATTCTCGGCCGTCCTGCGTGTTGACACGCATGTCCGCTGCGAGCAACGTTACGGGGCTAGTTTAATAGCCGTAACACGTAAATCTCGAGTTTTACAACGTAGCCCCAATTTAATGAGGCTGCAGGCCTCATCTGTTCTAGTCAATTTGGGTTTCTTGATATGTATTAACCCCGTGAGTCTCGGGATCAATATTACGCAGAAATAACAGTTAAAAATAATATCTTTTAGTTGCATATTTGTGGGCTAGAGACTATTGTGCAGTTAATGTGTTTCCATGCCTTCCCATGCTTTTAAAGTACAGTATTGTGTGTTTAATTGCTGTTACAGCTTTAATACTTGTTTGGAAAAGCCCTTGTGAGTCCAATTTAGTACACACAATATTTTTGATAGAAATTTGATACTTTTTTTCAGTGGTGGGTTACACTTTATTTGCGATCTAGATCTACTGGTCTAATAGAATATCAATTTTGTGTACGTTTAATTAGTTAAAGCTCGTAACATTTGAGCTGTGATAAAACCAATGGAGTTCTCAAGCCGGTTTTGTGTCTTTAGCTGGCCTGTAGTTATTGTGGGTGGGTAACTCGTTATTGGATTGCGAGTAGCTAATAGAATATGCAGCAATATTAAGAGCAGTTTTAAGTGTGTATACATTTAACAAATTGGCCAATAGAATAGGGCCCATGGTGGGCACAATTAAGTCTGGTTCTTCAACCTACAAAATACGGCACTTCAATATTTGAACAAACAATGTTTAAGGCATGCATTTTTGTTAACCGTAGAAATATTTACAACAAGGTATGTGCATAAAATAAAAAGCAACTCTCATTTTGTGTCAAATTGATGTGAAGAGCACTGAATTAATAGCGTTACCTATGCTGGTGAATTTTCTAAGAGCAGAGGGAGCTCCTGCTAGGTTCTTCCCACCAAGGAACATTTTGAAATCCGACTTTAAATGACAGTCCCTGTAGTTTACAAACTATGTTAATCTATAACTGAAACCTATGATTTACTTAAATAAGCACACTTTATTATTTCATATTCTTATGCCACATGCCGCTGTTTTGATACCAAAACAACTAAAACATGTTAAACAACAATTAACCATACCCAGTCTTTTTACTTGAAAAGCAGCATTTGGTGTTGCAAAGCGTTATCAACTAAATGAATGCAAAAGAAAAAGAAATACAAAACACTTTGATCCTATTCCTCTTGGCAGTGTAAAGATGCACTATTATTAATAAAAGGTAAAATATTTTATAAAATATTTGTATCATAGGCTAAAAATAGTCTGGCTTAAAATGTACTATTTGAAGAAGTACATTTGAAAGTAATGCAACATTTTTTAGATTGGAAAATAATATAATACAGCATCTATATTATATATCCAATTATGCTGCTGTATAATTTACCATTTTGGTTTCTGCTGATTAACAGCCTTATTAAATTGCTATTCTGCAAATTGAAAAGGGCTCTATTTAAGCATACAGCATGTTTTTTTAACAGAAGTTTTTACTTAGTGAAGATCTTGCTTTTCGATAGAAGTTCACTAACTAAAAACTTCTGTAACAAAAATATGCTGTGTGCTTAAATAAAGCCCTATACAATTTGCAGAATCACAATTTAATAAGGCTGTTAGTTGCTGGGGTGGGAGTAGATTTTAAATATACAGGAACTTTATATCTGCAGAATGGGAATGTGGTACTTTCAACTGCCAGCACATCCAATATTTGTAATGGAAAGTTAATTAGTTTACACAGTTAGGTAAAAAAAATAGTGTTACATAATTACATTGTTATTGAGATTGAAAAAAGACTTTCAGTCCATCAAGTTCAATCTTTTAAGATCTCCTCTGATCTGCAATATGCGGATTAGTTGTTAATTAAAAGTAAAAGCCAATCGTCTCAAAGGGAAAAAAATTAATTAATTCCTTCCTGACCCCAGATACTAGCGATCTGATTCCTCCTTGGATCAATACTCCCTCTCTAATTATCCAGGATAACCCTGAATGCCCTTCCTAATTAGAAATAAATCCAATCCCCTTTTAAAGTTATCTATCGAATCCTGTGTGACCACCTCCTTTAGTAGAGAATTCCACTGATGAACCACACTTACTGTGAAGAACCATTTTCTTTTTTTAAGGTTGGAATCCTTTTACTTTTTACCTCAAAAGATGTCCTCTTGTCAGTTAAAAACCTCTTGGCACAAAAAGCTCCCTTGACAAATCTTAATACTGACCCTGGATGTATTTATATAAGATAATCATATCTCCTCTTAGACAACTTTTTTCTAGAGAAAATAAGTTTAATTTGGTTAGTCTTTCTTCATAACTTAGCCCCTCCATTGCCCTTATTAGCTTTGTAGCCCTCCTCTCTACCTTTTCCAGCTATAAAATGTCCTTTTTATGAAGTGGTGCCCAAAATTGTACTCCATATTCCAAATGAGGGCATACTAGAGATTTGTATAGTGGCAGAATTATATTTGCTTCCCTTGCTTCTATATCCTTCTTAATACATGCTAATATTTTATTTGCCTTTGCAGATGCTGCTTGGCATTGAGCACTGTTACCTAGGTGGTTGTCCACAAGTACTCCCAAATCCCTTTCAATATCTGATACCCCTATTATTGCTCCATTAAGATTATAAATTGCATGGCTATTTTTCCTTCCCAGATGCATAACTTTACATTTATTCATATTAAATTTCATCTGCCATTTAGGTGCCCATTCCTCTATTATATGTAAATCCCTTTGGCGGGAAAGCACATCATTATCTGATTTAATTACCTTGCGCAACTTTGTGTCATCGGCAAAAATGGACACACTACTTTCCAGTCACACCCCTAAGTCATTAATAAATATGTTAAAAAGGAGAGGACCTAATACTGAACCCTAAAGGAACCCCACTTACCACATTAGTTCAATCTAAGTATGTTCCATTTACAACAACCCTTTGTTTCCTGTCTTTTAGCCAGCTCTCAATCCATGAGCAGATATTTACTGCAATTTCTGCATCTCTTAGTTTGCACAATAGTCTCCCATGTGGCACTGTGTCGAAAGCCTTAGCAAAATCCAAAAAGACTACATCCACTGAGTTATCTTGATCCAGGTTCCTACTAACCTATTAATAGAAACTAATTAGATTTGTTTGACATGACCTATCCCTCATAAATTCATGCTGACTCCTACTTATAATCCTGTTCAAATAGACATAGTTTTGTATATTATACCTTATTAAACCTACTACCCACTACAGAAGTGAGGCTCACTGGTCTATTGCTCACTTCTTAAATATAGGTATCACCTCTGCTTTTCTCCAGTCATCTGGTAGAGACCCTGTGTTGAGTGAATCTTGAAAAGTTAGATATAATGGTTTGGCTATTACCAAACCCAGTCCCCTCAGTACCCTTGGATGTATTCCATCAGGACCCGGGGCTTCATTAACATTTATTTTTTCCATCCTCTTTTGGATTTCTTCCTGCGTTAACCAATTATTTGGTGAAGGTAGGGTAGCCCCATTATGTTGCGGTGTCCTAACCACTGGTACCTCCCTTGTGTATACCGAAGAAAATAACCTATTTAGTTCATCTGCCTTTTCCTGGTCACTAATTATCAGACGGCCTGTGTCACATTGTAATGCTCCTATAGCTTCCTTCCTCGCCTTCTTCCCATTAATATATTTAAAAAATATTTTAGGGTTAGTCTTACTCTCTTTTGCAACTAATTTTTCATTTTCTATTTTAGCCAGTCAAAGAGTGCTTTTGCAAGCCAAGTTGATTTCCTTGTACCCCCATAAAGCAGTCTCTGACCCCTCTTGTTTGTATAATTTAAATGCCTGTTTTTTACTCTGTATCTTGATCTTTAAATCATTGTTAAGCCAGTTTGGATGGGATTTACTTCTTTTACTTTTATTCCCATGTGGTATATGCCGATGTGTATGTATATTTAGTAATGATTTGAACGTTGTCCATTCATGTTCAGTGTTTTTACCTATCAGTTCTCTGTCCCAGTATACGTTGTATTGCTGCCCTTAGGCCGTTAAAATCTGCCCTTTTAAAATTAAGAGTATTAGTTAGCCCCTTACAGTTATGTTTTTTTAATTCAATCTCAAATGAGACTGTGCTGTGATCACTATTTCACAAAGGTTGCCCTATTTCAACATTTGATACTATATCAATATTATTTGTGATGACTAAATCTAAGATAGCTTCATTTCTAGTAGGTTATTGTATAACCTGGGCCAGATCAAGAACCTGCACCCCTGGTCTCATTTATACCGTTTATTTCACGGTAATTTAAATCTCCCATTATTAGAACTTGCCCATGCCTAGCTGCATTTCCAATCGGTAACAATAATTGTATTTCCTCACTTTCAGCTATATTTGGGGGCTTATAGCATACTCCAACCAATATTCTTTTGTAATTTGCTGCTCCGCTATTTAACTCTACCCACAAACATTCAACATTACCGCTAGTTGCACCATAAATATCTTCTCTGACTATAGGCTTACATTCAGGCTTAACATACAGACACATCCCTCCTCCTCTTTTACCAATGCCCCTATCTTTCCTAAATAGGTTATAACCATCCAGATTAACAGTCCAGTCATGAGATTCATCCCACCATGTTTCAGTAATGCCTATGAAATCCCATTTTTCATTAATTGCTAATAATTCTAACTTTACCATTTGTCCTGGCAAGCTTCCCTATTGACTATACTAACCCTCCCCCATGAGTAGTTAATTCATCCCTTATCCCCTCTAAACATCCTACCCCATTACATTCATCTAGTACCTCCCCCCCACCTACTAGTTTAAAAACTCCTCCAGCCTTTCTACCATCCTATCCCCTAGCACAAAAGTCCCCTCATCATTAAGGTGCAGTCCATCCCTGCTATAGAGATTGTACCAAAGTGAGAAGTCAGCCCAGTGCTCTAAAAACCCAAACTCCTCCTTAGTGCACCACTTTTTTAGCCACGCATTAACCTCCCTAAGCTCCTTCTGCCTTCCTGGCTAGCACGTGGCACTGGTAGTATCTCCGAAAGTACTACCTTATACGGTTCTTGCTTTAAGCTTATTCCCTAGTTCTCTAAAATCATTCTTTAGGACACTCCATCTTCCTCTAACTTTGTCATTGGTACCAATATGTTCCAAGACCGCCGGTTCATTTCCAGCCCCTCACAATCATTTTTCTGTTAAAAGATAAAAAATGAAAAGGTAGGCCTTTAAGGGAGGCAAAATTTGATTTAGGTAGCAGCAGTTGTGTTTGCGTCGTCCAGTCATGTCCGACTCTCCTCTTAAATCCCTAACTGGAATTGAACCCAGGTTGCAGCTGTGAAAACACTGAATCCTAACAACTGGTCCACCAGGGAACCCTACGAGGCCTCAAATCAATCCCACTTATAATATTGGCATGTGCGGTGGTGGTGGCCAAGTTGATTGCTCACCTTATACTCAATTAAATCCCCTTTAATCCAGGAAATCAAGGTATCCATCTCCCATGACTAGTATACTTTCAGTCACTGTGGTTTGTAGAACTATCCGTTGCTTAGTATATAGGACTGATGGCTATATCCTCTGCATGACTTTATGGCATGAGAAGAAGCTGGTGTAGTCTCTAAGGCATCACATAAGGTCTCCTTTTCAGAGTGTGTAGACAGATTCTGTAATATGGTTACATAGTAATTAAAGGTTGAACAAATAATTTTAGTCCATCAAGTTCAATATTTTTAGATCTCCTCAGATTCTTGTAATATGTGAATTACTTGTTAATTATTATAATGAGGATGTTGACATCCTAAACAAACCTTCTTCTAGGGAATATTGGAGCATGACTCTCCCATCTATTTGTCCATTATGTAATAATGTAGAGTATATTTTCATGATTCCTGCAGTTTTGAGCACTTGCCTGTTCATTTTTATGTCTTCGAACCTATTTGTTAATTTGCTCATGGAATTGTCAATGCTAGTTATTTATTTAACACTACGATGCAGTATTTTGGCTGCTTATCTCCCCATGGTTATTTAAAGCTAGACAAAGAAAATAATGTCCACTTGATTCCCACAACTGAAGAATTCACCTCCCAGTGTCTCTGAATGGGGTATTTCATAAGTTTGGTTACTTTTACTCTCAACCTACATATTTAGGCAGCTGTTTTGTTATTACATTTATGTTCCAAGCTTTTGTTGTTGTTGTTGTTGTTGTTCCGTCCTTTAGTCAAGTCTGACTCAGCACACCAGGCACATCTGTCTGTGTTTCTGGTTGTGCTTATCCATATGGTTTTCTTGGTAAAGATACTGGACTGGGTTGCCAATTCCTTCTCCAGTGGACTGCAATTTTTCTGCCTCTACCTGCCCGTCTTGGGTGACCCTACATGGTATAGCTCACAGCTTTATTGAGGTACACAAGCCCTTCACCATGACAAGGTAGCGATCCAGAAGGGGGTTCCTAGCTTACTAATCATTTTTATACATTTTCAGATTTTGCCCATTAAGCAGGGTGCAATATATCATATTCATTTATGTATATTGGGGGTTAGTTATTAAACAATAGTTAACTATATTATATTAATAACTTCACTCTCTATGTTAGTGTGTAAAGCCTCTTTAATAATGTATGTTGAGTTTTACATGGTATGATACCAGCTAAACAAGTGAAGTTAGATAATACCACTATTGACTCCTCTTGATAAATAATCATTTATGTATTTCTAGAAGTACGTAAACATAGCACAAATGTGCTACTAAGATGGAGCATTATCTATATCAGTGGTTCTCAAGAGCCAGTCCTGGGCCATGTGCAGGTCAGAGAGACCTTATCTATTCTTCCACAAGCACAAAAGAGGGACGAGGAGAGCCTATCACTTTAAGCGTACTATTGACACTAGTCACAGTGATATATCGATAACTAATGAACTTATCTGAATTGCTCTATAAAAAATATAAAAAATCAATTAAAATTTGATGTACCACATGCAGTGTCAGTATCAGTTCTGGACTCAAAGCTGGTCCCCCATGAGCAGTGGAAGATAACCAGTTCATCCCTAGATCAAAAAGGTTAGAGAGACACTGGTCTATGTGACACTTTAAAAGGATTTAAAAGTACTGTATTCAATAATTCTATCTAATAAGAAATGTCCATAGATATTAATATGCTAATGAGTGCTAGATAAATAATAATGAATATTGGCACTGAAAAAAACATTGTTAAATATAATCTAGTAGCATGTCACTTTAGCACCAAGTCCTAACCACTGGTCCACTGGGGGTTCCCTGGTTCCCTGGTGCACCAGTTGTTAGGATTTGGTGCATTCACCACTGCAATCTGGTTTTGATTCCAGTCAGGAAACCAAGAGGTCACACCACCCTGAAGCCATGCAGGGTTGGGCCTGGTCAGTACTTAGATGGGAGACCACTTAGGAATACCAGGAGCTGTATACTGTGGCCCACTGGGGAAAGAACTGCCAACACACACCAGTCTCTCTGCCATAAATACCAAGTGGATCAGTATGGTGTGTTGTGGTCACATAGAATCGGACACGACTGAGCTAAGCAAACACAACATGTCACTGGTTAAATGTGCTAATGGTGCCAATGTGTTTTAGAAGGGTGGATTTACTGGTTCCCTTACATATAGGTCTTTATCATAGTAAAACATACTTGTTCTGAAGACATGAGAAAAGTTACTACTTTACTTTGATCTTATTCTGCATAACTTTTGCGAGCAATTTGGTGAAATGTTATATGTGGGCACTACTTAAAATAACAGTGCCCACTTCTTGCATGAGTCACCTTAAGCAACAGCAGTTTTACAGATTTTTTGCATTAACACATAAGTAATAACAGTGACCTCTTCTGCTTCCATGAGTCACTTTGTATGACATTTACCTATACCATTTTTTTAATATCTAGAATATTAAAGTTAGCGCATATTTAACTTTAAAAATGCCTTTTGCTATGTTCGAAAATCCATGATGTTCAAACACTTGGTAAGTGATAATAAAAATAATTATGCTAAAGTATAAAAAATTTAACACATTCTCCTGACTCACTGAAGATTTTACAATATGGATGATAAGCATTCGCCTCCTCACTAAACGTGAAAAAAGCCTAGTTAATCTGTATGCAAAGCACTCTGTAAAATGTACTTTAAAAGAGCATAGTTTTTTCTGTATAAATTAAACTTTTCTGCTGAAACTTTTTTTTATTTAAAGGGACATGGAAGCTTTCTGGATTTAACTAGGAATATCTTATATCCATGTATCTCTTTACTTTTGTGTTCTTTATTATATTAAATACCAAATAAAAACAGTTCTTGTTAAAACCAGATAGTACACTTAAAAAGTATATGTGGGGGTATAGTCCTTATAAAGGTATGAGGTAGATAATACATTTGACTTTTGGAAAATGTTATTTGTAACTACACCCTCAAACCAATCCTTTGAGAAAGCTGAAATGTAGTACAGCGAAACGGTCCATCAGAAGCGTAAGATGCAATTATTTTGCCCATCTAGGATTTGCCCTCCAGGTTTCTGAATTAGTTTTTTGATAACTATTCACTGCGTCACCAGTTTGTTTGGTGACTGCTAAATAAGGACACATTTGGATATCCTTTGCAGGGGCTGATTGCTTTGTTCCAATTTTTGAAAGTGCATGAATGTTTTATGGTTTGAATGGCACGCTGCGGTAGCATAGTACATTTGGTATCAAGTATCCCTTAAGTTAGGAGGTTCCCCAAAACTGGGACATAGGCCTTGTGTGGCTGCATGTACGTTTTAGTTATACAAGGAACATTTTCCACAAGTCAAACATATTATCACCTCATAGCTTTATGAAGACTATACCCTCACATATACTTTTTGAATGTGCCATCTAGTTAGCAGCATTTTTTATATTTTAACAATAATTTAACTAAAGTTCGCCTTTCATTTTTTTTAAATTTGGTATTTACCTATTTTTGGTGTTTAGCAATGGAACTTTCTCTTTGGGGCTTGTCTATTTTGACTTTATTATATTAAGAAATGCTTAAAAGCTCTCTTTTATTCTGTAAAATTTTTACAAATAGTGCTTAACTTGTTTTCCTCTCTGCAGCTCATGAAAACCGCTCTGTCTGATAGCAACCAATCAGTGCAACATGCTGCTTGAGAGAGATCACTGAAAGGCTAATGTGAAACAATGCATTTTTCACTTTGTGTATTCATGAGCTGCATGTGCTAAAAAATGCAGACTCAAATACGTAACAAATTGTATGAGTTTAGGCATACAAAACTGAGGTTATAGGCACTTCTTAACAAAACAAAGTTAATAGAAGTAAAGAGATACACTGTTCAGTTGTGTCCAACTCTCCATGACCATATCACACCAGGCACAACTTTTATGTCGATTCTGATCCACTTGGTTTTCATGGCAGAGATACTGGAGTGGGTTGTCAGTTCCTACGTCAGTGGACCACAGCATACAGCTCCTGGTATTGCCTCATCCAAGTACTGACCAGGTCCAACCCTGGCTTTAGGGTGGTGTGACATCTTGGTTCCCTGCCTGGAATCAATCCCAGGTTGCAATGGTGAAAACACCAAATCCTAACCACTGGACCACCAGGGATCCCATAGAGATACATAGGTATATTATAGTCCTAGTAAAAACCAGAAACCTTCCGTTTCCCTTTAAGGCTTACATCTGTACAATGAAGTATTAATAAAGCATGGTGTGAAATGCATTTAAGAATTGTTTGGGAACTTGAAGCTTGTTTTTGGTATGAAAGAGGCAGGATGATGATCTCTTCAACACTTGCCAGTACATTTATGGGATTACTTTCCTTAATTAACCTAATTAGACTACTTTCAAAAAGGACCTGTTTAGCTTCTTTCTTTTGGAATATGTTGCATTAATTAAGTCTATCATAAGGCATGTTTATTTTAATTATGTGCATTTATTTTATCTGAAGTACTTACAAAATTACACAAATAGTACAATTAGTTAAAGTACAAAAACTGTACAATTAGCAAAGGTGGGTTGAGGGAAAGAAGTGAGCAGAAGTTGCTGAATTGATGCGGTGGACATGGACATGCTCTGCCACAGCAGATGGAAGATGGGGAAGTTTGGATAATCTGGATGGGCATGTTGGGTGGATTGGTGACTATCTATGATAATGGTATTTCTTAGCAGGTCTGTGATATTTCCTGTTTTGTCCTCACCGGCGCAGTGGCATGTAATGGTCAGTAGGTGGCGCCAGGATTTTGTTGAATTTGTCCTTAGAGGGAGGGCTAAAGTTAAGGTTTAGGATCAGGCGCCACTACTTTACTATGGCAAGGTTATCATCTGCTGCTACCCGAACCATAAACCCTAACCCTAAGAACAAATTAAACAAAGTATAGGTACACCAGCGTTATTCCAGATACTTGCTGCTGCACGCCACCGCTGCCTGGGACAAAATAGAAAAGGTGCCAGGTCTGGCTATATGATCAGGTGCAAGTGATTTGTGCGACTCTATAAAGAAAGACAAATTAGATGGGAGAGGGGCAGGGATAAAGGGGAGTGCGCTCAATGTATCCCCTTTAAAGGATTAATTTAGTTATAGATTTAAAATATACTATTTTGAATAACTATAACTACAAACTGGAAAAATTATAAATAATTGAAAATAAAGCCGGTAATATATCCTTTTGTATGCAATTCAGTGATTTTAAAACTACTTTTCTGGTGATCAACTTCCTGAGGTGGCAGGAAATTATGATTGCACAGGAAGTGGGAATGTGGCATCTACAAGTGTGAAAACAAGCAACAACAGTTATAGAAAACTCATTAGTTTACAAGCTCACACCCACCTGACAAAAAATTGATGTACAAAATAAAAATACAAAGGCTGTTCATTTTGTTACTATCTAAAGCATGTTACCGTTTATCAAATTTCGTTATTCACAAGAACACATTTGACCACAGTGGCCCTTTAAGTATTACAACTTAGCAATTTTGCAAGCATACCATTTGTAGATGAAGATGTAGATGGAATGATTTCTTTCTACAAAATGGCAATGTCCGATCTCTCCGACTCTCTCCCTGTGAGTCATTTGCCAAAATGGATTTTCACATTATCTGCGCTGATCAGATTCTAGCGGTAATTGGTTTATGTAGTTATCATTACACAAGACTGTAAGATAGCGCTGCATCTGATAACTTGGTGTATCCGCGGGTTCCCCAGTCTGGCTCTAAGGTGCATGGAGTTCATATAATGTAGAAAAGAGTCTTTACTATTGCAATTCTTATCTTGAAGTGTATTACATGGAAATAAGGAAATAAGAAGTGTTTTCTCAGAGGGCTCCAAATGAAAAGAAAATACTTTAATATTATATAATATATGTATATAGTGTGTGTGTGTGTATATATATATATATATATATATATATATATATATATATCCTAAAAAAGCATCTATATATGTTTTATATATGCATCTATCTATCTATCTATCTATCTATCTATCTATCATTATCGGAATATGTATGCATACGTGTAAATATGTATATATATATATATATATATATATATATATATATATATATATATATATACAAAGGACACATGCTTAAAGGAAGCCATGTTTGAAATGGTGATGGTTTGCAAGAGCGAAGTCCTTGTGGGCACATTTGCATGTCCCTGGCAAGGATCCCAGAATGCAGTGTAACAACTGCATTTCTCAGAAATCTGGGTATGAAGAAAGTTTTTTTAACTTGTTTTAGATGTTCAAATGTGAACACAAATATACTATTCATTTACTATATATATATATATATATATATATATATATATATATATATATATACACAGTGGTTTCCACCTTTAATGTGACCTATAAACTGTACAACTCAATTGAAAAACAAACTGAAATCTTTTAGGTGGAGGGAAGAAAACATTTTTAAAAAAATAATGTGGTTGCATAAGTCTGCACACCCTCTTATAACTGAGGATGTAGCTGTGTTCAGAATTAAGCAATCACATTCCAAATTGTGTTAAATAGGAGTCAGCATACACCTGCCATCATTTAAAGTGCCTCTGATTAACCCCAAATAAAGTTCAGCTGCTCTAGTTGGTCTTTCCTGAAATTTTCTTAGTCACATCCGACAGCAAAAGCCATGGTCCACAGAGAGCTTCCAAAGCATCAGAGGGATCTGATTGTTAAAAGGTATCAGTCAGGAGAAGGGTACAAAAGAATTTCCAAGGCATTAGATTAACCATGAAACACAGTGAAGACAATCATCACCAAGTGGAGAAAATATGGCACAACAGTGACATTACCAAGAACTGGAGCTCCCTCCAAAATTGATGAAAAGACAAGAAGAAAACTGGTCTGGGAGGCTACCAAGAGGCCTACAGCAACATTAAAGGAGCTGCAGGAATATCTGGCAAGTACTGGTGGTACATGTGACAACAATCTCCAGTATTCTTCATATATCTGGGCTATGGGGTAGAGTGGCAAGACGAAAGCCTTTTCTTACGAAGAAAAACATCTAAGCCAGGCTACATTTTGCAAAAACACATCTGAAGTCTCCCAAAAGCATGTGGGAAAAGGTGTTATGGTCTGATGAAACCAAGGTTGAACTTTTTGGCCATAATTCCGAAAGATATGTTTGGCGCAAAAACAACAGTGCACATCACCAAAAGAACACCATACCCACAGTGAAGCATGGTGGTGGCAGCATCTTGCTTTGGGGCTGTTTTTCTTCAGCTGGAACTGGGGCCTTAGTTAAGATAGAGGGAATTATGAACAGTTCCAAATACCAGTCAATATTGGCACAAAACCTTCAGGCTTCTGCTAGAAAGCTGAACATGAAGAGGAACTTCATCTTTCAACATGACAACGACCCAAAGCATACATCCAAATCAACAAAGGAATGGCTTCACCAGAAGAAGATTAAAGTTTTGGAATGGCCCAGCCGGAGCCCAGACCTGAATCCGAATGAAAATCTGTGGGGTGATCTGAAGAGGGCTGTGCACAGGAGATGCCCTCGCAATCTGACAGATTTGGAGTGTTTTTGCAAAGAAGAGTGGGCAAATCTTGCCAAGTCAAAATGTGCCATGCTGATAGACTCATACCCAAAAAGACTGAGTGCTGTAATAAAATCAAAAGGTGCTTCAACCAAGTATTAGTTTAAGGGTGTGCATACTTATGCAACCATATTTTATTTTTATACCTAAAAGATTTCAGTTTGTTTTTCAATTGAGTTGTACACTTTATAGGTCACATTAAAGGTGGAAAAAGTTCTCAAATGATTTATCTTTGTCTGATTTTTTTTACAGCACAGAAACCTGACATTTTAACAGGGGTGTGTAGACTTTTTATATCCACTGTATATATATATATATATATATATATATATATATATATATATATATATAGTA
The DNA here is from genome assembly GCA_027410445.1 of Discoglossus pictus. NCBI lineage: Eukaryota > Metazoa > Chordata > Amphibia > Anura > Alytidae > Discoglossus > Discoglossus pictus. The sequence goes on along the minus strand of CM050165.1, from coordinate 56,992,314 downwards.
AATTACTAGTACATCTGTGTTCACATTTGAATGTCTAAAACAAGTTTAGAAACCTGCTTCCAGATAAGAATTCCGAGAAAAAACAGTTATTACACTGCATTCTGGGAAGCTGAGCTGGGACATGCATATGTGCCCACAAATGCCTCGCTCTTCAATCCATAGCCATTATCAAACATGGCTTCCTTTAAGCTTATGTATGCTGTATTACACAGCTTTAATGCAAAGCCAAGGTTGGATTAAACACAAGCTGAGTATCCTTTCCATATACAGCTGTTTCAAGCTTACTGGCTTATCATCAGCATGGAGAGGGATCTCAGCCTGTGTTGTGGACCTTTATGAGTAGGTAGTTCACCACAACAATCATTTATAATATGTTGGGCAAAAGAGCGATAGAAGCCCTCCACCGTACAGTAGTACAGTAAATAAATAAATAGTACATTTGTGTTCACATTTAAATATATATATATATATATATATATTTAAAAACACATACACCGTTATAAATATATAGATATATTCAAATATATCTAGAGATTATATATTTATAAATAAAAAGTACATCTGTGTTCACATTTGAATGTCTAAAACAAGTTAAAAACCTGCTTCCAGCTCAGAGTTCCAAGAAAAATGCAAATGTGCCCACACATTCCTTGCTCTTTAATCCATAAACCATCTCAAACATGGTTTCCTTTAGGCTTATGCCCGCTGCATTACACAGCCTTTATATACAAGCTGGGAATCCTATCCACGTGCAGCTGTTTCAAGCTTACTGGCTATCATCAGCATGGAGCAGGATCTCAGCCTGTGTTGTGGAAATTATGAGTAGGTAGTTCACCACAACAATCATTTATATTATGGTGGGCAAAAGAGCGATAGAAGCCCTCCACCGTACAATAGTGCAGTAAATAAAAAGTCCATCTGTGTTTAATTTGAATGTCTAAAGCAAGTTAAAAAAACTGCTTCCAGCTCAGAATTCCGAGAAAAACAGTTATTACACTGCATTCTGGGAAGGTGAGCTGGGACGTGCAAATGTGCCCACAGATGCCTCGCTCTTCAATCCATAGCCCATTTTAAACATGGCTTTGCCAAGATAACCTTTTGGATAAGCACAACCTGAAACACAATGATTGTGCCTGGCGTGCTGCAGTCTATAGGGTCATGGAGAGTAGGACATGACTGAATGATTAAACAACTTTTTATATATATGATAAAAGGAGCCATGGGTTAAGCGGTATTGGATTACAGAGTGAAAATGCATTGTGGACTCATTTGCATGTCCCTACCCAGTTTCCCAGAATGCAGTGGTTTCCCAGAATGCAGTTGATATTCTGAGCATTTATATACCGGAAGTTAGCACATTATGTATTGGAGAAGCCACTCATTGGATAATTGTGGAAGTAACGATGACCGTGAATTTCCTATATGCTTAAAGGGTCTCTGTCACCCCAAGATCAAGCAGTTTTCTTAAGTTATTCTTCAAAATTCTTTCTATTTATATTATTATTCAGCTAGATATATTAGCCATTTTATTATTTGTACAAAGGAGCAGATCTTTCTAATTTATGTAAATAATGTCTGTTGTTTATGGTACTCCTAGGGCTACAGAATCTGTTGGTGCTCTAAAAATAAAATATAACATGCATAATAAATACTAATTAGCAGCTTTGATGCTCTAATTAGAATCACAATCTGCTGTTCTGTTCCTGTGAAGGCCAAAACAATAACCCCCCTATGCTGTCATTCATTTAGATCTCATTAACACCCTTATATTTATAAAGTACTTCGCCAATATTAGCATATTGAGCCTCACATTACCTGCAAAATAAGTGCTGTATATCTCAGGAATGATTTTCTATAGAAAAAAAAGGCTAGTACACTATATGGACTGTTTTTAATACTTTTTTTAAGATGAAACCAACTCCCTGTTGGGGAGACAGTGTCCCTTTATACAACAACAAAATTGTTTTTGCCATGGAATAAAAAGTTAACCTAACTAATGGTAATATAGTTAATAATATACTGTTAATATAGTCACAGTAACACTGTATAAACATTAAAATAAATTGTAATACAGAGTATTTGAAGCAACTATGTACCTTGCAAAAATTGTGACAATAATAACACAGTATATACAGTGACCTTCTCAGTTTAGTATCACCAAATACATAAGGCCCTGCAGGTAATTTTATTTGCATTGTTCAGTCGTTGCCGACATTCCGTGACCTCATGGACCATAACACACCAGGCACATCTTTATGTCCTTGGTCATGCTGATCTACTTGGCATTCATGGCAGAGATACTGGAGTGGGTTGCCAGTTTTTCTTCAGTGGGCCACATAATACAGCTCCTGGTATTACGAGGTGGTCTCTCATCCAAGTACTGACCAGGCTCAACCCTGCTTGGTTTCAGGGTGGTGTGACCTCTTGGTTCCCTGACTGGAACTGAACCCAGGTTGCAGCAGTGAAATCACTGAATCCTAACCACTGGGCCACCAGGGAACGCTCTGTAGTTTAAAGCCTGTGAAAATATCAGTTATTTGTAGAGTCAGTTTTGCAGTATTGCTTGGACTTTTGTGTTATAGGGTTATCCATGAGCCATAATTCTTTTCTGTGGGCCTGCATGATAAAGTAACCTTCAGTCATATACATTTTACATTGGAGAATTATAGCCTCAATTATAATCATGTAGATTTGAGATTTTATAGCATATGCAACATTCCTTAGCATTAAAGCCATGTTTAAAATACTTAACTATAGGTAGGGTTTGTATAGAAAATATATAGACATTTATCCAGCTGAATCCAAAGATCAGAGGAGATCTAAAAAGGTTGAACTTGGTGGGCTAAAAGTCCCTTTTTCACTAAGTAACTATGGGGTCGAATTCGTTCGATAAATATCATGTATTTTGATTGCCACAGAACCTATATTTATGGCACAAAGAGTGATATAAGAAATTCATAGGCGCTCATCTGAGAGCGAGCAACACCTAAGTAGGTTTGTTCTATAGGTCTTTTATTGTAACTTCTCTTAGCTCACTTGTGCCCATCACAGGGAGAAATATCCTGTAGTATATCAGTCTGGTCCCATTCACTAGTGTGGTCCACCCCGAAATACAAGGCAATTCTACCCTGAACAGGAAAACCACAAACCCCAGACGTACGTTTCGCCCTCTCTTGGCCCTCATCAGTGAGCTGTAGCTGATCTCCCAAAGAGTGATATGTCTGTCAATTTAGGCTCATACAATACTATTTGTTATTGACTTGTCTGATCCATAATATGCATAGCTCAATATAATACCTAAACATTGTAAATGTATACCTAACATTTGTGCTATTTTTTTTTTTTTTCTTGTAGGTCAAATGGCTGGTGATCACACAAGACTAGAATTTCACAACATTGAAACTGGAATAATAACAGAACGCCGTTACCTTTCTTCAGTCCCTTCAAATTTTATCGGCCATCTACAGAGTTTAACATTCAATGGCATGGCATATATTGATTTATGCAAAAATGGTGACATAGATTACTGTGAACTGAATGCTCGATTCGGCTTCAGAAATATCATAGCAGACCCAGTCACTTTTAAGACTAAAGCAAGTTATGTTGCACTAGCCACCTTGCAAGCCTATACTTCTATGCACCTTTTCTTCCAGTTCAAGACTACATCTCCAGATGGATTGATTCTGTATAACAGCGGAGATGGCAATGATTTCATTGTAGTTGAACTAGTTAAAGGGTATGTATCTTAATTCTGTTAATTAGCATGTTGACCATTTAAATGTATAAAATTATTGTGTGTAAAAGTTAAAAATGTAAAAGCTCAGGCTGTGCTAATTTTTTTCGCCCATTGTCATGTCCAGTTATTTAACATACCACGAAATGTCCATACTGGCAATTTAATCACCATCTCTACAACAAACTTCTCCATGTTCTTCTCTGATACGTAAAAAACAACTCAGCAAGTGCCTTAAAAATAGAAAAAATGGTAATTTTTGTCTAAAAAAAATGAGTCAGTAAATTATTATATGGAACTTAATGTTGTATGTGGTCCTTATAATGATAACCATGTTGTACACATAATACAAACTCATATGCACCTGAACACACATAGGTATGCTCATTCACATATCACATGTACAAATACATAAGCATACATGTGTGCATGTATGTGTATATATATATATATATATATATATATATATATATATATATATATATAAAATTAGGGCTAGGCATTACTACAATTAATCTCGTCATCACAAGATTTTTTTTATTATTTTTTTGTAATTAAGTCAATTACATTTTTTTAGCATGATGTAAAAAAAAATAAAAAAATATAATCACAGGGAGTAAACAAATAATCCAATTTGACCACAAAGAAGAAATTTAATTTTCTTCATGATGACAATTTCTAGTTAAAATCTGCAAAGGACAAATCAGTAAAAAAAAAAAAAAAAAAAAAAGAGTTGATACACGGAATATACTTGGAACCGCTCAGACTTTGCCAAGCTGTGCAGTAAATAGGCAACAGAAAAGAATAATAGGCCATGATTTTACAGATCACTATTAAAAAAAAAAAATCATCTCCTAGCCCTAATATATATATATATATATATATATATATATATATATATATATGTATATATATATATATGTATATATTTTTTTTTATTTATATATTTATATATATATATGTATATATTTATATATATATATATTTATATATTTTTATATATATATATATATATATATATATATATATATATATATATATATATATAAATATACGGTATGTATAGTACATGCACACAAACATTTGTACACAGTTATACCATAATGCACACATATCCATGGCATCATCCCTGTATACAAACATATACATGCACACACATAGACACAGATATAAACGCACAAAATGTTTTAGACCAACTTTCTGGCAGTATAACAAAAACCATTTTCCAAGGACCCTAGTGGCTCAAAATAAATATTTGAAATATGTTCTCAAGCCTAATAGAATATCAGATTCATGAGCAACTCAACTGGAACAGCCATCATTCGGCAATACTGAAAGCCATAAAATGCCCATAGCTCAGCTTTTTCATAAGTAACAGAGCACTAAAGAATTTCAAAATAGAGAATATAAAAATATATCTTGAAGGTATTTCTATAAATTCAATGTGTAGGACATTTTTCAGTGGGATGTTAAATATACTGGAGTTGGCTTGAAAAGCAAAACTAGTGAATACATCAAGTAGCCACTAGAGGGCCTCGCTGCTTTGTATTTTCTTTTTCCATGCTGAAGTGCTCCATAGTTGTCAATGGCAACAGTTCCTGACAGATGAAAAAAGATAGAATTAATTAAAAAGCAAAAGTATTATTTGTAATGATCAGCTCAGGTTTATTAACCTGGGAACTGTCAGGCACTCTGTATTTGTAGATTAAGAGTTACTCACTTTTAATTCATAACATTGTTTTTTTTTAAATTAGTGTTATATTAATATATATAAACAAATATGATAATATAAATCTATAATAATAATAAAAGCAACAAAGAAAATAGAGGGGCTTATTCAGAGAATGAACTAACCTTAATAGGTTAGTTCTATGGACATGATAACCCGCTCTGAGAGCAGCCTCTTTTAGCTCACATGTGCTCTTCATAGGGAGAAGTATCCTGTAGTATATCAGTCTGGTCCAGCCCTGAAATACCAGGCAACTTTACCCTGAACAGGAGACACAGCAAACCCCAGGCATATGTTTCAGCCATTGTTGGGCATCGTTAGTGAGCAAGGAGTCCACGTCTGGAGCCCCCTGATGAGGAATTTCTTTTTTTAATTATAAGAATTTTTGAACATTGATTTTAAGATTGTTGACATTGACTGAAGTGTTTGAAACAACATGTAATGCATCTAAGTGGTTATAAACACCCTTTAATCCAGGGGTAGTCAAGATCGGTCCTTGAGTGCCACACACATAGCTGAAGCAGCGTTTGTATCTTGTATGTATAACAGGAATATCCTTACCCGTGTAACTATCTCCATTCTCTGCACTGAGAATATGTGGGGTCCTTTCTGGTTATAGTTACGACAGCAGTCCACCAGCAGTGCCAGTAGCAGTGGCGGTGACCAACCACTAGATGGCGCTGCCGATATTTCAGTGTCGTTATCATTGCGTTAGGCTTAGGTAAACTGTTAGGGCTAGAGTGAGGGTTAGGGTTAGTTTAAGGGTTAGGGTAACTTTCTAAGGTTAGAGCAACTTTCTAAGGTTAGAACTTCTCTCAAATATCATCAGCGATGTAAGATATCGGCTGCGCCATCTAGCAGCTTCTTGCTGCAACTGCTGCTGTAACTATAACAGGATAGATCCAAATGTGGATCCAAAACAGACATGCAATATATATTTTGCAGAATCTTCTCCCCTTAAAAGACCACTGTAATGCATTTAAAAATTGAGCTCATATGTTTGTTTGCTGGACAGAGACTATTAAAAACATGTATATAAAATAAGTACAAGTTAATATATTTATTAGCTTTTAAACTGTCAGTTTTCTCCCCAAGCAAAGATGCTTTTCTCCTCCTTCCTGTGCATTTCCAGGGAGTGTGGCCAACTCTGCCTGAGGGCTGGACCACTATGGAGGTTGGAAGCAGGCTGGGCTGTGATGTCACTGGCCACATACCATGACATCATTAGCTAAGCCCCAACTGTCTACACTAAAGTAGCAGCTTTATTGTAACCTGCATGCAACTGCCCCATAGGCCTAGTGGCAGCACATTGTCCGTCATAGCCTCCATCCGCTGGTCAGACTTCTTTTTAATCCAGCTTCCAGGCAGAGCTGGCCAAGTCCCTTTATTTGCACTAATAGGTGCAGATAGGGTGCAGCTCTCTTTGTGGGAAAACTGACACATTAAAAGTAAGAAAAAATATTAACTTTTATTTATTTTAAACTAAATACTGTTTTAGTAGTCTCTGCCCAACAAACAAGCAAACAAACAAACAAACATATGAGCTTTACTTCTAAATGCATTACAGTGGTTATTTAAAGGTCTGACCCCTTACTTGAAATATATAGTGGATCACATATTTACCACTGGCCTCCCCCTTTAGAAATAAAGCCTTATGTGCTTTGAAGCAGCAAACTATTGTGTTGGGCTTATCCACGATCAAGTTATTTTTTTTTTTTTTTTTTGGGGGGGGGGGGGGGGGGGGGGGGGCGGCTGTCTCGTTCTCAGTTATTTATCCTATATACTGTATATCCTACATACTACTGCACTACACTGCTTACATCCCACAGCAATTAATAATAATAATAATAAAGTAATATCACATATTTGTAACAACATACCAACAAATAAAATAATGTGTAAATAAATACAAAACTATATAGAAAAAGAACAAATATAGCACTCATAAAAATTCATTGCAGAATGGGACATGTGGATCTATAAGGAAATATAAAATTGAGATGAACAAAATAAATAACATAATTAATTTAATAAATTAAATCTGGCATATACTATCAACTACACGAGGTTAATTGTATATGTTGTTAATTTGTTACACACTTACATAGTATTAAAAGTGGGTAAGACCAAGCTCAAGGGCAAATATGACTATAAATAACCTCTCTGCCTATTATATAAAAAAATATTGCTGACAACATATACTAATATTTCCTACATTTTAGATGCACAAAAATCAATGGGTCTTGATTTTCTGTTCATATAAGGCTCCAGGGGCAATAATATCCGGCTTCGATTTGCAATAGATTTCTCTCCCTGTCACCTCCTGAACAAGATGCTAGATTGAGACACACAAAGTATATTTGTTTTTTTAGTACCTTCTATTAGTATGGTGCACCTAAAACAAATTCCATTATCTTGTCATACTGAGGGTTTCTGGGTTCGGTTCACAATGTCACATATATTTTTTGCGGTCTGTGACCATTTTTCTGTACCTACCATGCTGTGAGGTAGAACAACTTGAGAAGCCAGGCAACAACATGGTATGGCTTAAGACCCTAATCTTTTTTCTAAATGCACTTTAGATTATTTATTGTGTAAGTATATTCACCATCATACATAAGGCCATCGTCCGTTGCGAAAGAAACAGGAATGAGGAAAACTAAGATTATTATTATTAATAATAAAATAATATAATCTAATAATTAAGTGAATATTGGTTGTAGCAAATAAAATTAAACTCCTTCGCCCATGACCAGTGACCAGTATTGTATTTTCTTATAGACTACCACCATTTCCAGTCTTCAGAATGTAGAGACATTATAGTATATTTATCAAAAAGTGGAGTTAAGTTGAGTTACAGATAGCTCATAAAATATCTTCACCTCCTAAGTTTGTGGGGACATTTTTTCTATAAATCAAAGATAAACTTTAACTCTGTTTGATAAATAACTCTTATTTAAATTATAGGAATTTGGGATATTTAGCTTACTCTTTTGAACTCACTTACCCACTTAAACATATTCCATATTAGTCGTCATTCTAAGAAATTCTACCTCTGCTTACACCTTAAAGTCAATTGCTCCCCATATTAACAAAATTTACATTAATACTGCTTCTTTCCTACTCCTCCCATATGACCTTTTTATCAAATTAATATCCTTGCAGTTTATTATTTGAGGGGCAAGGACATTTTCTGGATTTCACTAAGAATATAATCTATCTTTTAGATTGTAAATCTGCAAATTTTCAATCTTATGTGCTCACAGACAAGGCCCTCCATTCTTTTCTTCTTCTTTTTTATTTTTTTTAATTTTGTAATATTGTTTTTACTTGAACTTACCCCTATATAGGGCTACGGAATATGTTGGCGCGTTACAAATAAAGGAAATAATAATAATTATAATAATAATATAATATACCTGTGTATCAATTTACTTTTATGTACTTATTGTATCAAAAAGGGCTTAAAAGTGCAGCCTTTCCCTTTAATAATATTATTATTATTATTATTATTACTCTTTTTTTTATAATGTGTTAGCTTTTTCCATGTCACTATTTACAAAGTAAAATAAAGTACAGTGGGCAGCAAACTACAAAGATGTAGACCGATTCTAATATACCGTATATACTCGAGTATAAGCTGACCCGAGTTTTAGTATCTCACCTAATATTACCACAAAAAACTGTGAAAACGTATCGACTTGAGTATAAGCTGAGGGTGCAAAAGAGGGTCCTTCCCCCCTGATCATCATCCTCCTCCTTCCCCCCCTAATCATCCTCCTCCTTACCCCCTTTATCATCCTCCTCCTTCCCTCCCTTATCATCCTCCTCCTTCCCTCCCCTTATCATCCTCCTCCTTCCCTCCCTAATCATCTTCCTCCTTCCCCCCTTATCATCCTCCCCCCTCCCTTTATCATCATCCTCCATCTCCTTCCCCCCTTATCATCATCTGCATTCCCCCATAACCCTTCTCCTTAGGGGGATAGGGATTGGAGAGGGTGCCGTAAGTAGGAGGTTATGGGGGAAAGAAGATGATGATAATGAGGGGGGGAAGGAGGAGAAGGAGGATGATGATGATAAGGAGGGATGAGGAGGATAATAAGGAAGGGGGAGTAGGATGATAAGTGGGGGAAGCAGGAGGATTTTTTTTTTTTAGTCGAGTATAAGCTACGGGGGGCTTTTTCAGCATAAAAAAATATGCTGAAAATGTCAGCTTAAACCCGAGCATATACGGTAAGTAGAACTGCAAGTAAAGGTACAGTGCAATACAAATACAATTTAGATGGGTCAGGAGAGATCTTGGTGCAACAGAGTTGAGGTCCCTACTCAGAAGAGCTTAAATCTAGAAAGTAAAGGTGGGATATGAACCAGGACGGTGACAGATGCAAGATGGCAGTGATCAAGGCAGTAGACTGGTGCAAGTGGGGGGGTGTTATAATATAGGTTGAACATGATGTGCAACCTGTCATTCCTACCTGGCAACCTACCTGGCTCCATTTTTTAGACTCCTGAGTTATAAGTTATCAAACATCTTCCTGGTTTATGCACCCCACGCTGATCACCTACAGTCATGTTCAGTCAGTTTTTATGACACTCTAGTGCCCTGAAACCATATTTTTGGATCATCCCACTATACTGACCTCTTAATTACATTATAATTATGTCTGCCTCCATGTACACTAAATGAGTAGAAATAATCATATTTTACAGAAAGCAGTAAAAAAAAATAAAAAAATATATACAGTATCCTACAAGTATTAATAAATACAAGGTGATGCTTATTACAAATTGTGGATATGATAATTAATATTTTCATTAAACATAATTGGTAAACATAGTTTCTCTTTTCTAACACTTTGTTTTACAGATATTTACATTATGTTTTTGACCTGGGGAATGGTGCAAATCTCATTAAAGGAAGCTCAAACAAGCCTTTAAATGACCATCAGTGGCATAATGTGATGATATCCAGGGACACCAGTAACCTTCACACAGTAAAGATTGATACGAAAATCACTACTCAGAGCACAGCGGGAGCAAGAAACCTAGACCTGAAAAGTAAGTAAATAATAATAATATACATCTAGGATAAAATGTACCAAAACCAAAGCTTGCTCAAAATTATATGGATTGACAGGGTGGGGCATGTGTATGTTGATGTATCTAGGACATTTTGATATATATATATATATATATATATATTTAATTAATTAATTAATTTACTTTTTTAGATCAGTAGAAAATTATTATACCGTAGAATAAACCCATATAAGTTAGGTAGCCTTTACTTTTCTGGTGGCTTAGTTACCTTTAGGCTCCATACTTTGTATTCATATGGAACTGAGCTTACTTTCAATCCTCCCTACATCTCCAGGGATTAGTGGGCAGTCACTCCTGTCTATAGCATTCCTACAATTCTAGTTCAAGTTAATATTATCCCTAAAACAGATCACCATTTCCAGAAGGGTATCCCTAAAGGTTACAAAGGCATTTTGAAGATATGGTAAGAAGTTAACCTTTCCACTACACTACAAAATGTAATAATGTGCAGAGGAGAGACTGCTCATTGTAGGTCCACTTTTATTCCCTTTATGCCATTTTTTGCTTAACTTTCCTATATCTAGCATTGATATTTATAGGAAAAAAGAAACATAAACTCCCTTTACTGCGTGATGGATAATCCATGTACACAATAACTACTTTTCTATATTTTTGATCCTGACTTATACTATGGTCATCAGCAAAGTGGTTAATGGCAACAGTTTGAGGAGGGCACAGCCTTCCTTAGCACCGTACATACTCTTTTTGTATTGGACACTAAGGGCCTCATTCTATTATCGGCTGTAAAACGGCCGCAAAGCTGCAATACCTTGCGGGGGTCCCGTTACCTTGCAATTCAATTATACGGCGCCGCAAGGCTATCCCCTTACGGCCGGCCGTATATCTTGCAACCGGCCGTAAGCTCAGAAATCTTTAAATGCAAAAATAAATTCAAGACGGCACTGTAAAGCTCTGTAAATGCTAGGGATCATAATGGACATGAGGATTAATAGCAACCCCCTCTCAAGCTTGCACATCAGCCCAAATCCGAGATTACATTAACTGTTTATTTTCCAGGCCGCAGCGTGGGCGGGTCTGAGGTGCTCCAAGCTCTCTGGACTTTTTACATGGATATGTGACATAAATTCCAAAATATTTTATTTACGGATTTGAGTGTAGGGGAATGTTGTGCTATTAATGCTAACACCTACAATAACTTTATAGTCTCCTCAGAGTGCAGGATGGCTTTATTATGGCTTTATAATGTGCTTAATTGTGTGCCTGCGGGACCTTTTTCCTGCAAGTAAGCTGCGGCTCGGTTTTAGCCTTGCAGACAGGGTTCCCGGAGCAATTGAATAGCAACCAGGATTTTCTTGTGGCCGAAACTCTTGCGGCCGTTTAAGATCAAAGGCTTTCCTCCGGCGCATGCGGCCGCAAGGGATAACAAGGCACCGGCTGCAAGCCTGCCGGAATCCCCGGTCGGAAGGGAATAGAATAGCAGAATAGCTTGCGGCCGGTCCTTGCGGCCCCGCATCTCCTACGGCCGATAATAGAATGAGTGGTTAGAATTAGTGGTCAGTGTATATCATGAGATGTTACGGGCCAACATATTGGTTTAAACTTCTCCACTTAACCTCAGGTAGATCGGCACTATTATGTCACCCTTGCAACTAAGACGTCATTTTGGTTGCTATGTAGAAAAAAAATAAATGAAAATGTCAATCACCTTGACTAAAGTAATTTATTTAGTAGTTAATGATGCTTTTAAACTATAGATCTAAGGCAAATGAAAGTCAAATAAATCTTTAAGCACTTCAACATTGAATAATCTCCATTTTCTTGATTAGAATGAATTAACAATGAGAAGAAAAATCATTGTTAAAGAAAAGGTGACGCGAAACTACTATGATAGGTTAATGTGTGATATTAAATTGTTGAGCAGCTGAACTCTTCAATTCTACTGTTATCACTATTGAAATTTTAAATAATTTTAAAATGTTTCTCAGAACTCTTTACTACTATTCTAGTAAATTGATAGTTGTCAGAATGTGTGTGCAAACATTGTGCATTATTATATTTATAATTATGTAGTTACATTATAGTTGATATTGTAAATCCACCTCTCCCTTATTTTTTTAATATTTTCTGATCCATATTGATACAATGAACTATACATAGATTCTTATGGGGAAAAAAAAAACATTTCTTTCTAACCCCAATATACTATAGTTCTGTCGTTGTAAAGCAAAAGAGCATGGACACTTAATGAGGATATACAATATATCTGGCAACTTTAGTGAGAATATCAATGCAGTAGTTAATCATGTGTTCACAAGTACAACTTTGGGCTAAATTCATAATTCTGCTTTATTTTAATTAGATCTTTCTCTGTGTTTACATATAATATAATACAATACATTCACTAGATGAGGAGAATGCTGATACGTTTGCGGTGTCTTAGAACCATAAGCAAAGATTAAGAAATCCAGTCCAGCTACCTGTGAGAAGGAATTTGTGTTTTTTAACATGGTACACATCTAACATTCTTGTACACACCTTGTTATTATATCCAAAACTCCTTGTAAATGTCTACTATAGTACTATACTTACTAATCAGGACCAACTAACATGAATATGTTTTAAAGACTAGTGGTAAATGGTGCATATATGCAAATTTTAAATATCGCCCACAACAAGATTGTTTAAATGATCTTGAAATAATTTTTGATATATATATATATATATATATAAACACTCAATACCTTCAATAATTGTCATTTATAGACAAAAAATACACATAATTCCTATTATAATAAATTAGGCTGACAACCAAAATGTGTAAATTAGTCATTTTAGTATATTACTTATGTGTACTTCATAAGATTATCTTCACTGCTCCGTTTATCTCTGTGTTAAGTCTCTGTGAATGTATCACATGCATGGAACTTTCTTGCCACTAGATGGTAGCCTAATAATGTTCAATTTTCTGCCTTGTACTTTCTAAAAATACTGTATTACAAAGCAGCAAACATGTCAGCTCCAAGTATTTTTCAATAAACCTCAATATGATTTTGTTTATGATTTTCAAGGTCTTTTGAAGATATGTGGCCAGATTTTGCCAAATAAATAGTTTGTTCAGGATTCCATTGGGTAGAGTAGATGCTGTGTATTACAGATCTCATTCTCCATATCCCAGCATGATCTCTTTATATGCCATAAGAGATTGCAGCTAAAATGAAAAATCCAATCCATAATATAATATCTAGTATAAATTATCAAGAGGCATACGGTAATTATTTTAATTTAGCTGTAATATCTGCTACCTAACCCTGATCATCCATTTTTATAGTCTCCAAATGACATCCTTGATTGTAGGTAGTTGATTTCATTGAGGTGCCACTATCAAGCTCACATTTTAGTAAACTACCCTCTCGATGGTCATAACAAAAATCCAGATATTAACTGGATGCAGTTCAGTTTAGCCCTTCTGTTATGGTACCGCAATGTGGAAATTGATGAGGAGAACCCAAATGGGTTCTTAACAGCCAAACTAGCATAGATGTGAGACTTTATTGATAACACAATGGTTGTCACTGATATCAGTAACATTGTGTAATTATAAAATCTAAGCAGAGAATTGATAAAATACAAGATTAAATATTGCTTTTGTGAATCGGAAAGTTTTGTAGGTCTGGGAATGATGATGTCCCCTTCTTAAACCTTAAACTATTAATGTTAAACTACTAGTTCACATGTGGCATACACTCTTTCATGAAGGCCCACTACATGATGTACTCACCATGTTACAATAGGGCCCCAACAATCATAAAAGTTTGACACATTTGGTTGCCCTTCTGCTTGCTATAGTGAAGCTAGAAGTAAGGAGTAATTAGTTGAGGAGGCGCAGAAGGAACATTCTTGTCCCTATAGCAGATATGGTGCAGTTACTGCAGATGCAAAGCACCAGGATCCACTAAAGGATATGGGTCTGCTTCTACCAGCAGCAACATGGCGTAATGGAGCAATTTTCATTTTATTAGAGGAGAGGAATATATATATACATACATGTAGAAGCTGTAAGCGGGCTGTCCAAGTTTTGCACGGTGCCCCACCACTGATCTCAGGAGTGCACTCTTGTTTGATGTGCCTGATTCTTAGTCACCATCATTGTTTTAGAGTCCTACCAGTAACACAAACTTGCAAACCTCTTATTATTTGATGTTCTCTGATCCCAATAGCCCTCGGGTGAGCCCTGACATATATCTTTGAAGGGTTAGCTTATTGTGATAGTGTGAAATCTGTGGGTAGAATAGGCAGGGCGAGGAATAGAGAAATTAGGCTTTCTGGATTGTATAGCTCATTTGTAATGACTAACTGAAACAATATTTGTTAAATGTTAGACATACTAATTATCTAAATGTGTCCAATCTGGGCTAAATAGTAATAATCATAATTGTGATCCATTTTTGTATGACATTAGGAATATGCCTACTGTAGATAGTTACAGTACAGTAAGCATACGTGACATGGTCCGTCCCAATACTACAACCGTACTGCCACACCCCTTAATGACACAAAACATAGCTTTGGGTATTAACAGGCCACAGCTTTATTAACACTTGTACAATTTGAATCAGAGGTAGTTGTACACCTCACCTAGGAAGGAGCTCCACCCCCACCCCAGATGCCCAATGGAACCCCATGTCCAAGAGGCCTCTGTGACCAACCAAACTGGATACCTTCCAATCTACTGAGCTCCAACCTAAGGTGATACAGCACCCCCGCATACAACTGTGAAAGCCAAACCATAAATATATGCTGGGAAAATTGTTCCTTATAACACCTCCTATCCCACACCCCCCAACCTGTCCACCAATCACTACCCTGCACTGTGCCAGGTCAAATGCCCCTTCACCTATGCTGTCTCCAGGGCACCCTTACTATCTATATTCCAACATGCAAGTGTTATAAATGGGGATTATGTCACGCCATCCCAGGCAAATTCTTATTTGTTTACGAATTTAGAAAATTAATCAAACCATTTTAAAAGTATGAATTCACCAAAGCTATACAATTAATAGAAAGTGTAATTTTGCAGTTAACATAAATGATACAATTATTGCTAAGGGACAAATAAGTTTGAATCATGTCAATGTATTATGTTAAAGTATATCCAAAAATCTGAGCAATGTGTAACTCTCAGATATCAGTGAAAACTAGAGATTTAATGTGGAAATTTTATTGCTACACCTTAATATACAATACCATCAGACTACGATAAAACACATACACTAACAGCAGTGCTCAAATACATTATTAAGTAACACAAGCAGAACTCAGTTTTGCAATAAAACTATTTTAATGGTATAGTTTTTTGTTGCAATATTGGCTTCCGGAAACTTGGAGGTATCTGGAAAAAGCGTTGAAAGCTAGCAAGACTGGGAATTTCCCAAAATAGGTGTTGAATGGAAAATGATTCTGTAGAAGAGAATGGGAACAGGTTATGAGTAGGGTTAATAACCTGTTTATGGTAGAAATTGAGGACAAAATCATGCATTGTAAGGACTTCATATGTTTTTTTTTTCTATTTGCCTTCCTCTGGACTAATTAATAATAATAAAAAAAAATTGATTAATAATTAATTAACAACTAATGAATTAATAGTTAATCCGCATATTGCAAATCAGAGGAGATCTTAAAAGGTTGAACTTGATGGACTGAAAGTCTTTTTTCAACCTTAAATACTATGAGCCTCATTCAATTCCGAGTTGCCCAATTGAATAGGGCTCTATATAAGCACATAGAAATGTTTTTTAACTAACTTTTTAGTTACTGAACCTCTATTCCAAAAAAATATATGAAAAATATATGTGATGTGCTTATATAGAGCCCTATTCAATTGACAAATTTCAAATTGAATGAGGACCTATGTAACTATGTAACTATGTTATGGGCAGGTTTACTAATTATTATTAGTATAGTTTATTTATAACGCGCCGACATATTCCGTAGTGCTGTACATGAATTAAGATGGGCAGAGTGGCACACAAATTAGTAATTCTGAGTAAGATAGGCATTTGTAATGGAATTGAATGAGAATAGTTAATTGATATGTAGGGTATATAGTAAGATGAAGGTGGTGATAAGTGAATTTAAATTATTTTAGGAGAAAATGTAATATTCAGGAGATGTACTTTACAAAAAAACGGCTGATTTTGCTCAGTTTCTAGTTCTAGATATGAGGAATGAAGATAATTGAGTAGATCAATATGATCCCAAGCTAATGATATTGTGATTTTAGAATTCTTAACAATACTGTCATTATTGGTTGTGGGGTTTGTGATGGAAGAGGGCAGTAAACAATCTGTGTTTAAGATATTGAGCTTTAGGTGAAAGGAGGTCATCCAGAAAGAGGTCATTGAAGTGAAGTGGAGGATGCATGATAGCGGTGATAGATTTGGAGAGGAGAGATATATTTGGATGTCATCAGCAAACTAATGAAACAGAAACATATATATGAGTCCACTAATTAGAGGAAATGTACTAATTATTTTTTCCACATCACGTAACTGTATTGCTTTATGAATAAATTGCATAAATGAATATAATGCTAAGATAATTTTAAATTTGGTTACAAAAAGACTTTTAAAGGACCACTGTAGTGCATTAACTTTTTTTATTGAACTACAGTGGTCCTTTAAAAGTCTTTTTGTAACCAAATTCAAAATTATCTTAGCATTACAGCCATTTATGCAATTTATTTAAGAAGCAATATAGAAGCAACACATATTTGATAGCACTGTCAAGTATGTTCTAAACTAACAATATTAGCAGCCGTGTAAGCCATAGACAAAAAACATTGTTTGGGGTAAATCTACAGTTATGAAGACTCTGTTGAGTACAGGAATCCATTTTGTATTTGTTAAATCATATACTTAGAGCTTGATGGTGGTGGCGGAGGGGGGAGGGCTGTTTGTAGTTATCAGTGAAGGGAACTGGTAGTATTCCAGAACAAATATTTGATAATAGGATAAGAGTGACATTGATACCACACCCCTTCTCCCTCACTGACCCAGGCACAGGAAGTTGCAACAATAGATGCAACCACAGCATTACAGAAAGGTAAATTCCCCTCCCATACACACAATTTCCATCAACTATTATGGATTCCCTAATGGTCCTGCAGTAATTAACAATAGCTTTATGACTTCTTTTCTGCCTAATTATGCTTTAAGTAAGACTTTTCAAACATATGTTATTTTTTATCATACAGTGGCCCTTTAACAGATATACAATTCCTTAGTGATGACAATGTTACCCTAATTATATTAGTGACCTTTTTCCTACATGGTATTTCTCTTTTCTTCAAGATAACATTGTTTGGGAGAAGTCATAGAGAAGGAGAAGTTGTTTTAAATATAGAGGTTTCCTATCATTATGTGGGACTTGCCATGAGTACATAATGTATTCTCAATTTAAGAACACCAATTAAGAGCTGTCTAATCACTATTAAGCATTTTTGCATCCATATAATAATTTAAATAAATTATGTATATATGGTAGAATCATTATCATAACTTGTTCCACGTGCACTATTTTTGTGCCTTTTTTTGTCCAGCTCTAAAATAAGGTGTTATATTTTTGGCAAGAGACTATGGGCCTCATTCAATTGAACCCTCAGGAGATCTGAGCATCCATAAGGGAACCCATAAGTTATTCTGCTATTCAATTGGCGTTTTTTTGCGGGTTCTGACTGGGTTACGGGCTTCGGCCTTCGATTCCTTGCGATAATTAAAATTGCAAATTAAAGCCCATTCAAGCTTTTGATCTTTCATGGCCGCAAGAGTTACAATCGCTAAAATCACTAATTAATATTCCATCGCTCCGATTCCCCCTCGCTAACCACACCACCAAGGCCGCAGATGGCAAAAGTCGGACCACAAGTTACGGCTTCCAAGGAGGACTCGCAAAGGGCTTAAAGACATGTTCGGAGCACTGTAACTGCAAATATAAATTCAATACTGCACTGTAAATTATGGGGAACACAATGGAAGACATTATAATTAATCGCACAACAGTCTCAAGCCTGTAAATCTGAAATATTACATTTAAATTGTAATGTGTCATTTCGGGGTTAAATCAATCTCAGTAATCACTGACTTAATATATATCAGGCCACCGACATGGACTCATTTAATTTTAATAATTTGTACATTGCTGGTTTGCGGGTCCGATTGCATATCGAACCCCGAATCGCTAGTTGATTGACATGTCACCTCCATGTTTTACTGACGTAATGATGATGGGCTCCATTTCTATTGGCTGTTTCTATCTCGGGAGTTACGGCCTTGCTTAATTGATCATGATCCTGAAATGCTACATACGATGGCATGGTTTACGATTTGCGCTATCGGGCCGGGATTTGCGGTCTTTGTCCAATTGAATAGCACCATAAGTCTAGCATGCTGTGGGCCCACATACTTACAGCCTACATCCCACGAGTTGCGGCCTTCGCATTGAATGAGGCTCAATATGACCACTTCCGCATACACATCAACTTTGCAATGCAGTTTCACACCCATATAACAGCTCTAAATCTGCTCCAAGGTATAACATTATTATGTATTTAGTTAATTAAAAAATCGTTGGTTCAGCTGACACATAATTAATAAGTGATAGCATATTTTAAGTGACTTGCATTCTATTATTACAGTTTTTAATACAGTTCTTTTCACGAAAGAAAAATCATCTTGCGTTAAAAATAATGTTTTCCTTTTTGACCGGTATTTCTCGAAATGCTATTGCGGAAGGTTGAAAATTATAAAATAAATATGACTCATACAGATCCTTAAAATGTGCCAAGTTCGACCTACATTCTTGATTTGAAATTCTCCCCGTGGAAATAGTAAATAAAAAACTGCAATTTGGTGACAAATGAATACAATTAATTTGAAGCACAGCCTGATTAACCTTACAATATCTATTCCATGGAGAAATAAAACTATAGTGCTTTAATTAAATAGTAAATTATTGTAAATGAATGTCACCTCTAATGAAGCTACAGTTCTGAAATTTGTACACTTTAAAGGAACACTGAAGTCTCTTATTTATAGTATGTTCTTTTTAAGATCTAGCCTTGATATAGGGAAGTAAATGTTATGGAATAATGCATCTTTTCTGCATCTAAGGTCTCTCCCGTGTAGCTATTCAAAGTGGATTGCTCCATCTAGTAAAGTGAAATCAGATTGTGAAAAATTAATCACTGTTATTTTTTTAATTTTCTAAAACACATTTCCATTGTTGTATTAAGTATTTAAATGCATGTTTTAAAGCTTTTTTGTAAACTGTAAAATTAAGATTTGTTTAAAGCTTTTAATTTATTTGCAAGTAGAATTGATTTGTTTTAAGGTATTGTCAGTAGCTAATAAGCTGCATTAGTTTATTAACCAGGCTTCATTAGCCGAACCTAATTATGCCAATACTGTAACTATTGTCACATTATCAACATAAATTGGTATGGTAATCTAAACAAACAATAAAGCTGTCATTGGTTTTTACCTCTCATGTAAATGAATGCTGGTAGTAATGTTTCGAACCAGTGGACTGGAAGGTACTCTGGGAATGCTTATCTCCAATATTTACTGACCATGTAGAATGGCTTTCTCCTCCATCTGCAGTCCACTGGAGATTAGGGAGAGAAATCACTTTTGTAACATGTTGTATTGTGGAACCAGCAAAACCTAGGCAGAAATCCAATGTCACCTTCAACTCATTTTTTGATATTGAAGGAGTAAAAAAGAAATCCAACAAAAAACACCAGCATTTACAAGAATAAGTACAAATATCCCACAGAGTTTTTAAGGCCATGATCTCTCTGCACAATGAACCTGGCAAACTGGTAAAAGAAATAAATACGTATAGCTCTATTAAGTTAGAGCTACGTGTAAAACCATAGCTCGTATTGTAGAAAGTAGGACCTACGGCTATTAAAATACCCCCGTAAAGCAGGCCGCTGCCGATCTGCGGGTTTGTTGTGAAAAAAAAAAACTACGGGATGAGCAATTTTGAACTTCGCGGCTGCAAATCCTTTGATCCGTCAAGCCCGTAACTGCTACAATTCCAATTATGCTATTAAATTGAGATGAAGTCACTAGCGAGCAAGCCTGTGACGCGCAAATGGAGCCTGAGTGCAAGTGCTGGGGAGGACTCACAAGGGGGTAAAGTCCAATACGTAGCACACTACTATACTTATATTAAAAGTGAAAGTGATGTTAGGTCTTAGAATTAATAGTACAACATTCTCAAGCCCGCAAATCGTTACAATAAAATAGTTTATTTCATGTATATTTTTTGTGTTATATCGATCCCGGCAATCATTCTGTTAATACATATGATGGAACTTGCATGTAATAGAATATCATATTTGCGGGTTTATGAATATTGCATTGGCATTGACTGGAATGTGGGTCCGATCGTAACTCGTAACTGAAGCCCATAGGACTTTGAAATTCAACCTCCATTTTTCACTGACGTAATGATGATGATCTCTGTTTCCATTGGCTCCATCTAAACCCGTAGCTACGGGTTTGCTTAATTGATCATCAATAAAACTGCAAATCCGATGGCCGACAACTGGTTTACGGGTTTGTATCTCAAACGCTCGTAACACGCAGCCCGCTCTAATTTCATGGCACAGTAACTCGGCCAAACTTCAAGCACGCAGCCGTTGCAAGCTTCACGCTGCACTTACGGGGCTCTTCATAGTGGAGTCATCTGCATAAATGTACTAAACCTTCTCACAGGAAGGGCCATACTGTTTTTTTTTTCTTATGTGTCAGAAACAGTACTTATCATTATAAGGCAAATTTAGTGATATATATGGCACTTAAATACAGTTTGAAACATAGATTTTATTTCAGATAAAAGCAAAGTCTAGCATGCTCATTATATCTACCTAAAAGCTTGGCTCTATGAAGCCTCTTACTGGACTGTTCTTATCCCAGGCATGCTGAAATAATTAGCTGCATGAGTAATAAAATGTGGCTTAGGTACAGAGTGCAGATGACTGAATATCCCTGTTATTTTAGCTTTTTATTTTTATGAGTTTATAATATTACATTTTTTGAATGATGATTAAAGGAATGTGAGAACTATGGGAACAGAAACAGAGGATATATGGAGGAAGAGGGGAGAGACAGAACGGGACGCATGGCACATTTTATTTGAATGATGGTTAAGGAATGGGTTTAGGCTAGGGGAGAACTAGGGGAACAGAAGAAGAGGATGGATAGAGCAAAAAGGGAGAGACAGAATAAGACCCACAGCACAGATTATTTGAATTATGGTTGAAGGAATGTGATTAAGGCTAGGGGAGAACTAGGGGAACAGAAACAGAGGATATATGGAGGAAGCGGGGAGAGACAGACTGAGACTCATGGTACAGATTATTTGAGTGATGGTTGAAGGAATTGGTTTAGGCTTGGAGAGAACTAGGGGAACAGAAATGGAGAATGGGTGGAGGAAGCGGGGAGAGACAGACTGAGACTCATGGTACAGATTATTTGAGTGATGGTTGAGGGAATGGGGTTTAGGCTAGGGGAAAACTAGGGGAACAAAAACCAAGCATGGATGGAGAAGGAGGGGAGAGACAGACTTAGACCCATGGCACAGATTGGGATGTCTTGCTATTCTTATAGTTGTGTTGTAAAATACTTCTCTGGTCTAGACACAGTCAGCCTTATTAAATTGCGATTCGGCCAATTAAAAAGTCCGCCATATAAGCACAGTGCATATTTTTTTACAGAAGTTTTTAGTTAGTGAACTTCTATCCAAAAGCAAGGCCTTCACTAACTAAAAACTTCTGTAAAAAATATGCTCTGTGCCTATATAGAGCCCTATTCAATTGGCCGAATCGCAATTTAATAAGGCTGAGTATTTGGGACTTTTTGGCCGGCCTTATAAAGAAGCATTGGTGGTCACATTGCAGCCCCCAATACCATAGATTGGACAACCTTAATCTGCTTGGAAAGAAGAACATAACATAATTGAGAATCTTTCAAAAAATCTTTACTTTGCCAATGTCCTTAGCAACAATGGTAGTGCTTGTGTGTGGAATTGGCATTTAAAATAAGAGAACATTCCAGCACAGTAATATTAATTTACAGCAGAGGTGCACATTTTCTCCCCGAACATGAAATTATTTTTCTAGCTATAAAAACAATTTAAGCTGTTATATATTCCTCTATTTTTTTGGATACAAATCTGTACAGTTTTTTATCTGCAATTTTTTTACTCCTTAAATTATGTGCACTGTTGACATACAGCAGGCGATCTCTTTAATACAACCTGTGTACAGCAGATTTTCTTTCACTTGGCCTCTACACTTTCTAATTTGAGCTTTGCTTGTTCTGCCAGCACAAAATGTTCAAACCTTTACATATAATAAAATGCGTTTAATTTCTGCATTTGTTCATGTGCATGGCTCGCGTATTGGCTGCTAATAACAACAGATTAGGAACCTGTGTGCTTCAAGTAGCAGATACACAACCACAAGGTGATACTTTATATTGTTAATGAATAGACTTTTCTTAGTCACTCCTGTCTCCTTGAGGGACAGGACATTTTTCCATTGAATTGAGCCTTTTGTTGTACTGTTTTTGGTAAATGGTGCCATATTATTTAAGGAAAAGTCCTTAAAGAATGTAAAACTGTGTCACACAAAATCAAGCCTATTCTTCTTGTCTGCAGGTGCCCCCTTTTGGGGCATTTGACTTTGTGCATACAGTTCTATGTAGTGGTTTGCCTTTGCAGTTTAGAGAAAATTAATTTAAATATGTGCTACCATATGCGTTTTACAATGCCGTTTTTCACCTCAGTAGGTAACATACAAAGACAAGAGCACATTAAAACACAACTAATTTTAATTTATTTTATTTTATTTCTTGGATACGTTTTACTAAGTTTTACAGAATGGCATATACGGTATCGATTTTAACAATATAACAAATTAATTGAGCAAAAATGGACATGGAGCCAAATTCCTTATGCTAAGAACTAACAGACTTATTAAATTGCGATTCGGCCACTTGAAAAGGGCTCTATAAAAGCACATAGCATTTTTTCTTTTTTTTTTTAAAATTAGTGAAGACCTTGCTTTTGGATAGAAGATACTAACTAAAAACTTCTGTAAAAAAAAAAAAAAATGCTATGTGCTTATTCAATTGGCTAAATCGCAATTTAATAAGGCTGTAAGGGACCTATCCATTTCCTAATTATTTGACAAGGCTATTTAACTAATATTTGACCTTTTCAAGACTTTTCTCCTTTGGTAATCTGGCCCATAAACCTATACATTGTAAAATTATTTTTCATTTTTAATAATCATGGATTTATTATGGTTAGTATTTTTAAATATCCTTTTAATAATGTATATTAATTGAATTTTCCCAAAATTAAGATTATTAGATACTTAAAAATACTAACACCTATACAAGACTTTTATTTTCTAACCGGGGAAATGTAACATTAAAATTCTTGTGACTTTCATATTATATTATTGTACTGTAACATTTCTAAAAATGTAGATTGCATAACATTATGTAGATATGTATACCCTGTTATGTCTCTACTCCTAATAATAATTGACTAAAAAAAATACATACTGTATTATTATATTGCAATTACTAGAGTAAATTAAAAAAAGTTTTTGTTTCTATTAAATATTAATTTAACTAATTTCCAAAATGATATAACTAAACAAATAAAAGCAATAACAATCACAAAATATATATTTTTTTGAGTTAGTTTTTTTATTAGACACAGAACAAAAGACATACAGAAATAAGACAAATCTCAAACATATTTAAGTCACTGTTATAAAATAACTTTATTAGACTAACTATGATCACTTAAAGCATTATATTAATCTGCAGGTTTGTTAACAATACATGTTTATACTATTTTCTAGCAAAGATCAGTTGTGATTATTGATTATACTGCAGGATATATTTACTTGTTTCCGAGCAGAAATGTTTTTTCACACATTGACATCTGATGTACTGCAGAGTCCTTTAGAACCAAAGAGTTTAAAGCCCCTGTATCTATAGGTAGACGTAGAGTGCTGATAACTGATTTTGATACCATCTTAGCATAGAACAGCATGCTATTAAAGTCTTATAACTAGGCATACATTATTAATTCAACAGTTCTGTATCACCGAAAAGCACCAGGGATCACAGACTGATCACTGTGTAATGAGATTAAAAAAAAAAAAAAAAGTTTTTTAAAAAGCTACATTTAATTTAGAGTAGAATTTAATTGTAACTTAAATATTTCACACATTCCTACATCGATATTTGGAATTATGAAAATTATAGTTTGTTATTAAAACAAGCTTAAAGGGCTAGGTAAGGAATTTCCAATAAACTATTGGTAAACTGGGTAATTCCAGATTATCAAAAAATTATTTTATGCTATTGAGTGCAACATTATTTTAGAGATTAAATAATAATATTAATAATAATATTAATAAATACAATGTCTGATTTATAACCTATTAAATGCAATCATCTAACACTTCCTGCTCGCTTGGTGTCTGAGTGGGAGTGCTCTCCTAGTTTTTATTATCTATTTAAGAGTAGAAGGAAGGCAATTTGTTGATTCATTACTGGATCCAGAAAAGATTTCAGCGCAGGCCATCCTCAACTTCCTTCCATATCCTCAGTTGAGGCATCTTGTAAGTCTACTTGCAACCTTTGCTTATCCTGTTCTATAACCTTCATCCTGTGCCTTGAATAGAATGTAAGACTATTATGGCAGCTTCCATGCACTGGCAGAGTCTGCTAAAATTAAGATTTTCACTGAAAATATTTGTATGACCATAATTGCTAATGTTGTTATGTGAAGTTTGTTTGTAGAATTCTTCATTCATTGTTTTTTCTTCCTTTCCAAAAAATTTAATAACTGACTTTAAAAGAGAATATTATAAATATGGGATTACAGTGGTCCTTGAAATAACCTCTGATGTCCAGTATTGTCTTTATAGTCTTTTAATGAATTAGGATTGGAAATAGAAAAAATATTTTTTTGAAAGTTAGAACATATAAATAACCAGTAAGATATTAATAATTATATGCAGCTATATTGAAAACTATGCTCCTCCATTAATTTTAATATATATACCGTATTTATCGGCGTATAACACGCACTTTTACTCCCTGGAAATAGGGAGCAAATGATAAGTGCGTGTTATACGCCGATATTCCCTCCCCCCTCCTCATCCTCAACCTCCCTCCTAGTTCTAAACCCCCCTTCGCATTCTAACCCCCTCCTCATTCTAACCCCCCCCTCCTCAACCTAAACCCCCCCCTCAACCTAAACACCCCCCCCCCCCCCCCTCCTCCTCACTTACCTGCTTCTGCTCCGGCCTCCGCTCTGCTCCTTGACCCGGCGCGCATGTGATGTCACATGCGCGCCACGTTAATTAGCATATACCGGGTGCCTGCACCCGGTATATGCTAATGACGCAGCGCCAGCGCGCATGTGACGTCACATGCATGCCGGGTCAAGGAGCGGAGCGGAGGCCGGAGCAGAAGCAGGTAAGTGAGGGGGAGGTATTTAGAGGGGTTTAGGTTGAGGAGGGGGGGTTAGAATGAGGAGGGGGTGGTTAGAATGCAGACGGGGGTTTAGAATAGGAGGGAGGATGAGGAGGGGGGTTGAGGTTGAAGAGGGGGGTTGAGGATAGAGGGGTTGAGGTTGAGGAGGGGGGTTGAGGAGGGGGTTGAGGATAGGGGGGTTGAGGAAGGAGGATGAGGATGGGGGGGTTGAGGATGGGGGGTTTGAGGAGGGGGTTGAGGAGGGAGGATGAGGAGAGAGGTTGAGGTTGAGGATTTTATTTCAACGTTCTTTATTTGATTTTTTTTTCCCCCCTGAAATTTCCTTAAAATGAGGTGCGTGTTATACGCCGGTGCGTGTTATATGCCGATAAATATGGTATATATATATATTTTTTTTTACCTTTATTGAAAATATTTTCCTTTTACCAATTCAAGTTTATCAAAAGAGCATTCTACATATATGGAATTTTAACATCTTTTGTAAAGAAGAAAGCAATTTTATTGTAGCTGATGATACATTTTAACATAAGGATCTGAAGTTTTACTTAAGTGGTAATCACCTCCAGTTCACTGGAAGGGAAAACAATGAATAGTCCTGTCTACAATAATTCACGACTAATGGATCAGTCATATTAATAAGTTTAACCTACACATTAGATGAAAAACCCACCCCCAAAGTTAACACAACATTTTATTATACCTTTACATTGAAAATTAAAAGTCTGTGGTGGAGCTTTGTACTGAAGCCACTGATAATGGTTAAAATTTAACAAGTGAACGGCCAATAGAGTTAAGAAATATTTTTAAAAAAATGAACATCACTACATCCAGCATTTAAAAAAAAACTTCACTTGAGGGCTAGTTTATCCAGTTAGTCATGTCCATGGAATTTGAAGAATTTGTGAGTTTTTAAGCTCAAGATAAATCAAGACGGTTGCTATTAGGATTAAAAGAGCTCTTTGAATCTATTGTACTAGTGTGAAGTCAGCAGCCATTGAGTATTTATTATAGAAGAGCATCTGATATGAAGCCATTGGCTAACTAAAAAACATGAAGGTCTCAATATGACAAATTGCACCTAATAGGTGTATATTATGTAGCTTTACCAACACCAAAAATGTTTAGATTAGTCTGTAAATTTCTGATAGGTTGATTAGCCAATCAGATCAAAATATAGTAACGCAAGGTGGATTTCGGGCAAAATTTTTTAACTAAGATATTCTAAGATAAGTTGGATGCTCTGAAGATCACTATTTAAAATGTTCCTAAAATAATAAAATCACTACTGACCAAAAATGTTAATTTAGCTATAGCAAACCCAAGGGTATTTTAGAAAATATGATAAAAGTCAAAGTATTTCACAATGTTTCTCATTAATACAACATTATTGACAGTAAGGCTGTTTTAATGTGTGTTGATGATTTATATGCACATACTATTGGACTTATTCTTTTGGAGTTTAGAAATCTAGTTGGATCTTTTAGTTTTTCTGTTAGATTCAAAATGTTCTACTATTATACATGTAAACATATGTTTTTAACTGTTTTAAGGTGGGAAGGTTTTCACAATAATACAACTAAAAATGCATATTTATAGCACCACTCATGTTTCATATTTATAATATGCTCTTTGTGAAAATAGACAAGATATTTTTAGAAAAATTAGAAATACAGCCTAAAAACTAAAGTATTAGGATTGATTTTATATTGCTTTTTTCTAACGTGATTGGTCCCTCTGTAGTCTTTGCATGTCTCTGTTCAATTCTATTGAAATGCTGCCAGAATGTTTGGAGCTTGACAATATCATTCACTGGAAATGCAACTCAGTCAAGTCAACTTCCCTCAGGTTCCAGGCCAATCATGGAACCAGTCGTCCCCATTCCCAGAATCAAGCAGATGTTGCTTAAATTAGGATTTCCTGCTCATGGTTTGTTGTTGTTGTTCAGTCCTTCAGCCATGTCCGGCTCTTGGTGACCATATGAACACAGCATGCCAGGCATATGTCTGTGTTTCTGGTTGTGCTTATCCATATGGTTTTCTTGGCAAAGATACTGGAGTGGGTTGCCAAATCCTTCTCCAGGGAACTGACCTCTCTTCTATGACCTGCCCATCTTGGGTAACCCTACATGGTATAGCTCACAGTGTCATTAAGTTACACAAGCATCTTCACCACGACAAGTTAGTGATCGTGAAAGGGGCTCATGGTTTACATAGCTGCTAAGCTATTACATAGTTCAGAAACATCACATTTTCACAAATGGCAGTAGGAATTTCATTGCAAGATGTAGAGAATGTATTTTGCAATTGTTTTGCTTGAAATGCAAACCCAGCCACATTTCAATCATACCCAAACAGTTTTTATGTGAATTTCAGTAGAAATGCAGTCTCCAATAGAATAAGATCTTTGCTGTATAACACTTCGGTTGTCATTTCTGTTTACATTTTGCTTCATTCTTTGCTAATATAGCACCTCTGTTTGTCATCAAAGACCCTGAAATCATTATCAGAGTGTATGGATAGCCAAGCTGTGTATGAGTCTCAGTAGATGAAGGTCAGCCGCGTGCTTCCCTAAATAGGCATACACTGTTTTCTGCAGTTCTGACCGCTCAAGCGTATAATAAAGTTTTGGTGATTTGAAACCTGCTGCTTCAGCTGGTGCTATAGTAAGATGTCTCTTTATAGCGGCTTACTCAAGATTTTTCCAACCTTAACAAAATTGCTAAATATTTGTGATGCATCCTCAATTTGACATACTTGTTACGGTATACTGAGAAAGTGAAAAATGAGAAAATAGTGCAGTAACTGTATAAATAGATTCTCCCACTCTTGCCGAAGTACTATAGACAAAACATGGCCCTCGTAAAGATATGATTGTGTTAAGTTGTACACGGAATATAAAAAAGAGAAAACAAATATCTATTTGCTCTGACAATATAATTATCATCTAGACTAGTAAGCAGTTAATGCATGCTGTGTTTTTAAAGCTTGGTTGTTCATGGGGAGGGAGGTATTAAAATCACTGTGGTATTCCATTTTGCCCGAGACAAGTGATAACATTAAAAGTCTCACAGGCTGTAGTTTTCTGTTTATATGATCCCAGTACAGTATTTAAACAGTGCATTAGAGCATAATCATTTCAGAATGGAAAAGCCCATATAAGACACAGTAGTATGTATAATAAATGTGTGTTCATTGTATTCAATATAATGCAAGAAGAATGGTTTAAGTAATTTGAATACACACAGAAATATATAAAAAATCAAGCATTAAAGGGATATGTAAGTGAGCTGGGTTTTAAATGTTTCCTAATAAACAGCTTTTTACATATTTACATGCTAGATACTGATATGTGCATGTGCACACCCATAGGAAGCTTACATAAAGTGTACCCTGCAGGGTACAGTGTGTGACCTCTAAAGGAAATGATGGTTGCTGGGGTCACAGGTGAAATTGCCCATAAGGAGACAGGCAGATAGAAAAACAGAACAGACAGCAACTGCCAGATTGTGATACAAATGTTTCAGTCATTACTTCCTCTTCATTGCCCAAAACAATTTTCAACTTTTATACCAGTTTAGCCTGGGTTTGGAGGGTGCTAACCTTAAGTTTCAACTGACAGAATTTAAAAGATATTTTGCTAACTTCAAAGTAACTGTTTAAATGCTTATTTTGGTATTTTTTCATGCAAAAATGTTTTCATACACTAGTAATTCTCCTCAGATGCACTCATAATTCAGCTCACTTACATATCCCTTTAAGATAACTTTATTTTAAAACTGTACAAAGATGGTATTTATTTCAAACCAAAATTGCAATAATGCGGAAGGATAAGTGTTGGAGACATTGTGGCCAAAAAGGCTCTCACAGACATATATAGTCGGAATGTAATGCCATAAAGAATTTGTGGACTGCATGTTTTGACTATATTTCTAAGATTATTAAAAAAACAATATTACTCCATCACCAGATGTAGCTTTATTCCATATAATGGCAAGAAACACTAACCATGCAGAAAAGGCTTTTATTATACATATAGTCACAGTAGAAAAATGGTTTGTAGCTAAAAAATGTAAACTATAGTACAACAATAAAATAAGTTTTAACAGTTTTGCAAAAGAATAGATATTTAGTGAAGGATCTTCACAATTTTGGTATAAAGAAATCTAGATTAAATAACTGGTCCATTTGGGATAGCTATGTCCATTTAGACCTTTAGATATATAATATCCCCTTCAACTCCATGAATGGTTGAATGAGTATATGTATTTTAAATTATGTATTAAGTATTAGTATGTATGATGTATAGTTTTTATTGTTTGTGATATTGTTTTTGAGTGTATTTTTGTATGCAAGATATGATAAATAAAAATATAAAAGAACATATAATGCCAGATGAACAGGTGGTACCAGGCTACAGACAAGACCTGTTCCTGAGAATGTCTTTAGGTCGGATTTGTATGTAACTCAGATCCACGATGAATAATAATAATAATAATAATAATAATAATAATAACAATACTGCAATGGCTCATATGTGGTGATACTAAGGCAGTGTAATACTGTTATAATAAAAATAATAATACCCTTGTTCTGTAATAATAAGTTACAAAAACTATTGTGCTCTCTCTTTTAATTGAAAAAAACAAAACCATAGAAACAGAAAGCCTTGAGAGCCCGTTCTTAAGTATGGAACATCTATAAGTCGGGTCGTCTGTAACCCGGAGACCTCCTGTAATTGTTGTACAGTAATTATGACAGTATGCTTGTATCAATGTTTGCTTCTGTACTTTGGCGTTTTATCAGTGTAGCTATAAGAATGTATAGCTGTTTTATTTCATAAAAGATCGGTGTGAGCATATTGTCACTAATTTACGTCACTACAGACATAAAAACATGAGCCGCACAGATTTTTTCTTGAGAGCCACATTAGGTTTCCATACACAATTTGTGCTCATTCTTTCTTTTGCAAACTGCATATAGAGCAACATAAAAGGAAACACTGCAATAAATAAAGGTTCACATCTACTCCTGAGATATTTTAGGAAGATAAAAGGGTGAATCATCACTGACTTTGTCAAATAGTATAAATCATGATAGTTTATTTATTTCTAATATAACATCTGCAACCTATGGTTCTAGTACCAAAGTGGTCCATTCCCAAATTACTAGCCCCAGTAGAGCAGGGGCGACTTGAACCCCAAAGCTATAGTGATACCATGTTTTGGTCTGTTGGACTTCTAAGCTAATCATATGGGTGTTAATCCAATTCAGTCTCAGATTGCTGGATTTCTTTAACGTTCTGGGATCAATAAAAGGTGAAATATATAAGTGCCAGACATAGTCAAATACTTCTATTTATATAATAGGTACATATACTTAAAATGTTCATATATAGGTGCAAAAAGGTTATTCATGAGCTGCATATGACTACAGTGGTTGCCTAGCAACTGATCATTCTGCATAGAACAAGGCCACTGTTCGCTTTAACAAAAGTTTCAATTTATTGTGATAAATAAGGTTATCTTCTATGAGCAAATGTATATGGAAAATAACAGTTTTTCCGTCTTTTTTTGGGTGGAGCTCCTGCTATCTTTTTAAAAGTTGCTTGGCAATGGCGGCAGAGTGTACTACCACTTCCCTGCAGGTGTCTCCTTACTAAACAGTCAACATGAATTACACTCTACCATCAAAGCTTAACTGTCTGTAAAAGATGAAGGGAACACCAGGCTAAAGTTTATGGAAATATAGTTTTTCTCAATATATTTATAAAATATCAGTTTGTTTAAAGGGCCACTTAAATCAGCTCAATTTGGACCACATCACAGTAAAGATATCCTAATAGCATGTTGAAATACTTTTTGAATTTTTGAAATACCTGCATTTATTACCGAGAAATCAAGAAAGTAAAGTCTGTGTTTGCATGTATTACTGACTGCCCCCTTCTAGAACCACAACTACGTAGTGAGCAAAATAAAAAAATAGTTAACCCAAATAAATCGGTGCAGAGGATGTAATGCTGAAATCACGTAAACAGGGCAGTTATCAGTTACTGGTTGGTGCATTCCTAAGATCATGGAAAAGCTGCTATCAATCACTTCATCATGCAACTCCGCTATCTGTACTTAATCATGCAAAAGCCAGTAGGCAGGACACACTGTGTTTGTAACCAGACTTAAAACTTTAAAATTTGTTAGCTGGTATTGGTGTAAATAAAAAAATATAGATAATTTCAACAAACAATCGTGTGCTCTTTCACACCCTGAAGACCACTTTCAGTGAGGTAAATGGCCCTTTATATAACAGTAAATCGAAAAGATGTTTATACTGAACTTGACAGTTGTGAAAGCTGAATCATTACATTTGAATAAGAAACCTTACTTGTGTGGCTGATCCTTTAATTTATGGTAGAAAACTGCTAATTACATATTTTCTTTAATTCAAGTAAATATATATATATTTTTTCCATTAAAGCAATTAAGTCTATGCATTTTACATGGGTAAGACATCTTTACTGCTTCTCAAAATTCTAAATCAAAATCCCCCTTATCCCTTCATTCTGTCAGTGTTATCATTTCTATCTGACATTTATATAAAATAAAGAAAACAAGATCATAAATGGCAAAATATTTTGGGACGCACATATCGTGTCACAAGATGTCAGCTTCAATAGTTTTTCCCCAGCTTCTTTCTCAGCCACTTTCTGCAAACTAACACTTCTTATTTCCCTGCTGATTTTATAAGTCAAACATAACAGTGGTTTGAAAACAAATGGAGGCCATTCATCATGTATAGGATATTGCTAATTTAAGCAATAATACAATACAAAGCACTAGGACGATTTGGAAACCCAAACCTATTGTTGTTGGTTACAGCAATATTAGATTGTTAAAGTACAACTATTGGCATGAACTGTAAAAGTTTAATCAAGTTTACATAGTGTAGAATGTTACAGAGACACAACCATTATTTATGATAATGATTATAATAACCTTATATCAATAGGCTTAATTCATACATGGTTTTTCAGATAGTTTAATATTTTGAGTATGTTAAGTAGAAGGAACATGGGAGCTCAGATCTCTTCTTTTATCTGTACTGTACAATCTAGTTTTTGAAGGATTTGTGACTACCTACTGGGCAAAGCACAGAACAGTACCTGCAAGAAAAGGCCAGATTATCACCGGAATAGAGGTTTAACCCTCTGGCAAGTAGTCACAGAGTTTCTAATACCTGCAATTCTGTAGTGTGGATAAGAGAAGAGACCCAAGGCTACATGAAGTGCCTCATTGTCACCATTTAATAATAGACCTGTATATGGAAAGGAAAAACTAAGCCAAACTGTACAAATGCTGCATTAGATAAATCTTATTTAAAAAAAAGCAAACAATAACTCATTGCCACCCCTTCCATTCTTTGTACCATCATCTGTATCATATCTAGTTTTCTACTTCTTTTTTCTACTCCTTATTACCAGACTGTATTCTTTTTTTCCTTCCTGTGCTCTACTTCCTCCTATTTTTTCCATGCTCCTTCACAATACAACAGAGAATCTCACTGTATCCAAGATTTCAACAACATATACTCCCATTCCAGAATTCTGAGATGTTTCAGTCCATTGTTCTTATTGTAGAGCTTGGTTGCCCTGATGGCTCCCTTCAATGCTTTTGATATAGACTGGTCATAGAAGAGAGGTCACTGGAGAAGAAACTAGCAACCCCCTCCAGTATTTTTGCCAAGAAAATCTTACGGATGAGCCCCAACAGACACAAGTTGTGCCTTGCCCTGACAAATTATGAGCCTGGTTAAATTGGAGCTACGTGTTAACACGTAGCTCGTAACTGTCATCTTAGCGCTATTTGCGTGCTAAGATGCCTTGTGTCGTTGCTCGCATGAGGCTTTGCGTGTTAACACGCAGGATGGCCAAGAACAGGCTACGTGGAGAGCAACGTTGAACCTCGCACACGTAAATCCTTTGATCTCTCATCCTCGTAATCACTACTTATTCTATTCAGCTATCAAAGTGCAACGTGGTTGCTGGCGAGCAAGCATGTAACATGCATATGGCCAACGTGTGTTCTAGAGCACCCACAAGGCGGGTACCGTACAATACATAGCACTTCTAATGTAAATAACATCACTCTACTGTACACTTATTATAAGGGAAAGTGATGTTATGTTTTATAATTAATAGCAGAACATTCTCAAGCCCGCAAATCGGCCCGAAAAATACTTATACTGTATCTGGCATGTAATAGAGTTTCATATGTAGAGCATTATTAATATTGCATTATATTGCATTATACCTGGCCTGTGGCTCCGATCGCAGACTGGATTTGAATCACACAGGATTTCGAAATCTAACCTCCCCTTTTCCAGTGACGTAACGCTTCCATTGGCTCCATCTCGACCCGTAACTATGAGATTAGTTAATTGTTTGCGATCGAGCAATGTAACTCGGCCAAATTTGAAGCACGCAGCACTTGTGTGCTACATGTTGGACTTACAAGGCTGGAATTTAATCTGGCCCTATATTGTTGTACCCCCTGGATTATGGCTGCTACCTGTCTCTCTTGTTTTTTGGTATTCCTATTCATATGGAAGGAGTGAGGCATTCCTCCTGCATATTATTTAAAGAACATTGTTTTATACTTTAATACTTACCTTATAATTTGCAGCTTTTTAATATATGTTCACTGTCCTTTTTTATCATAAGGATGTATGTTTCACCCTACTTCCCTTAAATACGTTTTGAACAGACTTTGTGAGTTTTAGAAAATCTCATATGCCTTATTTGATCTCATACTGTAGTTTTAAAACTGAATATCTCCAGTTGTACAATGTGCTATTTTAGCAGACAGAAGATATAAGAGAAAACATGAATCAAAAACATTGTCTACTGTATAGCTCTAGGAAGGTTATCTATTAAACTGCAATAGTACCAAACTCCTGTTAAACTTAGCAGAAGTTTCCATGTAATAGTTCTCCAGTTGGCACTATCCAAGTTTCCTGAATGCCATTGTACGCGTCTTCAAGTTTCATAAACAAAGATGATGCACATATTTTTTTTCTGTGCTTCTTTTTGAAGAATTTAGCCTGTGATGAATTTTTACGAGCTTCATCTGCTTTAGTGCTGATACTAACCA
The DNA here is from genome assembly GCA_027410445.1 of Discoglossus pictus. Classification (NCBI taxonomy): domain Eukaryota; kingdom Metazoa; phylum Chordata; class Amphibia; order Anura; family Alytidae; genus Discoglossus; species Discoglossus pictus. The sequence goes on along the minus strand of CM050165.1, from coordinate 56,957,056 downwards.
TCATAGACACAACCAGGTACAAGTCTGTTTATAGGAACATGTAGTGACTCTTGTTTTGCTATCATCCCTGATATGTTTTCCTTGGGTACCACAAGTTGGTTTCATATACTTCTGTTTTGCTCTTAATCCTTTGTCTTGCAAACAGTATTAACTGCGTCTTAAATAGAAAACGCAGAAAAAAGTCCAGGAGATGCCATCTCTAGGGACTAGACACGATTCTTATCTTCTTGACATTTGGTGACACAAAAGATTTCTGCTTGACCCCTCCTTTGATATTGTCTAGTAAAAACATCACTACCAGATTGTGCACTAAGAGGATGTTCACCTTTCACAGCTGGTGTCTCTGCAAGAGGAAATACATTTATCACATCAAAATGTCACAATGTCCCTGGTACCATTGATCTTCTTTTGACCTTTGTCCTTTGGCCATACACCTGTTCCCTTTATCTAAAACAGCTAAGATATTTTTAAAATTCTTTTATTTTCTTTGCACATTATTTAATCATCTTAAAAGCCGGGTACATTCAGGATCTGATCTGCATATATCTTAGAGGTATTCCATAGTTCTGCAGATTTAATTATTTTGTAATGTAAAAATGATGTCTCCTACGCAAAATAGATAATATAAACTATGTTTCTTTTTTGTTTTTTTTTACCAAACATCTTTATCACATAACGCATTTAAATACAATTTCAAAATATTTAAACAAAAAAAAAAATGTTTGATAGGGGATAATATTTATTTATATAGGTGGCACGTCCTTTGCGCACTGGAGAACAGCGTGCCATCATCAGGGTGTCAAGAACTGCGCTCTGATGACACTCTGACTCCCATCTGCCACAGAGGTTTCTCATGTGGCCCCATCTCATATTTACTGGACTTGCTTGCTGGAGGCTGAAAAGGCCAAGGTAAGGGGCTGACATGTGGGACTGGCATATGTCACTAGGAGCATATTGTATGCCATGTCACTGTCATTGTGTGCATGTGTCACTTGGAGCATGTTGCATTGTATGTTTACAACTACATGTCACTGTCATTATTTGCATTTGGGATAAACATGCAATGCAACATGCTCCCAGTGACACATGAAACAATGCCTGGCCCATATGGCACACTCTCAGACCCTTACCTTGCCAAGCAGGTCCAGTAAATATGAGATGGGGGCGCTCGCGCATGAGAAGCCTGTGTGGTAGATGGGATGCAGGCTGGTGCGAAGAGCGTCATCAGGGCGCAGTTCTCTGCGCCCTGATGACTTCTTACAACTGTTTTCTATATTCTAAACAGATATATCTGTCTAATAATTTAGATTTTCACATTCAGAATTAAAAGTACTGATACTGATATTATCTCCGAGGCAGAATGAAATTACCTTTTGGATGCTTAAGGCAACATTTTCTTTTCATTTTGATTTCCTATGAGTTTTAATAGTTGGTGTGTAGTATGCAATATGAATGCATATGTATGCAGGGGTGTAGGAGCATAGGAGCCAGAATAAATATGGGGGTGGGATACAGCTCATTGTATACACAGGCCATAAAATAGCTTATATATGCATACATACAAACATAGAAAAATCTGGGGGGAATTCCCCCCCATCCCCCCCCCCAGATCCTACACCCATGCATGAATGTATTTTTTAGTTAAACTGGAAATTAATGTTTCATGTAAATAATGATGGAATAATAAAGTACTGTTTGTTTGTTGGCACATGTTATATGGGTTTCCTACTAGATAATTGTTATATCTGCCTATTATTATATTACTTCCATAATAACTTACTTTTTTGAATAGCATCAACAAGATATTATTAATTTGTTTTAACTGTGTACTCGTATATTGGATTAGGGATTGATGTAACTATTATTATCGTTTATTTGTAACGCACCAACATATTTATTAGCGCTATCCATAAGTTAGACATTATAAGACATTATATTTAAATTATATGTACATTTGTATAGTTAACTCTTCCATACAACTAATCAAATTTTCCATACTACATTTTATCACTGATTTTCTCACTAGAACACAAATACTGGTAAGCCATCGAGTCAGAATTTGAGGATATCCTTGTCTAAGCACAAAAAGTGAATAAAAGTAATGATATTCTCAAGTCATTGCTTGTTGGTGTGTCTGGTTGGGAACCATTCCTTAGAGGAATTGGAAATATGGAAATGTTTTCACATACACAATGTAAAATGTATATCCCTAAACAATGTAAAAATTGCCCAACTTAGTAGTCCACTGATATCTACTAGACAATTTAAGCCCTGCTCTTTTTTTCATTTTGTTGACACTGGAATCAATCGGTGGAAAAAACAATTGCTAATCTTCTCCAAGTATACATTTTCCATTACCATCTATCATTATTATGGTCATAATCATCATTATAATCACATGGGTAAACATATTCTTGTTTTCCTGTGTAGTGATTTATTTTACAAAAACATGAAAATGTAATCTACTAAACTGACCATGCCATTGATATATTGATAGTAAAAATAATGTATATATGGAGATTATATCACATAGGCCATACCACATTTTACTGAAATTCCAGTGAAGGGAGTCTAAACTAGCTAGCAATGTCTACCTGGCAAACAAAGCATTAACAATTACCAGAATCAAATAAGAAACAAAACATAGGGGCTCATTCAAATGTGATTTGGCCAATTGAATAGGGCTCTATATAAGTACAGAGCATATCTTTTACAGAAGTTTTTAGTTAGTGATGACTTTGCTTTTGGATAGAAGTTCACTAACTAAATACTTCTGTAAAAAAAATATGCTGTGTGCTTACATACAGCCCTATTCAATTGGCCAAATCGCATTTGAATGAGGCCAATATTCAGTAATATGCTTTTGAAGTTTGAAGTGCTGAAAATTCTTGGAGAACTTCTGCATTATTAAGAGTTCTACTCACACTTCCACCATTTAAGAAATGTGGTCCAACATCTTTGATGCAATTACTTTAATCCAGTATTTGCTGTGATTTTTGCCACCATTGAAATGTTGTTAGCTGGCTCTCCTTTCAGTCATCTAGGTTTTTACAAACCATTTATCAAATTTTCTCAAATGTTCTTTCCTGTATTTTTTGTCCACAAGGTGAACTATACGTTGGAGGCGTTGCCAAAGAAATGTACAAAAACTTTGCCAAAGCTGGTCCACGCAAAGGAAGGATTTCAAGGTTGTCTTGCCCTCAGTTGACCTGAATGGACGTCTTCCAGATTTGATCTCAGATGCTCTTGTGTGTAACGGGCAAATAGAAAGAGGATGTGAAGGTATTGAATATTTTAATCACACTGCATATTTTGCTCCCAATAATTCAATCCATCAAGGGAGATGTGTTTTACATGCATTTATATCACCCTACATGCATTGGGTATTTCTTTAATGACATTCAGTATTTAGTTTTTTTTTTTCCTTACAGTTAATTATACATTTTAAATGATTCTTGCTAGTATGTAATAAACATGTATAAATATGTTTAAACAAAATGAGCAAATGGCCCTAGGTATCTTATCTCTCACAGCTGGTATCTATATAAAACACACCTAAAATAATATCTAAAATAACAATATAAATAAGAAAGAAAATAAATAAATAAACAAATAAATAAAGTGATGAAATATACAAATAAATGCTCATTCCTTAAATCAAAGCTACATTTAAAAAGCGTTCTCATGAATGCATTGCAGCAAAAAGCAGAATATATATAGACATATTTATTGATCCACCACTTGTCAAATTGAAAACAATTTTCTGTGCATCCAAATGTACATTAAAAAACATACAGTATTTTAATATCTAGTTTATTCGTGATACTCTCTCAACAGTGCCAAGGTTGTTTTCTAGCCTTACCTATCTGGTCAAAATAAAAATAAAAAAATATTTAATTTTTTTTTATCATATGCATGCATGTTATTTTTTGTTTCATTCTGTTGTACTTTTTGTATGGTTGTTTTGGTTAAAACCACATTTTAATATAATTTTGCCATGTCATTTTCTTTGTTTTTTTTCTATCCATTGTATTGTTGATTTCAAGTTTGAATTAAATGTTACATTTTTACCAAAAAAAAACAAGAATCTGTTTTATGTTTTTACATTTTTTTTGTGTTTACCATCCTAGTTATGATAAAATATTGAGTTAGCAGTTTTTGTTATATAAAAAATGTATAATTTGTAATGCAGTTAATATATGTTTTGGTACCGGCTTCAATCCCAATTAAAAGGCCATAGGATTTTAAATCAAATATACATTTTATCACACCATTAACAAATAGAGATTCATACAGTTGAATAATTAGGAATAAAGGGAAGATAAATGATGTAAGGGCAGGTTTCATGTGGAAATCTATAATTTTGCAATTATGTCACTCCCAAGAGGACCTCTCTAGTGAGAAGGTTTTTTTTTTTAGGAAAGCGCACACCTTCAGATGAATGTGAACATCAGGGATCTTCTAGTTTATCTTTTACTGCTCCATCTTTGAGAAATTAGCTCCTATTTGGATGTGCCACAATCTAAATGAATTGTCTAATAAGATGAATAGTCAATCAGACTACAAACAGTGGCTTTAAATTCATTTATTATTCTGCAGCTGACATTCTAACATACAGATTGTTTTTAAAAATGAAATTTAAAGTATACTGACATACATATCTGATCCTCAGAATGTACTATTTAAATAAATTACATTTCCACTTTAATCCCATGCAGAGATATATGGGTGTTTCATAAAGTAGAACCACGTTTAGTTCAAGATCAGCCAATAAACTAATGAGCATACAGATCCCATATAGAAATCATGTATGGTAATATATTATTATGAAACTCTGAAAAAAAACATGACACCACACATATTAATATAGGCAAACAATGATGAACAATGTATTATTAAGCATGTATTTAAAATAATATAATATAATAATATAATACATAAAATAATATAGCTATACTCTTCGTGGTAGCACAAGTAATGGAACTGAGCTGCTGTATAGTATTTATTGAGATAATTGAATGTCATGTAGTGATTCATGGAAAATGTCCAACATTATATATCACTGTGTTAGCCCATAAGTCAGGCGCATTGCTAACATCGGTTTTGTAGACCCATGCAAAGACCAGGATTAAAGCATTTCCCTTGTGTGCATGGATGAGTTAGTCACTACCTGCCATTCAGACTGACCAGTGCACAGCAAGGATATCCACAATTTCTGGCATGTTTGAGCTACTCCCTGACAAACTGTGCCTACTCCTGTTATCGACAAAATTTTCTAAAATTTGAGTCCTCCAAGAGTTCTCCAACATTTTACCCTTTAATATATATGGCTTCGTGTTTTTAAACAGCCTTGAACATCGAGCTCAGCAAATAAGACCCATAATTGGACTTAGGCGATGGAGAAAAGAAAGAGTACTAGAGGCAGAAGCATTAAAAATATATCTGCAAACGATATCAAAATATGTCCATTGTTGTGATAAGGAATGACTTATAATGACTTATAATATATTATTCCAAGGCAGCAATTAACAAGCCCGTCCTCAGGAAAAACCTACAAGATAGGAAGTGCCGGTGTGGTTCTGGCGTGCAAATTTGGCTAGCTTAAGTAGCTTAAGTAAGGATATTCTCAAAACCTTTCCTGATAGTGGTCCTCATGGACCAGTTTTGGAACAATTGCTCTAAAATCTTTTGCAGTGCTCGAGGCAGATAGCAGGCTTTTCTAAATATGAAATAATGAACTTTGACTACATTTTTACATCTGATAGTGTAGAGGGAAATGGAGATTATCTCACTGATCATCAGCCATCATTTTCTATATTTTTCTGTTTTAAAAGCTTCTAAGAGATTGCCATAAAAGCATAGAAGCCTCTAAACCAGCTGTATAAGTGTATTTTTCCAGGACATCTATTTAGTTATTTTTAGTATTCCAATCTTAAGGTAAGCTGTTTTTTTTTTAGCTTTCTCCATCCATTTATTGTATCAGCGTCACAAAGTTAATCCATAAACCAATTCTCACTGAACGTCTTCCAAAATAAAATAAAAATTCATTGAGATTATTAAATTGCTCTTTGTTGTTGTGAAAAACAAATACATCTCCAATTATCAAGATTTCTATTATTAAGAAGAAAAAAATATAACAACACAAGCCAAAGTAGTGTATTTTGTTATTAGCCCTTAATTAAAACTAAGATCTTCAAAACAAAATAATAGAATGAGCTCAGTGGGTTAGTTTGATATATGTTAGTCTTCAGTGACATTTAGCACCCAATATATTCTTTCCTGTGTGCTCTTATGGGCTATTTCCCAGTTTTATGGTTCAATAGGCAATATTACCTGTCAATATCATTAAATAACAGAAATAAATTGAAAAGACTACCTTCACGTGATCTGTCATTGATTGTTTTCCTTACCATAGTGCAGACAAAGGCATTGGTATTAATGTTTCTCCAACCTGTCTATCCGCACAACATTGAAAATATTCCCAACTTGTACAGTGCTGCACATTAATTGGATTCTCTGCTAGATTAGAACCCCCAGTAGTCAATTTTCTTCAAACTGCAGATTCTATTTACTAAGTTCAATAATGAGTTTTCTCTGGATCAAATAGGGACTGTTCTGTATTTGTACTGAATTCCATCAGACCTTTTTTTCTTCATCTCTTTCCACAAGTTCCCTTATGATACTGATCTCTATCACTTTTTTTTTTCTTTTTTTCCCACCTTCTTTTACTCTGTTGAGTTATCCCTATCATTTAATTGCGTCTTGTAAGGTCCTGACAGTCTTCAAAATCAATTGGCCGCCCTAAAATTGTACCTTAACATGCACTTGTTCCGAATCCCAGTGAAATACACAAAATACAATTAACATTAATCTCGTTTATTATTATTACTGGATTTTTATATGCCTGTTTTTTTTTTTTTTTACCTTTCATGAAATAATAACAGAAAGCAATTTACAAGGCTTTAAAGTAATAACATTGACTGAATACGATAACATCCGCTACAAATATCATTGCAATTATTTGAAAGATAATGTGGAGATTTATGTTATCCATAAAAGACAGCACAAAAAAAATATTACTAGACAGTTGTAGCAGTAACGGAAAAGAAGAAGTGTAAGCAAGAGCGCTATCAGATAAATCATGTCTTGCTTCAATGGAAAACACTCATGCTCCAGCTATATTGAATTTGTAATGTTCTAGTATATATCTTTATTTTTTCTTGTTTGACTTATGGCGCTCACAGCAGCACGCACACAAAATTTGCAAAACAAAGCAGGTTGAATCTGAAAGAATTTCCATCATAAAACCAGTATTTTTCTTTTATTGCAAGCAAAGGCTTAGGTTCTGGAGAAGAGAGTTAATCTTTGAAATGACCCTAAATCTATAGATTTTCTACCTGAGTGGATTCCTATTGCCCCTACTGATCTTTGCGCATGAGATAAAAATAAACTAGCATGCAATGCTTACATCCAAATATAAAGCTATCAAAGTGGGTGCAGAAGGTAGCGTCAGTGCATATGGAAGGACCAACAAATCACACAATAATATTTAATGAAAGATTATATATTGTAATGTGATTTATTGTTGTTTTACTAATTTACCCATTTATTTGACTTTCTAATAATTATTGAAAATGAAAGCAATTGAGAATGTTTAAAACCCATTCTTTATATGATATAAGACCTCCTTGTCTTATTTTCTCCTCACTGATCCTTTGCCTCAGTCCTATCTCTCCCTACTGTCTCCCCACACCATCTCCTATTCCTCTTCCAGGGCCTTTCTACATCAGCCTGCCTTTCTTGTTCCTGGGTTAACTCTGCAGAAAATAGATCACTTCCACCCACCCCTGTTTAGACTTTATTCATAGGGACATGGATACCACTTGCACCTGACCAATCAGCAGCCTATGCTATCTATTAGATTGTAAGCAGCGAGTTTCCAATCTTGTAGGGAGCTTTGGAAAAAAAAAACACATAAGATTCTACGCTCAATAGAGGGCCCTCCATTTTCGGCAGTATTTTTCTTTGTTCCTATGCCCTGTACAGCACAACTGAATATGTTGGCGCGTTACAAATAAAAGTTAACGATAAAAATATAACAAACTTACGTGCTCACCAGAGACTGGCATTTTAAAAGTTTAGTTTTATTTCGAATCATATATACCATGGGGCTTTTGATGCCATCACTACCTTCATGACAACTCCAATTTGAAACTGAAAAATAAAAGTATCATTGGACTATGGTGATCAAGGTTTGAGTCTTATGGCTTTGGCTTCAAAATGAAGTATAGTATTTAATTTAATAAATACCTTTGCCAGAATAACATTAGATGGACAAATGTGCCATCTCCATTTTTATCTAGAAACTATTTTTTGGGACTTAAGCCATTCATATCAATAAGATACAGATAAAGTTAACTTTTACTCTCCTTGCCTTGTTCTTTTTACAAGTACTTGTTATCTTCTTTCTATTAAAGTCAATAGATATTCAATAGAGCTGTCTATTAAACTGAAAACACATCAAAAGAGAAATTTACTAAGCGTCTCAATGGTGGAAAGACAGCCCTTCTCACATTTTCTCAACCCATTTTACCTTATCTCAGGTGAGAAAATACTTTTGAAAAGCCCCCAGTGTAAGTTTTAATGTATCTGTACAATCTTACAAATAAAAGAAAAGAATTCAAAGAACATCTAAATACGCTCTCTTTGATCCAGTATTTTGTAAGGCAGTATATCTGATGATCAGGGAATTGCCCCTGAGATCTCTCCCAGCCCCAGTGAATTGATGCACTTACTCACACAGAGACACATGAACAGTAAAAGTTGCAGGTCATTCTCCTAAAAGACATTTTCTTAAAAGACAAATTAAAATATGAAGATGAAGCTGAAATATTTTGTTTCAGTACAATTATAATTTGTCAGAATTTATCAAGGAGAGGGTGTATGTCTAAAAACCAACGGTGTAACCACTCAAGCATTTATACTTGAATGCCGATTTATGGTGCTTTAAGGACCCAGTGTAGCAGACTCATCTAGCTGGCTGCATACAGTATTGCTGATTGGCTGCAAAGCTGGGCATGCTCAAATGGACAGGGTACACTTTTATAAAAATGAACCCTCCCAGGAGCCTAGCTCATCCTGCAACATTACCTGCAACTGTTGCATGCAAATACATTTAATCATACACTACTAATTTCCCTCTTCCAGATGCATTCATAACCCAGCTCACTTGCATATACCTCTAAGGTCCTTAGTTCCCATGAACTTCCTAAACAGACACAATGAGATAGAGATATAAGAGAATTGGAGCAGGTAGGGAAGGAGAAATAAAATAGTATAGAATGTTATCCCAAAAGGGGAGACGTTAGGAGACTGTGCAGGTAGCAGTAAGGACAGTCAGAAATAAATGCATTTATGACTATTTCTTCAAATTTTTATATATTTACCTGGTACAAACCTTGGGTAATTGTCCTTCTGCCTCTAAAGTCCCACGGAGCATGAAAACTGTATTCGACTTCAACAGGAAAAATATCTGACAAATAATCAGCATTCTTAAACAACTCACCACATTACCAAGTATCCTGGAAACAGGGACGAAGAAAAGCTTTTTAATCATGTAAAAGCTGTGATTTCCTTCTGCTATTTTCTTCCTAATGGTTATAATTTAGGCAGCCTAACTTTTTGCTAGTAATTATGCCAACAAGGCATTATTATTTAAAATGCTAGGTCTCCAAATCATAAACAAAAAAACTGCGCAAAGAAACCTCTATCAGACAGATGTTCTGCATTACAGGAATTGTTCCTTAATGGCTATTTCAAAGGAAATCTATTTTTTATGCATTTTTGACACAAGCCTTGCATGTTGATCACAATGCAGAGTTACTCTATAATGGGTAGTGTTCTAATTTTCAACACATTCTATACACAATATAAGACCTTTCGATTAATTAAAAATAAAAATATCTTGTATGTTATAAAAAGATTCACTAATATTTCATACAATTACTCAAGTTAAATTAAATTGACTTTTTTTGCATTCAAGAACACATCACACCTACAAGGCTACTATTTTTGTGTTTTATATGCAATAATATTACTAGCTACACTGAACAATATAATATTTAGTAATGATAATAATAATAATATATGACCCCGTTTCAAAAGAAGAAGAGGATGGATTCATTTCAACATTGAATATTTAACTTTAACAAATGAGTTTACTGCATTTAAAAGTATATATTATTTTTTCTTTATTTGGCAATTGTGTAAAACAGCAATTTGAAGGAAAAGTAGTGAAAATAAAAATAAAAATTGGCAGTCATGTTACATGTTGCTCATAGTCAAAGCTTCCATTTGAATTCATAGTGCGGCTTAGATAATAATTTCTAACTGTGATCGTTGATTGCTTCCAAATTTTAATAACATTTCCATATAAAGACTATTCATTTTTCTAATATATTATTCTACATTATTATTTATATGCTCTTTTTAGATACATGATGGAAATGTTGGCACTATATGTATTTTCACACTTTCTTGTATTGTAGCAGTTTTTTAAAGCTATGTGAAATGCAAATTCCCATTTATGTTTCAAAAATATGTGATTATGGGACCTTTGGCTATCCTTAAAAAGGCAAATATACATAAATATAAAGTATGGAAGCATAAAATAAAGTAAAGTAAATAAAGTAACCGCTAGGCAAATATTGTCATGTATGCTATATGATAAACTTTAATTTTCCATCTGGTTCCTACAAAATACTTGTGTATTAAAATGTCCAGATTCCCAAACATTGAATATAATCCAATTTGGACTAGGTAGGTAAAAATGCTGTTTGTGCTACTTCTCGGCAATAGAGGTATAACCAATTACTGCATTAAGAAAATTTAAATTCATGTATATAAAAATACAAATGTATATTACTGGGTAAAGATAATTAGATACTATAATTATAGTTGTTAAAACATAATAACTCTACTTTATATAAATAGGCTATTGCATGCATTAACTAAAAAGACCTAAAAAGACACATTCTGTGAAGTGCAAAACTGTTCTTTGTTTTTAAATTTGTATTTAAATGCAATTTATAAGTGGATGACGTAGTTTCACATCACATAGTTAAACCATAGCTGATGCAGATGAGAACAAACAATTGATTGTTTGAATATAAGGAAGCAATCATGACATCTGGATAGTGACACAAAAATCTATATTTTTTAAATGTATTTGCAATATATCAGCTCACACATACACACAGACACACCAACAACTATTTTATTTGGTCCAATAAAATATATTACTGACAATTTATTTTCTGAATTACTAAAGAGGCAAATAATTTCTTATACTCCCTATTTTGTAAATATATTTTTTCAACATTACAATAATTGGGGGAATTTACTAAAGAATTGCATGTGCATATGCAGGGGCAATAGCCTGCGTTACCTACAATACAGCATCTCAGGTCATTGTGCCATTACTCTTTAAAAGTGAGCCTAAAAACCATTAAGTCTCTGCCAGCTAATACTGCTCCTTTGGTGGTGTATGAGCAGAATCTAAACACATGCACATATAGCATTGTATTTTTACATACATTACATACATATTTTGCATGCCCTGATGGAAACAGCTCCTAAATTGAGCATCCTTACTACTCTGTTTTTCTTGGCCCCCCACATAATAATAAATAGTACATTTATGACCACTTTTGAACATCTAAAACAAGTTAAAAACTTCCTTCCTGCTCAGAATTCCAAGAAATACAGTTATTGCACTGCATTCTGGGAACCTGGGCAGGGATATGCAAATGTGCCTACAAAGGCTTCACTCTTGTTTCCCAAATACCATTTCAAATGTAGCTTCCTTTAAGCATATGCATGCTGTATTACACAGCTTTGACTAAAGCCCAGGATATTTATGCGCAATCCAGGAAATCTATCCATGGACAGCTGCTTTGAGGTTACTGCCTCTCATCGGCCTGGGGCCAGTTCCTAGCCTGTGTAGTATATTTTGTAGGGTGGTAGTTCACCACAACAGTCATTTAATATATGGTGGGGAAAAAAGCAATAGAAGCCCTCCACCATACAGTAGTACAGTATATAAATAGTACATTTGTGTTCACATTTTAACATCTACCGGTAAAATAATTTTTTTGCTCAGAATTCCGAGAAATATTGTTATTACACTGCATTCTGGGAACCTGGGCAGGGACATGTAAATGTGCCCACAAAGGCTTCACTCTAATCCAAATACCATTCCAAACATGGCTCCTTTTAAGCATATGTCTGCTGTATTACACAGTTTTAAGCAAAGCAGGATGGCCATTTTTTTAAAAATGGAATCTAAAAAAAATATTATACTGCACTAGTACCCGCACAGAGGAGGTCCCAGTGCATTGCACCACCTGCACCGGCAGTAGCTCTGTCTATTACCACATTGCATTGTAATAAATTAAATTTAGTATATCAAGTGTAGACATGTTACAATAATGTGCAATGTGCTGTGTTAGATTGAGGATTAAAGTGCACCCTCTTAGTAAATTCCCCCAACAATAGGAGGGTGGTTTGTTAAGCATCACAAGGGCTGCAATGTGCTCTATGTAAGGCTGTGATGACTATATTCTATGTGGTGTGACACATATAAGTCTATGACAACCAATTGCAAATCATCACAATCCATAGACACTCATGCGATGGCATCGGGAATCTAACCACTGATATAATTTTTGCCATTTGTATGTTTTTTGTTAACCCTAAAGTCTCGGTTCATTCCAGAAACCAATACCAGCCCAGATTTGTTAAGACTCCCAGAGACTGCAAAATAGTTCTCTGAGGCTGTGATTGCTATTTTCTCTGGGGAAATGAGTAAACTGAGTTAATAGCTGGCTCTTAGTAAATCCTTTGACATTTGTTTCTCAAACCATTTAAAGTACAAAAAAGCTATAAAAGGAGATTCTCAAAAAAAAAAACAATATACAAATATACATTGCAAATCAAGCTTGTGTGAAAATAGCATCAAATCCAAATGAGCATTATTCTAAAGTTTGTTGACGGTGACAGTATAATAACATGTTTTTGCTTTTTCTTCCAAATCACTGAAAATTAATCATTTTAAAATTCACATTTGTAGGCAGAAATGCTATTGACTTGGCATTGATCCATGAATATAAACATGTCCATCTTATAAGTATAAAGGATACACAAGTCTTGCTCATTAATGAAGGTGATACCGAAGTATATTCAATATTTTTTGGCAGCCAGTTCAAAAAAGTATATAGGATTGATCCTTGTAGGTTAGATGATGGAAAGTGAGCTTCCATGTAGAGAAAATACCTTCACCCCCTCATTTAACACTTCCCACACAGAATTCTATTAAAAGATATCAAATTAATGTTATAACCAGAAGGGAATAAGTAATTGTGGCAACAGGTTTATAAGGATCAAAAAAAGATTCTATTTACAACATAGCAATGTGACTTCATCAATAAAACAGCAGATTTTGTTTCTCTTTTTTTTTTTGCACTATCACATTTGAATTTGAAAATGTAATTAAATAGTGTTTAATTCCTCCCCTCCACCACCTTGGCACAGTTAAGTTTGAGCAGATTTTGACACCTACACAAACACTAGAACTGTAATATAACATCCATTCATTTCCTAAATCCTAAATTAAGGTTTTATATTTCATTATAAAACATTACAAAGAACAACTGTGACAAATTAATTTGGTTGCTGGAAATATGTTACTTAAGTTTTATTACTGTATTACATTACGTAAAAACAATAATTACTGAGCACACGTGTAGTAGAACGATGCCGATCTTCTCTGTTGTGAACCCATAAGGAGCTGTGTCTCAACTGGATAGGTGACCTAAGCAGGTGAGGAGTGGTTATTACAACTCTTGGGTTTTGTTTAATTAATATATGTCCATGTGCAGAATCACAGAAGAAACAATCACTATATCAATGCCTTATACTTCCTTCTGCTGAAACATCAGGTACCTTAATAAATAATACACACTTAGGCTAGCCATGACGTCATGTGAGTTTATCCTTACTGAAATGACTGACTACTTTAGATCTAAGTTTCCAAGACACAACTCTTCCCATCTATAAAGAGCAGCTAAAAAGTCTCATTGACCCCTATGATGTCCTAGACTTGAACTCCCCAGGCTCAATAGCTAGGTGAGACTACCATTTACCAGGCCTGAAACACTACAAACACTTTTTTTCCCCCAAAAGGAAAATTCTGTTATTTCTTAAGCAAAGTAATGATTGCCAGTCTTATTAAAAGAGCTGCCAAATGGAAAACTTGCTCTCCAGATTCCATTGTGGTACCCACCAGGTAAGTGTCCATCTTATAGATGCCAACTATCTTAACTTTGCACCCAAAGTACTTTACTTCAAGATGGTGTAGATATAGCAAAGTGGTTTTGTTGTGCTTCAAATAAACACAAATAAACATGACTATGCAGGAAAGAGATGTCACATGTCTAAAGTCGAAATATCTCTAAGCCTTGAAATCTTGACCTGCTGTTGTTAAAATAGAAATCTGATAAAGGTAATTATCACACCATGTTCCCAGATGATTTAATGTGACGAACATAAAGGAAAATCAGTTTAATATGGTTCCTAAAGGAGCAGCAAAGTTAATTTAAACTAAAGATTTCTGTGTAAACAAACAAAAGCACATATAATATAACTTTCATCACACATATAACTACTATAGATCAAGCCAAAGTTTGAATCACTTTTGTCCATATTTACATATACCAATTTATTTAAAATGCAAGGAAGACAAACAGTTTATTGATTTTCACAACATATCTTATGGAACAGTCATATCGAATTCTAATCTAATATTAAAAAGAATTTAAAAAAATAGATTAAATACCAACTCAAATATAATCTTTCCATAGTGAGTTACGACTTGATACTAAAAATGAAGACTGACCAGTAATAAAGAAAGAATAAAAATGTAAATAAATTAAAAAATTTGAACAAAAAATAAAAAGTGTTTATATTTTTGCTTCTATTATGTGTTTTTGATGTTTATCAGTCTGAATTATTGTTTTGAATTCATTGTACAGTTAGACCACCTTTTTTTTAAATTTTACATAATTGTTTGCACTTGTCTCAAAAAAGTCCACATAGGTTGTTTATGTATTTCTCTGACATGGCACGCCCTAATTTCCTGCCATGCATTTTAAAAGATCTTGCAAAATGTTGTGTGCATGAAAATATAAGAATAGGAAGTTTAAAAAAATAACCTGACGAGGAGAGTGTTTGCTTCTCCCTAACTCTGACCAGTAAACAATGTACCAATAAACATTTCCAAGTTATTATTAAATAAAATAGCTATGTATGCTATGTTAATTGTGCATGCAAAAGGATCATAATAACACAAACCAGTCTGAATTAGTATCACTTGACAAGACTTCTTCCTAGGCTGTATCATTTAACACTTCAGGGCAATAGGAGGAGCCATCACATTTAATGCCTTTTTTAATGTGGTTTATGTAAAATAAAGATCACCAAATTGTCCATGCAAAAATATTTTATAATATTTAAAATATATTTTTTTAATAGTGTTATAGAAAAAAAAAATTCAGAGCCATTTGATGTCATTGTTACATATGTTTAAATGCTTCAAAGCTATTGGATAATTGTAATTCCTATGTGACAGCCCCACCAATTAAACAAATAACAAACGTTATAGGATGCGATAAATGTTTAATATACAGCACGAAAGATCTTCACAATCTCTGGATTTCTGCTAAAACAATTTTTCTTTCTGAGCTGGAAAAAAGGAAATAGAATGACAGCTAAGGCTTGTGGACAGTTCATTAAAAACAGAAGTAAGGATGTGTTTGTCCCATAATTGATTGAAAAGGTCATTCGCGACCTTAATATGGGTTATGGTCTTAATTGAGCCAGGCACTGTAAAGAAGTGGAAATTGAAGAGGGGGTAATCTGTGTTAAGGAGCGTAGAATGCACACTATCTAAACATGACAAATGGCTAGTCAGGGTGCAACCATGCATTCAGTTTGTTAATGCATTCATTTTGAATCAGGAAAAAACTTTTAATTTTCCTTCATTACATATCATCAGCTCAATTAACCTTTATATTTGCAGTAAAATACTGGCAAATTACCACTTTCTCATTTTGTCTTGCCTTGAGATTTATGGCTGTTAGCATTAATTTGTTTGCTTTACATGGCATTTTTGTCTCTTCAAAAGCAGCATGCCGAGTATTGTGATTATTTTTTTTGTTTGCTTCCATTTTTATACAGCTTACTAACATTTAATATATTTTGCTTTTTTTTTTATTTTTGCCTTCAAAGTTGCATTGATGAAAGCTGACTTGCAAGGTAGACTGCACAGTGTGTTAAAAACAAGACTGAAACCCGAATGCACACAAAGAATCCTAAAATAAATGTCTGTACCTTTGTGCATTAAATTGTGTCCTCCTTTATAAGCTGTCTCCTTTCTTTCTGTATTAAAGCAGCTCAGTACAAAACCCTTCATGATTAGCATATTTGCATAAAGGCTTTCAGTCTTGACTATGTTTGTATAGTGCCTGCCTTTTTGCTTTGATCATACCCTTCTTATGTTTTTTTTTTATTTTTTTATATTTCAATGATCCAGTTATGGTTCTTTAGCGGTAGAGTAGCTTTGTTTTTCCCTCTATGTCACATTTGGGCATGCCAAAATATTAATACACACATGGGATCGCAAACGCATGCAAAGCAATACTTGCCAACATTCTCTGAGAGCTCTTTTTTTCATTCATCGCAGTAATTATATTATTACTTATTTAGTAAAAGAAAGCAATGCATTTCCTTTTTATTTTCAGTTATGGAACGGATGCTCATATTTTCAATTTTTCTTTTAATTTCATCAAACATTGCATATTCATTTGAGAACTGCTTATTAGGCTAGTCACATCGAATATAATTACTTGAATTATTCCCTTAATTATGTGTTTTTTACTAACCAGAAGAAATAATAAAATAAAAACTGTATTAGGATTCAAAAGTTATGGTCTATTTTCTTTTTTTTTTTAAATATGGATTACGGAAGACTATCAGGTGACCACAATTATACGTTGGGTTGATGCGATATTGAATGAAAGGTGTTGGCAACTACTGTACGTGATCATGTGTTGCAAAGTCATTGTTATATTTTTCGAAATGCAAGCCTATTGTATGTGTTCCCAACAGGCCCAAGCACAACCTGCCAAGAGGATTCCTGTGCCAATCAAGGAGTATGTTTACAACAATGGGATGGATTCAGTTGTGACTGCAGTATGACCTCATTTAGTGGACATCTGTGCAATGATCGTAAGTAATCTGCATGTATTTCTCCTAAAAGTTGGCCCTTCTGGGCAGAGTCAAGTTAATGTCAGAAAGTAGGATTTTTTTTCTGTTGCAGACCAACAATATTTAAAAAGCAATAACACAATTACATGCTGGTACAGTAGTTTATGAAAAATATGCGCACATTACAGTTTGTTTTGTCTATGTAAATAGTTTAGATCAGAATTACTTAATTAAAGGAACACTTTAACGTCCTAAGAAGAGGAGTTAGTTGTTTTAATTATGCATTGTTCATTACAGTAGTGGAGCTAGAGAATGGAGGGCCATGGTGCAAAAAAAATCTTTGGACTCACCCAAGAGGAAGGGGGTTGTAAAATTGATTACGCTGGGCCTCCCCCGGTACCACTCAGTGTCCTTCCCCTAGACCCCATAACAGCTCCCCTCTATATATGTATACTATCTCTACATAGCACTCTGTTTCTCTCAACAAACACCCTCACACAGCACCCACCCCTCTTAGCATCCATCCCTACATAGCACCCAGTTTTTGTCAGCACCCATCCCCTCTCAGCATTCATCCCACACACAGCACCAAACCATCCTCTCAGCACCCATTTTACACAGCACTCCTCCCTAATTCCTTTGCTCCCCTTCACAAAATACATCCCCATGTACCTTGCTGTCACTTTGCAGCTCTTGCTCTTTACTTACATTGTCACCATCAGTAGAAATGCTCTTTTTGAAATGGGCACGCACCAATTTTCAGTCTTTAGGTGTGTGGCCAAGGACACCCGGGGGGTTACCCAGGGAGAGTCTTGGGGGAGTGGGAGGATCAGGTGGGCCATGAAGAGTTGCCTTGGTTGAGGGGGCCCCTACATAAAATAAATTAAATGCAAAAAAAATAAAAAATCCACTGCACTGGGACCCCCCAGAGGAGGGTAAATCCATTGGTAAATCCACCTCAGGTTCATTAATAGTAATATATAATGATTTATAATATTAATATTCAATATTAAATTCACTGTAATAGACCACAGAATCAGCCTCAAGTTGAGCTGACTGACTCTACCCTGATAAGATAATCAGAATGAAAGGACATTTAGTTTTAAAAGGCATTTTGAACAATCTGATTAAATAAGAGGCCAAATAAGGTTATTGCCAGGCAAAGCATTTTAACACAGCAAGTGTCCAGCCAACCGACTTTTATACTGCCTACTAGACATAACAACCTTTTCTCTTTGACCTTATAGTGCGCAGACACCATACAGTTGACTTTGATATATGGGATGAAGTTTAATATTGAATGTTGCTTTAAAATATTTTTTTATTACTGATCAATGCCTAATTGAAACATCTTGCTCCTGTTCAGCCATCACAGTGCTATCATCTGGCTTAAATAAGATGACTAGTATTTTATATTACTTTCATTTTTTGTCTTTAAAGCGTATATATATGACACTAAGATATAATTAACTCACCTTGTTCGTAGGTTCTGTATAGTTATATAGATGGCTTATTAAAATATATATTCAAATGAAATATCTTACTTGTATGGACTGTGGAAGGATTTTACTTTTTCAAATTTTAACTTAATTTTAAAACCATATTTCCAGAACCATTTTCCATTTCCTCAAGGGCACATTAAAATTTGAAAGAGAAGGTAGTGAAGGAAAATATTCACTTTATTGAGACGTGACCTGACTATTTATATTACGCTTTGCTCTCCAAATTAAAATGGTTTGGGATTATGGAGTTTAAGGCTCAGTGTGTGTTAAAAAAATATACAATGATGTCTACCTGGTAATTTGCATGTGTTTTTTCATAACCACTGTTATTCTAAGAGGAACTATTATTGCTAGTGTCTGGTATGGAGGAACGTATAATACAGAAAAGGTAAGTGTATATTAAAAAAAGGAAAGACGGTAAATGTTGAATATGTGATTTTGCTGCAATAACAACGGACAATTTCATTAAAGTATGTACTGTAAGTGAAAAACTGATGCTGGTTTCAAAGTAGTATTCAATAAATGCTTATTATAGTGTATGTTAGTGTGTCCAAGTCCAGAAAGATGAAATGGCCAATAGGACCTGGGTCTAGAGTAGTAAATATGATGACTGGGCCAGCGGAAAATCAAGTAATTTACCTTCACCAACAATGAAGTGAGACTCTTTAGAAGATGGGGGGGTTATTTTGTCCATCACAAACATGTCTCTCTATTACCCACCACTTTTATCTTCGATAACCAATCAGCATCTGAATTTTTCAATTTCTTTCTTCCAAGGACTCTTCCCTATTTCTCACACAATTTATTGGGCTTGTGGTTGTTAACATTTAAGTTGACTTATTTACATTCCAGAAAATGCCAAATATAGTGGAGCTAAACAAGCAAATCAAGCTCTGAGGAGGAAACGTACTAACATTTATTAAAGGACTATGGCAACTATGTATACTGTATATATATATATATATATATATTCTTTTCTGGAAAATTAGAATTGATAATAATGTCCAAATGTTTATACAAAGTAAAAAAAAAATGTATATTAATACAGCCTTTAATTTATTACCTAATATTTACAAGTATACTTCTACGGGAGCCACCATTTTGTCCCTACTAACATGCTTCTACAGTTGGGTAGCAGGGGGGTAGGAAATGGGGGGGGGGGGGGGTGGCAGATTAAATGAATACGGGGACACAAAAAATAGCAAAATTAAACGTAATCATGTATTACCATATGTGTCCAAATCTATGGAGCCAGCACTATGGAGCAGTATGTCTTTCCCATGAAAGCTTTGACCCACAATTGTTATTTTTTATATATATATATATATATATATATATATATATATATATATATATATATATATATATAGAGATAATAAATTGGTTAATAGACATTGAAATATAAACATAAATGTTCCTGTCCCCCAGATTACTTTGGGCTCTTATGTCCATGGTGGGTAGAGATTTTGAATACAAGGAAACTGAAAGCTGCTACAATGGAAACGGTGTCAACTAAAAGTGCCAGTGCTTTCAATAGAGCTAATTTGAATATTATTTGTTTACAAATGTACACCCTGCTGAGAAATCACCTCAAGCAAACATAGCATCCATTCTTTGTCAGCAGCTACCACTCTCAGCACTCATCCCCTTAGAGTAAAGAATGATTGCATATAATAGTGAATCAATTAAATCATGTATTTTTGTTTTACTTTCTAATCAACTTTTGTTCAGCAAAATATGCACAGAGCACTGTTAAGTGTTGGTTATGGTATTACAAATTTCAACGTGTTATAGAAAATGGTGGTACATGTCATGAATGCTTTTTTTGACAAAACATAACATATTGTTGACGAACGGCTGTAGCAGTGACCTGTGCTACTGGTCATGATTGTAATATAATATATCAAAATTTGTCAAATGTCACATAGGATTTAATAAAATGAAAAGAAAAAATGGTTATTTTCTTTGACCTACAAAATGATATATAATGTTTTTAGATGATAAGTTATAATGCAGATGTAATTTGTACAAAAACTGATACCATACCAAGCAAATTATCTGAGAGAACATGAATCTTGTTGGAAAGTATTTTTTTGGTATTTTGTGTAGAATATTCTAGTATACTTTTGATAGAGGGAAAAAATAATACTGCAATTTGTACTGCAATTTGGGATAAAAGTGGGGATAAAACATATGAAGTTAAATTATCCAATTTCCTGTGTTTTCCATGGAAGCTTATTAAGCATTTCAAGTGCATCTCATGTTATCTCTTGATTTATTATGCATTAATTCCTATGGGGAAAACATTCTTCTCACCTTATCTCAGCTCTTCTCACCTCATCTCAGGTGAGTAAGTGCTTAGTAAATTGCTCAAGAGTTAAATTTGCTTGATAAATATCTCCCATAAATGGAGATATTTTATGTTTTAACTTCGCTTATCCCAACTTATCCGAGTTTTATCCTCACTTGATAAATATACCCTCTTTGTAACTTAAAGTGTAACTGTCGTGATTGAAATTGTTTCTTCATAAAGAACATATAAGACTATCTTCACGCTATATTAACCATATTTTTTACAAATTAAATAGTTCTTCACATGTAAACACACTTTTTATGAGTGGCAAAGGATGGTTATTAATTGTTTAGCATGCTAATTAGTGGCATTATTTGATAGATAGCTCCTGTTCTGGTATGACATATATATATATATATATATATATATATATATATATATATATATATATATATATATATATATATATATATATATATATATATATATATACAGTAGAATCTTGGTTATACGGCATCAAACTAACTGGGACTCTCAAGCATCAATTCCCCATTTTCAAAAAAACTCCAGCTAAACCGGCATAACCAGCACTATCCGGAGTTCGAGACTGCAAAAAATAAAAATGCTAACTTTTTTTTCATATTTTTTTTCTGGGCCTAAATGGCCCAGTTTAGTTGATAATGCCTTTTTAAAGGCATTTTGAGGGTTTTGGGGGGTCAAATTCGGGGACTCCCGATTTACCGGCAACTACACTTATCCAGCAATAGGTTATCCCCGTGGGTACCGGATAACTGGGTTTTTTACTGTATATATATATATATATATATATATATATATACATATATTTGACCAGTTATATATGGGCTAAAACCGTAGAGGCCAGTCTCTAAAACAGCAATGCTCAGTGTTCACTTTTTCTATTGAAGTTGATGAGGACCATGTTGAACAGATCATACCATAAGTCAATCAGTTTCATATAAGAATCAGATCATAGGTAATACCATATGTGTCTAGAAGATAAAATGTGAACAAGTAACAATGTATCAGTCACTCTCACCAACCCTCTAATGTGGTTCCAACCGAATGGCTAGAAAAGAATAAGAGACCCAAAGGTCTCGTCACCTCTTTTATCCAATTACATTCAGCTACAACAGTCTGAGAAAGAGTATACTAAACATGTTATCTCTTTAAAATCCATCCAAATAATGTTTGCATTAGATCAAAACTTTTATAAAGGTCGTTAAAAGAAAATATGTTTTTTTTTTTTTTTTACAAGAGGTGACAATTATAATGTCTGTATAGCATTCCATCACAAGCTTTCAGGGCCACATAGTCCTTGTACCAGAAGAAAAGACAATATGATATTAAAACCTTGCTATCTAATTCTGCTCCATAAGACATTACATTACATAAAATCTCTGATTCATTGTTTTTTTGTTTTTTTTATTGATCCATGATACCACCCTTTACAGATACCAATTTATACATTTTATTTAGTTTCTCAACATAAATGTGTATTGTGTCTTAAAATAATGACTTGGTCCCTATTTGCTTATGTGCCCTCTCAAGTTATTTTGTGGACACAATAGACCCATCCACAGTCATTTTTTGCACAACTTTGGCAACATAATGCAGCTTGGATCTTTCTTTTGCTGGAGAGAATTAATTTTGCAATCTATTTTAGTATGGATTCAGCCAAGACACGTATACTTGAAAAAAAAAAGTTTGAAAGGAATGGCTATTTTATCTTCCTCGCACTTCATAACATATGCAAAGACTTTTGAGCAAAAACTATATGAGGAGGTGACATATTAATTAACAAGTTCAAAGATTGCTGAAAATAACTGAGAGAGATAGCCACATAAAGTGTCAGGAGAAAGTAGGGTAATGAAACCCAAGGATTCAGAATAAAGAACTGGTTCACAAATTACTCAAAACAGATTTTTTAACTGTTAGTTATACCGTGATAAGGTTGATAGTAGTATGTTATCAGCCAGCCACTCCATATCTTTCTAAAATTTGTAACAAACTAATAATATGAGCATTTGGGTACGACAAGATCATACAATTAGTTTTACATAAAATCTTAATATTTGTTGTCTCTGTATATAATGTTTAGTATAGTCTTTCCAAGTCTGTAAGCAATTGGATAAAAGAAGTGATGGACCGTTGGGTGTCTTATTCGTTTAAAGCCATTAGGAACCAAATTAGAGGGTTGGTAAGAGGTCACACCACCCTGAAACCAAGCAGGGTTGGTCTTGGTCAGTACTTGGATGTAAAACCACTTTGGAATACCAGGAGATGTTTGCTGTGGCCCACTTTAGAAGGAATTGGGAACCCACTTCAGTATCTCTGCCATGAATACCAAGTGGATGCAGTGTATGAGGTCACGGAGAGTCGGACACAACTGAGCGTTGCAAACACAAGAGTTACATTGTTACTTTTTCATATTTTATTTTCTAGACATCATATTG